>OZ010787.1:306665188-307265188 GCA_963932465.1 Maratus speciosus | reverse complement strand
TAATGTGATGTAAAACATTTTAACTTGTCATAGCTCGAATATGTGGTATATCTCACATTTGAAATGGGGACACGGAGATATCTTGATTCATGATGATTCATGCAGATAATTATAATATACTAATTATTATTTTTAGTGTTTTTAAAATTGGTATATTTATTTTTTTTTAAATTGTATGTAAGCATTTTTCTGCTGTTTGTGATTTTAATCAAAACATTTAATTATAAACATCCTGAATAAATTCTTAAATTTTCTTCTATTGTAAACGCATTTTCTACGTTTATGATACACATAATTATTGGCATTAAACAATAAAACATGATATTTAAGCATTAAAATAAAGTGTTTTTTTTATGCCTGATATGAAGTTTACACATAAAACTGCTTTAGTATGTTATTTTAAAAGTTCAGAGTATCACTTATATAATGTAAGATCGAATATATATTTTTAAGAGATAAATAACTACATTTTACATTTAAAATGTTTTTCAAACAGTAAGAACAGTACATATGCAGTCATTTTATTTCTTTTTCTATTGCCTTTTTTTTTCTGTTTCCTAAATCAACCTTTTCCTATAAAACATATGGAATCTATTTAGCTCATATTCACAAAATACAATATATATGAAAATAAAAAATTTAAATTAAATATGGCTTATCAAGTGGTTCCATAAATAAGCGTTGTATTAATATCCGTTTTTCAGCAATAGCGGAAGAAAATTCGAAATGGATTTTAAATAATATGTTTAAAAGAAAAATATATGCATAATCCCCAGAATATACAAATCTTGACTCTATAAAAATCTTTATAAGACTCTATAAAGAAATCTATATCCATATTTTATAAAAAAAAAAAATGACAAATCACAACACATAAAAAATATTTACATATTCTTAATATTTAGATAAAGCTTAGAACTTATTTAAAAAGATGTGTGTTTATAAGCATTGTTTTTTAAGTGGAAAAATTAAAAATATTTTAGAACAATAGGACTCTGCAAAATAGCGATACTTTACTGAAAAGTACGGTAAAAAGATAAGATTTTATATTTAACGCAAAAATGAAAATGAAATCACAAGTTAATAATCATATAACATCCACCTGTTATACAGTTATTAATAAATCTTTAAACGTAACAAAACTACAATAATTAATAACGTTTGATTAGATTTAAATTCATTAGCAATAAATACTGATATCAAAATATTTAAAATTTGAATTACACATGAAAAAAAGAACATAATTAACGTACATCACGGGAATTATGAACATACTAAGTGTAACTTAATGGGTATCTAAAGAAAGAAATAATACAGTAGCGCTAAAAAGCATTTTGACAAAGATAATAATTCACTTAATTGAAAAGAACAATAAAATACAAAAATCAATCATTTATTTTATTTAACCATATTCAATGTTTTAATTTAATAAAATAACAATCAATATTAATAATATTAATAATATTATATCTATAATATATATATATATATACAGGGTGTCAACTCTCAACGGTGTCCAATGTCTAATTCTTAAACCGTTAGTCATAACATATAATTCCAATTACAAAAATGTTTTAAATGAGGTAAAGAAATATTTTAAAAGCGATATGGGTCAATAAAAACATTTCTTAAAAAAATACGAAATTTAAATTTTTATACGGTCCCCCGGTCCTATAAGTTATATTTAGTAATATTTTCCTTTTATACTGACAAGTAATACAAAAAAAGTCCCGTTATTCTACGATTAAAATTGACCGAGTAATAGCTGTTTAAATTTGGAGCTTATTTTTTTGCTGCAAATTGGGGGTCATTCACAAATTTTGTCGAAATATAATTTCGTCAGATATATTAAAAAAATGGCTGAGAGTAAAATTAACATTGCAATATAAATTTGAAATCTTTAATAATTCTGACATATTAATGCAAAATATACAATTTGCAATAAACATTTAAGAAGAAAGAAAACACAGAATTTTTGTTATATAAAATGATGCAAAATTGACAGCCTCAACTCTTTACAAAATGATACGTATTTTAAAATATTATTAGATTACACTAGCCTGCAAAAGTTGGGTTATGTCATGTTTTTTTAGCTTTTGACAATTGATTCTTATTTATTCTGTACCGCACTGCAAATAGAAGCGTCTCAAATTTAGACACATATGTGACTGAAAAAGAATTTTAGACACTTAAGTGTCTTAATCTGAAAATTCAGGCATTATAGATGTCTGAATTTAAGATACATAAGCGTCTTACTATGACCATGGTGTAAACGAACTGAGAATAATGTCTAAAATATCCGCAAACGTCTTATTTTAAAACACTTCATTGCTTTAAACGTGTCTTAATTTAAGACGTTTTGATTCTTCCGACGCAATAACCATCAGGGGGCACTGCCAGTCGCGCATGCGTTTTAGATGTCTTCGTTCAAAGTTGGTATACGTTGTAATTCAAACAAAGTTTGTTTTTATGTACGCGTGTATTTTAATTCGTTTTTTGCGGAATGTGAAGTTCTGTGATTTAAATTCGTATTCACTTGGATTATTTATTTATTGGATACATACATCTGACGTGTGTGCTTGACATCAAATGTCTCTTAGAAGCTGTCGTCGATATAAGGGCGGGATAGACTCAGAACAGAAGTAGACGACGCTTGAAGATTACACCCGGAAATTCTACAAAGCGTGTGCAATGGACTTTGTGAAATTTCTTATTCAAAATAGGTAAGAACGATAACTTTGTTTCATATAAAATCATAATAAATTAAGCTCTTACCTTGAGGGTTCGATGTGGGATGCACGGCGTGGTCCTTAAAATTCTTTTCGTCTTCATAAATCAATAAATAACTCGTAAACTCAGACAGACAACTTTCGTACACACAAAAAACATATATATTATTTACACGCGCTAAAGAAGTTACATGTTAATTTGACGGTTTCATTTCTACAACTACCCAGAAACTGCAAAATAAAAAACAAAGAAAAATTAGACAACCAATCACAGTTCACAAAAGCGAAAGGGTTCAAAGTTAAATGTAGATGTAGAGGCAATGTGGTTTTAATAAAATTTTCTAATGATTGTGTTCCAATAATATCGCTTTTAATTAAGATTAATGTTTATTTTCCACACTCCCCCTTTTGAGTTCACTGGGGGACAGAACTCAACTTGAGGCATCAGTGTACTTGAATCTATCTGGAGGACGTACAATTCGCCCCCGGCGAGTAGTCAAACGGTCCTGCAGTGTTGCATCACTTCGATTTTCGGGGCTTCCACTCACCTCCAAAGGACAGAGTTTCTTTACTGGACGAACCAATATTCCGGACGCAGTCTTCAACTTCACTACCCGTACAACCCCGTCTTGACTGGGATAAAGTTCTATAATTTTCCCAAGTGGCCAATTTATTCGGCTGGAATTGTCAGTCCAGATGAGGACAACATCCCCAACACACAAAGGTCTTGCTTTTTGGCCGCTAACTGAGGAATTTTTCAAGGAGCCTAGATATTCGTTTCGGAATCTTGACTTTAAGTCATTTCTAACTTTAACTCTATAATTGTAACGATGGTTTATTTTCTTATGATCCAGAAACTCTAATTCGGGCATTCCTATCTCGGTTAGTTCTTGCAAAAACATTGCAGGAGTTATCGGTCTAAGATCTTCATTGTTATCGGTAACATACGTTAAAGGGCGTGAATTTATAATACCCTCACAATCACAAATCACTGTTAATAACTCTTCATAGTTTAAAGATGATTTTCCTAGTACTCTTCTCAACATTCGTTTCAGTATTCCGACGAGTCTTTCCCAAAATCCACCCCACCAAGGTGCAGAAGGTGGAATAAATCGCCATTCTATACGTGAAAAAACAATAACAGTTTTCACTTTTTCGAAGTCAATTGTTTTCAATAAATTATGACAGCCAGTAAAATTGGTGCCGTTGTCCGAATATATTACTGAAGGACGACCTCTTCTAGAAATGAATCTGGTAAGTCCAAGAATAAAACTGTCGGTCGAAATAGCATTTAAAAGCTCGAAATGTACTGCTCTAAAAATTGCACATGTGACTATTAAAATCCAGACTTTGGATTGATTCTTCAAATAAAGAGGGCCACACAGATCTACACCTATTATTTCAAAAATAGCAGCATCTCGAACACGTTCAACAGGTAAGGTACTTTCTTCTACTTCAGGTGGTTTTGATGAGTGCCTTTTGCAAACGGTACATTTATTAATTACTTTTTTAATTGTTTTTCGACTCTTCAGTACCCAATAATTTTCTCTTAACACAGACATCAGCAATGGTACGCGACAATGTCCCAATTCTAGATGTTTCGAAAATATAAGATGTTCTACGACATGATGATCTGAAGGTAATACTACTGGTAATCTAAAATTAAACTCATCTTCCCGTTGGAAAATTTTTGTTTTTACCCTTATGACACCTTCCGAATCTGTAAAGGTGCGTAAACATTTTAATTTTTCATCATGTACATTCACAAATGATTCCCTTTGAACCATTTTCAAAATAACCGTTTCGGCTTTTTTCAATTCGTTGTTGGTTAACTGACCGAATATTCTGTCGGCGCTACCCTTTTTCGAATTTTGACAAAATCGCAAAATCCAACCAGTAACTCGCAAAATTTTAATGTACGAGGAATAGCGGCTATAAAACTGGGGTTCATTAATCTCTAGGTTAGAAGCGGTCACAATCGTTTTTCTTTTTTCTGCATTCACTATGTCCATGTTAGGCAAAATGTTAGTGTCAGGCCAATTTTCTTTTGAATCCGAAAGCCATGTCGGCCCTAGCCACCATTGAGATTTTACAAGGGATTTCGCACAACAACCACGTGATGGTAAATCTGCTGGATTCATATGTCCAGGTACGAAATTCCACGAAGAGGTGGGGGTAAGCTTTCGAATTTCCCTAACTCTATTTTCTACAAATGTCGCCCAAGGACCTTCCCGTGTTATCCAATACAGTGCATCCATTGAATCCGACCAGTAGAAAGTATCAATATTTTCTAATTTTAAATCGTTTTTAATGCTATTAGATAATCTAGCTCCAATGCAACAGGCTAATAACTCAAGACGTGGAATAGAAATGTCCTTTAGAGGAGCTACTCTAGAACGGGCCTGAATAAGTTGGCAAGTAACATAATTTGATACTTCATTTCTTAGATAAATGCATGTAGCATATGAAAATTTACTCGCGTCACAGAAAATATGTAGAGATAATTTTCCAATATTTACTGATACGTTAGACAATCTTCGCGGAATCTCAAGATTTCCTAAATCTTTAATTTGGTTAGTCCATTTTTTAAATTCCTTAACTATCTCATCGGGAAGTTTGGAGTCCCATGAAGCCTTTATTTTCCAGCATTTCTGTAAAAGTAATTTTGGAATTAAGGTCACGGGGCAAGTGAAACCGATGGGATCGAATATTTTATGCGTTAAGGACAAAATCGTTCTTTTTGTGATGGACTCATTCTCCAATTTAAAACTCCGAAAATCGCACGATAATGTGTCCCTTTCGGTGTCCCACATTAAACCGAGTAACGGGATTTTATTATCATTTTCATCACTCAAATGATCTTTCTCATTATTGCCTAATGCAAATTCCGCGCACTGATTATAACACCAACCACGTAGATCAAATTGCGCTGATGCTAAGAGTTTTCGCGCTTCAGTTCTAAAATATTCTAACTCTTCTAACGATTCTACACTAGTTACACAATTATCTACATAAAATGATTCCATAAGTTTTACAGCAACGCCTTTAATATTCTCAGGTGCTTGATCTAAATGATGTGTAATAGTAGCAGCCAACAGGAAGGGACTACAACTGATCCCGAAGACCACCCGACAATGTCTATAAATTTCAAGGTTTTCGGAATTCCCGTCTCTCCACCAGAAAAAGCGTAAATAATCTCTATCCTTTTCATTTAGAGATATCTGTAAAAATGCCCTGCGAATATCTGCTACAACACCTATCTTCCCCACTCTAAATCGATTTAGGACAGAAGGAATTAGTTCAATTAGATTAGGTCCCTTTTCTATACAATCATTTATGGAAACAGAACCCCTAACATGTGCTGAACCATCGAATACCGGCCTAATTTTGGTCGTAGAAGTAGGCTTGATTATAGCTCTATGAGGGAAATAATGGACTTTAGTGTTAAGCTTTTCCTCCCCTTTCACCTTTTCAATAACCCCTTCAGCTTCCCATTCATTTAAAACTGCTTCGTAGTCTTTTAATAAACCGCAGGAGTTGAGATTCTTAATGTTATTTTGCAGGCGCTTTATCGCTAAATCTTTATTACTTGGAATAGGAGGATGCTCGTTTAACCATGAAAGACAAACTTTATACCTACCGTCAGTTTCGCGACTTACAGTTTCTTTAAAATGCTCCAAAACCAATTTTTGGACTTCTTCCTTCGATTGTTTTTCCGCCGGGTCTACTATGCCTAAAGAATCTAAATTCCACAAATCCGTAATTTTGGCATCATTTACATATAATGAAAGGACCAAAAGAGAACTATCCCTTTCATTACCGCCAATTTTACCCATAGTAGTCCACCCAAGTGTTGTATGCATCGCAACTAAACCGCAAGAAAGATTTTCTATTTTGCCCGTAAACAAATTTCCCACAACATCTGCTCCCAATAGTACATGGATTTCGTTTGAATCTTGTTCATATAAACATTTTCTACTTTCAGGACAGATATCGCTCAAAAAGATATTTTTTCCTTTTAATTCCTTAATACAATTAATATCTCTAATCTTGGGTACGTTAGCACAAATTTTTTCTTGCTCCATGACCTCAATTTTAATCCTTTTACCTTCCCTTAAACCCCTTAACCCTAGATCTACCGGGAATTTTATTCAAGTTTTAATAAAACGTTCTACACCAGAATTTTTATTTAAAACTATTTAACTTATTTATTTACCTTATTTTTGTCTGGTTTATATACTTAGTTTATTTTAAAGAAATTTCTGGTTTGAATGAATATTTTGTATGTACCTGTCGGGTCCAATGGACCCGTCTGGTAGACGGAGGGTTAAATTGACAGAATAACAATTATGATCCACTGTTGTTTCGGTACCTCCAAACAGCCCGTGAGTGATTCTGACCTTTCTTAAACTTCTTAATTGCATTTTATTAGCTACGAATTTTGAAATATAAGATTTTGAAGACGCCGTATCTAAAAGGGCGCGCACTACATCTTCAAAACCATTATTTTTTACATATACATATAAAGTTTGCAAATAAACAGTGTTCGGTAAACTTTCGTTCGCAAAAAGGGCAGTATCCGACATTTCGGTCTGTTCTTTAGATTTTTCATTTTTTAATTTCTTATAACAAAATAATAAATTATGGTTCCCATAACAATTTAGGCATTTTATGTTTCTTTTACAGAAACGTGATAAATGCTTTTTAATTTCTAAACACTTAAAACAAGCTCCCTTTTTCAAAAGAATATTTTTTCTCTCTTCAATAGATAAGCCAGCTGCAAGTTCGCAATTAACAGATGCATGTTTAGATGATTCACAAAAAACACAGCTTAATACGGCCGAATCCTCTTTATTGTTTGTTGATATTAACTCATTTGCCGTGGGATAGCTTTTCTGCTTATTAGCGCGAAAAGGATGAATGTTTTTCTTATCAGGAGGAGTACAAATTTTCCTATCTTCATAAATTGAGTTTGACACTAGAGTTGCCTTTTCTCTTGCTTAAAACAAGCAGATAAAAAATTCATTAATTCCTCTATTTCATAATATCCCTTTTCATTTTCAGATTTATTAAGTTCAATTAACAGATCTTTCGGAATTGTTTTTAATATCGTAGTACACAGTACACTCGAAATTTGTTTTATTTCTGTACCGAGACTTTCCAAACTTCTTAGTTCAACGGATAATTTGTCAAAATATCTTCGGAACGCATAAATATCCGCTGAATTTCTTAACGGCTTGACAGCCAAAAGATTGCTCATGTGATTATGAATCAGTAGTTGTTTATTGCCAAATCTAGTTTTTAATAGTTCAACTGCCGCATCATAATTTTTTTCAGAAACAGGAAAACTTTCAATTGTACTTAAAGCCGTACTGCGTAATTGTGATCTTAAATAGTTAAATTTGTCGACTTTATTTAACGACTTATTATCATGAATAGTAGATTCGAAACTGCTCCAAAAAGAAAGCCATTCATTTATATTACCATCAAATATAGGTATATTCAATTTCGGGAGTTTCACCCTTACAGAACTGCTTACTTTGTCATTAAGTACACTGTCTGAAAAATGTTCATTATTTACTTCTTGTTTCGACTTAAAATTTAAAAGTCCTGCATTTAATTCTCTAATTTTCTTATTCGCGCGTGATTTCCATAAGATTACGTTTTCGGCATATTTTTCAGCCGCCTCTAAATCTTTTTCTAAATCATCTGGATTGACCAATAATTCAATTGAATTATCCGTAATTTTTAATGAATTAAATTTGTCAGTAATTCCTTCAACGTATTCTTGCAGCAAAATAGGTAAGAACGATAACTTTGTTTCATATAAAATCATAATAAATTAAGCTCTTACCTTGAGGGTTCGATGTGGGATGCACGGCGTGGTCCTTAAAATTCTTTTCGTCTTCATAAATCAATAAATAACTCGTAAACTCAGACAGACAACTTTCGTACACACAAAAAACATATATATTATTTACACGCGCTAAAGAAGTTACATGTTAATTTGACGGTTTCATTTCTACAACTACCCAGAAACTGCAAAATAAAAAACAAAGAAAAATTAGACAACCAATCACAGTTCACAAAAGCGAAAGGGTTCAAAGTTAAATGTAGATGTAGAGGCAATGTGGTTTTAATAAAATTTTCTAATGATTGTGTTCCAATAATATCGCTTTTAATTAAGATTAATGTTTATTTTCCACAGACTTAGTGTTAATTCGTATTAATTTATATCAATAACATTATGTTATTCATCTTCGTCCTGTCGAAGCTAGCAAAAAAAAAAAAAAAGGAACTTTTGTCTGGCGGGTCCTATTTTGGGGATGAAACATTTCATTCTTTCAATATGGCTAGTCGGATATATTATGGGATTTCGTACTAAAATGATGCAAGCCTTTCTCCTTCACTGGGGTAGTTTTTGAAATTTCAAATCGAGGAATTTTTCTTACGTTTCGCAGCAACTGAAGTAAGTGCCATAATTTCTTTATAATACTAAATTGGTGTATTTTATGATTTTATTTATTGTACTAAACAAAATCCTGCATGAAATTTAATTAGTTTTGAATTTGTTCGCAAAAAACCCCACTAATTCTAGAAGTATATATTTTTAAACTTACGACGTTGTTTTCTATTACGAATTATATATCCAATGTCAGTTCTTAGTTTCAATGGATAATTCTTATCTCACCGTAAACGGCGGTTACAAGGAAGTAAAGAAAAAAAAACTTTGAAAGATGACCTAATGCTTTCTTACTTCCTGGCATAAAACCGAAGATTAAAAAAAGCTAAATAAAGTACATAGACTCGTCTATTATGTGAAGCTGCCTGTAAAAATGTACATATGTATTTGATTTGCAATCAACTCTAATACTGATTTTTTGATTATTTTTAATAAAAAAGTAATTTGAAATTTGTAATGGGAAAAAGTAAAAACCTATAACTAGATTTCGTATTTAAAATTGTGGTAACTTTATTTATATGCACTTATACGAAAAATACAAAAATGACAGATGTTACTGTATATATTTAAGACGAAAGAAGTTTGGAAACTATAAGTTATTTTTTCCTCATGTTTTTAATATAGAATATGTATTTATTTATTTTTATTGATAATTGAATAGCTTTTGTGATTACCCTCTGATCTACATAAAAACTTGCCCATGTGGAAATATAAATTTTTTAAAAACGTAATTTTTAAATAAGTATTTTCATTTTTTTTTTTTTTTGGGGGGGGGGGCGGATTTTGCATGAAATTTTCGTAAAGCTGATATCTTAAATCTTGCACTGATTATAATGAAAGTTTTGAAATTTAGAGTAGTACAAGATTAAAAACGCAAATATATTTAACAAAATACCAAAGTAATTTTTTCCCCAATGTTATTAAAGTAGAATATTTATTTATTTATTTTTATTATTCATAGTTAAATAGCTGTTGTGATTATCAAGTGATGTATATGTAAAATTGCCTATGTGGCAATATATTTTTAAAAAAAATCTAATTTTTAAATTATGAATTTTCATTTATTTATTTATTTTTTTTTTTTTTTTTGGGGGGGGGGGATTTTTGCAATTTTCGTACATCTGATATTTTAAATCGTTTTCGACATTCAACCGAGTATAATAAATATTTTGAACTTTTAGAGTAGGACAATATTATAATATATATATTTATCTATGTACCTTAAAAGTCCTTAATAGCGAACACTTCGGGACCGCGGAATTTGTCCGATAATTGGAGATGTCTACTTTTATGAGGTAAAAATATACCAATATGTATGTTTGCTGATTAAAAAAGTATTCGTTAAATAGAAGTGTCCGCTATTCCGGAATGTCCATTAACCTCCACAACGGATACTCCCGAATACCGGACATCTCAATTTAGACAACTATAATGCAGGGTTGCGTTTTTTGCAGAAGTACTTCTTGATTAAAGGATGGGCAAACTGGGAAGTGCCCCCAAATTTGATGTGCAATATTTGTAAAGCTTATATTTTAAATCTGTTTTGAAATTGTACTGATTATAATCAATATTTTGAACTTTTAAAGTAAAATAATGTTAAAAACAAAATAAATAAAAAAAAAAATCTAATATTTAGATAAATATTTTTTGTTTTTTAATCTTGTTCTACTCCTGAAGTTCAAGATATTGATTATAATCAGTACAATGTAGTAAAATATTTAAATTATCAGCGTAACGAAAATTACATACCAAAACTGACAGCGCCAAAAAAATCAGGCTGTATTGGGGGGGGGGGGGGCAGGACCACAGCCAACTATTTTTCCGGGATTCAACGTGGTCAAACATGGCTACGTATGATGCTTACAAAAAAATGGATGCGATTCAGACGTTTGAAGTGTCTGAAATTCAGACGCAAAAAGTGTCTGAAAAAATTCAGACATTTTAAAATGTCTGAAAATTGAACACTCCATTTCAGACACTTAAGTGTCTGAATTTCAGACATTTTAATTTACAGTGCGCTGAATCCGAAATTGACCTTCATTTTTTACCATCATATAAAGATTTTCACGCAAATTTTAAAGTTAAAAAAAGAAAAATTGCGAAAATTTGATACTATAAAATAAATGTGATTGTTCTGTTTTAAATTTTTAATGATTGATTTTTATGTATTTTTTACCGCTGAATCCGTAAATGATCTTCCTTTTAACCATCACATCAGGATTTTTCGCAAATTGCAAATTTCGAAGTTAAGTTCAAAGTTAAAATTGAACCTCTTCCCCCATCTCATCGAACCACTAAGCTGCTTAGCTGTAAGAATCCCAGGATAAGAAAAAATATTGAATAAATTATTGAATAAGATAAAATAAAATGAAATGAAATAAAATAAAATAAAATGAAATAAAATAAAATAAAATGAAATAAAATAAAATAAAATGAAATAAAATAAAATAAAATAAAATGAAATAAAATAAAATGAAATGAAATGAAATAAAATAAAATAAAATAAAATAAAATAAAATAAGTTTTACATGTGTTTTATACTATGAGATTTTCGCTGTAGTTAAACTTACACATTTACGATTTTCAAAAAATTCTAACGTAATGTTAAAAATAAAGGTCGTTTTCAGATTCATTGCAAAAAAGTACGTAAAAAGCAATTATCAATAGTTAAAAAACACAGCCATCTCCTCTACTTTATAGTATCCGATTTTTGTTATATTTTTAACTTTGACAATTTACGATTTGCAAAATATCCTTACATGATGGTTACAAATTAAGATAATTTTCGGATTCAGTGCTAAAAAACACATAAAAGTTAAAAAAACCAACAATCGCTGTCCTGTAGTATCTAATCAAAAATTTTTTCTTAAACTTCTCTGCGGTAATCTATCCGAAATTTTTTGTGTTATCCTGTAAAATAAGTATAAATGGTAACCACCGAAAATCATAATAATATTAGATTGTTATCGGATTTGCGCCAATAATGTAAAATGAAATCTCGATCGGATATTTGAAAGTGAGTTAAAGTTTAAGTACAAATTTTGAACTGGAAAAACATACATACGATCGTTGAAGTAACATAAAAACTTATAAAAATAACATAATTTTTGTTAAAAGAAATCATAAAAGAAACAGTCTCAAATCCTGACAAAATAAAACATATGTTATTTTAGCCAATCTGAAACTTAATAAATGTTAACTTAATCGTAATACATATAAACATAAAAAATAAACATCATAAGTATACTAAACGGTGTATAAACTGTTGCAAAGTCTAAAAACTATACAAACATTTAAATACAGTTAAAATATTCAACGTTTCGGTCATCATCCGTGACCTTCATAAGGAAAACTTTGTCGTAATGTCTTCTAAAAACAGAGGAAAACCGTCTTGAATCTAAAAGGTTCGTTATATATCCAGTGAAAAATCACTTTAACCAATTACAGCCAAGAAAACATGCAATGGTACCATCTATCAGAAAAAAATAAAAATAAAATTTCAAATGTTTTAAATTATGGCGCCGTCTATCAAGTGAAAATGAATAAAAGAAAGTCGAATGAACCAATGTGGCATGCAGTGGCCACATCTATTGTAAGGCGATGCAAATAAATGCAGAACTGAAAACGAAATAAACAAACTTTGCTAAAATCAAATACAGCGGTCATACTTGACTTTGAAAAATACGAGATGAATAAAATGAGTTGCAAAAGATTATTTTAACATTATCATCCAAAGTTTAGGGATATTAAATGAGATGTTATTGTTACAAACTTCCTCCTTTCTAACCATAATTTCTATTGATTCTTTCTGAAGGCCATCTATAGCACTATTAAACGGAATTATTATCTTAGCAATATTAAAATCTATGTAAATGTAATGTAATCTATGTAATGTAGTAAACTTGTGATGTTTATTTTCATGTTTATATGTAACTTCTTACGGTGTGTCCAACTGTTAAATGTCCAGCTCTTTTATTATTAATCGTAATACTTGTAAGATTTTTTTCAAAGCGCAGATACACATGAAATGAGATCTTCGAATACTTTAAGCACTTGGTCTCTGCGATAGAGTGAATATTCACTTCTCGGGAGTGAATAATCACTCATTTTTTATTCAAAGTGCATAATATAAGATATACATTATAGTTTAACTAGGGGGCTCTGCCCCCTGCAAGCTACGCTCGCCAACCCCCGTTCAGACACAGCAGAATATAAAAGCACTCTAATCTGATCGGTTTTTAAAAGATTAAAAAAGATTGAATTATAATGGAAAAACCTGTAGCGATCTCCCTGTAAACGAGTTTCCATTCAATTTCCTTTGATCGCAAAAATTTAAGGCCAAATCAGTTACTGTTAAGAGATCCAGTTGTTGTTTTCGTGTTTGATTAAAGAAGATCAGTTAAATATTTGAAAGGAAGCTTTAATAAAATGAATTAAAAAAACAGAGTCTTTGCCTCCCGTTATCTTTAACAACGATAAAAACGATTGACATAAAACAATTTACTAGAATTACTATTTTTTTTTTCACATTTAGAGATTTTTTTACCAATCTCTAATTTTTGCATCACATTTTAAACGTATATTGGTGTAAAATGCGAATTTCTCTATCATTACTTCAAATGTGTTTTAATAATGTGAGATTTTTCCAGTAAGTGTAAGTTTTGAATAGATCGAAGCCATGATAAAGCTGTAACAGAATATATATATGTCAATAATTAATAAGAAACAAAAAAATTAAATAAAAGTAATTCACATTTAATCATTACCTTTACCAATCCTGTCTTTAATAAAATTAAACTTAATTATTTATTTCACAACGAGCAATGTAAATTTCTGCTTCATAGGGTTAATCTAAAATGTACTTTTAAATATCCTTTTAGTTTAGATCGTAAAATTTTCAATGATAATATGTTTTCAAAATATTTCAAACACACTGAAACTTCTACATGTACAGTGAAACCTCTTTAACATGAACCTCAAGGAGAATTAAAGTATTGTTCATGTTATCCGTAGTTCATGATATCAGTAACAGAAAATCCAGATAAAAAATATTGAGCAAATACATATAGGGTAGATTAAGGGCTAATGGGATATGGCAGCTAACGGGGCAACAGGGTTCTCTCCAGTGGTATAGTCCTAGAGAAAAAAGTGGGGGGACGCTCATAGTTTCGAACATTAGGGTATGTATCACACATAGGGCAAACTTTATTTTGAATCTTGCTTTTTATTTTCAATTGCAGAGAAAAGTAATTGAAAAATTAAATTTGAATTTAAAATTTAATTTAATTTAAAAATCAAATTTAAATTAATTTAATTAGTTTCTTTATCTGTTGGACAATAAATAGCTTGCTACAGAATTAAAAAAATTAAAACCTTATTTCATGACTGAAAATTTTTGGAGCAGAATTCGTAATTCAACAATAAAATTTTTATTACGATTTGTTTTTCATTATTTATTTTGGAAATAGTTATAAAATAACTGTTTTCCACTGAGAGCATTGAAAATTATTGCATTTTTACTTTATGGTCAGTTGTAGTGTAAGGAATTTATTGTAATTATGGAAAAGAAAAATAAGACTGTGAAATTTTGGTACCGTATTTTATGGAAGAAACGCCGCGGCGTTTACGATTTTTTTTCGCGCGCGTAAAATTGGGATAAAGTAAAAATGCCTTAAGACTGTTCTCAAGTCCCCTGCTCAACAACGCGAAACTTTCTGACTTTGCCGATAATGAAAACTGTGACATTTTCGATGATGATACCGAACCCATAGAATTGAAATAATTTCATCTCGATGACCGAACCATACAGGTAGACAAAGAAAATTTACAACTCTTCCACTCAGATATTGACGACTCAGATTTTGAGGGCTTCAAATAGAAACTAAAAAAGGACTAAGGGGATGCGGCATAAAAAGCGTGTTAAGCTGCGTCGACAACTTAACAAAAATGTGGAGCGTCTAAGGAGAGGAGTTCGCGTCCCGCGCTTGGATGGTTTTAATACCAATTGACGCCTCCTTAATTGAAAAAAATTACATAAAACTATTTAAAACCCGATTTAAATATTTTAAATAAAATTTTAGAATCTTAAGTTATTAAAAATGAGGCACTTTACACTGTTCAAAAAACTTTGATTGAAGTTAGTTCAATGAGACACTGTCGACAAAAGTAGCGTTCCCTCAGGTGCGGAGTTTACGACGGGTGCGGTGTTTCTTCCATAAAATACGGTATATCTTTACGTTTTGAATCCCCCTGAATCCATTTTGCCTATTTTTACAACAATTCTCTATGTATGTGATGTGTGTATGTTGGTATTTTCTTTCAGACTCCTAAAGTCTTTTTTTCTTCATGATGTGTGTTTGAACATGAATCCGTTCAAACGGTGTTTTTGACTGGGCTCAAATTTTGAATGTATGTTATATATGATGAATAGACTATTTAATATTCTGAGATTTTAGGCTACTGAGAAATTCGGCACGTTTTTCGCATCTAGAAAATGTTTAAACCATTTTTTGACCAGAAGTAACAAATAAGTTTTGTTTACGAGACAAAATAGCAAAAGTGTGGCCAAGGCCGAAGATAATCGATAAACAATGCTTTTTATTGGTCCGTAGGTATACGTTTAGTACTCAATGATGAGATGTGAAATAGATAAATATCCTTCTACATAACATTTCCAAAAATTGGGTTTCATCAAGATTTCTTAAAAAAAAAAAAAAACCTTGAAATAGAAACTTTAAATTAGTAACTTTTAATGTGTAAATGCAATACTTGATTTTTTTTTTCAAAAATTAGAATTTTAACGGTGAGAAATGCGGAAAGAACATTCTAAAATTTAAGTTTCCTCACGACTTCTCAAGAAACTTAAAGTATGGCACTTGTGTATTTTCAGAGCTTACACGCTCGCTTAAAACGTTTTTTTATTATTATTAACATTTTAATGCCATAAATTGATGAGAAAGTCCTCTAAAATCGTCTCATCACGACTTATCTGAAGCTGTTTTTTATAAGAAACTTGAAAATAAATATAGTGGTAACTAACTTTTAACATGTAGATGCTCAAGAAGAACGACTTTTTAAAATTTTGAAATTTTAAGTGAGGAAATGAGCTGAAAACCTTCTAACGTTGCTATTTTTCTGAAACTATGAGGGCTAGAAACTTTAAATTTGACATAGTTATTTTTAATGCGTAGTTACTCTGATTGAAAGAATGAAATAGGATTGAAATTTTAATGTGTGAATCGGAGCAGTGAATGTTACCACATTATTAACAAGAATAAAATATACTCTAATTAAAAATTTATCTGAATTTATGGCATTTGATAAAGTGATTAAATAGTCGAGCAGAAATTTTTAAAAGATAGCTTTTTGAAGCAGAGTTTCGATACCAAATAACACTTATATTTGTACCAGGTGAGTTATATAAGAAGCACTTTCCTAATAAATTAGTTTTCAAGTTAATAAAAAAGTGTTTCAAATTAATTTTAATTATATATTTAACTAAAAGTGAAAAATTGAAACTGAATTCCTTTTATTAATGTGGAAAAAATCACCGTGAACGGTAACGAAAAAAACAAAAAAAAAAAAAAAAAAAAAAGGCTAAAAATCGCAAAAAAAAATTAAATAATAATAAAAAAAAAATCTGAAAACTGGCTTCCAAGTGCATAATTTTAGACATAGATGTACCTCGCCTCCATCTTGTAGCTGTATGTGCAGCAGTCTTTTCAGCACATATAGAACATAGACCATACACACCAACCTCTATCTTTATTATTATAGATTTAGTTTTGCTTTCGATTTTGATGTAGAAGCATATCCCTGTATTAAAGAAAATCTTATTTAAAATTTATTCTTTTTTTTTTTTTTTGTTATACGTCTTAAATATATTTTTATCAAAAGAAAGTATTGGAATCTTTTTGATGGATTTACATGTTTTAGGTTGACCTGAATATGATTTGACAATTTTTTTTTAATAATTTCCCTCTGTATAAGATACATATTTCGTATACACTCTATTCTAAAACTAAAGCATAGAATTTCATCAAATATCATATTTAATTAGACCTTAGCACATACAAGTGCTAGTCAGGTTTTGGTGTATATGGCCCAACAGGTGGCATTACTATGCTGCATTTTTCACAATTTGCATATCTATATCTCAGCATCTCTGGTACGAAATTTCACCAAATTTCTCTTTCACTTAACCCTTGACATAAATTGATGCTGATTAGATTTTGGTGTATTTCGCCCAACAGGTGGTTCTACTATGTCACATTTTTAACGATTTCCATGATAGCCAGATCTCGGCATGTTTGGGATAGAATTTCATTAAATTTAATATGTAAGATGATTATGAATAACTGTTGATTCAATATTGGTTTTGATCACTCCCCAGGGGGCATTGCCATACTATGCTTTTTTCTGATGAACATCATACCTTATCTCAATTTTGTGTAGAAAAGAACTAAAATTTAAATTAATATGTTTAAAGTTTAAAGTTTAAGGTTAATAATTAACAATATATATGTTAAACTAATTTAAAATTTTAACACTCAACAGTTTGAATTAAAAGTTCATGCTTTTTTAAGGACAATTATGAAGGTGGGTACTCAATATTGATGTTCTTGCAGTAGAATATTTAAGTACGTTTAAATAAAGCTGTGTGCATTGCTTAATGACTATCTTTATAAAGATAACGAATTACCATTTTCATGGGGTATTTAAAAAAAAAAAATTGCTTGCATATTTTGGAAAACTGGGTGCATCAGGTTTCAGCAACTGAACTCATAGATGAAATTGTGATGTTTTTTTATGTGGCCTTGTAAATGTAATATAAATGTTTGGTGCACTGTTTTCCATATTATCGTTTCCCATAGTTTTACATGCATTTCAAATAATTATCATTATAGGATCATGCCGTTTAGAAATATTTTTTAATGTCCCTGTAAACGAACGATAAATGCTATTTCCGATAGGGAACATGTAACGAATTTCAAATGTAATTTTCGTCATACTATTTAAAATGTTATACCTTCGTCTGTTTTTAACAATTTCTGTCAATAAAGCGTAATATGAAAGAACTCTCTTTTTGTTTTCGCGTAAACGAAATACTGATGCTACACACATCATTTACAATAGTGATATACTACATTGAACCTCAAAAATATACATAAAATTTTGCCAAAATTCAAGCAAACTTATGGAAGTTAAAATGTGAATAGTCGAACCAGCACAGTAAACACTTTTCAACTTTGTTGAAAAGTATTAAAAAACTTTACCTTATTTATAAAACTGTTAATTTATTGGTATGTTCATTAAAAAAAAAAAAAAAAAAAAAAATTAATAAGTTTAAAAAGTCTGCTTCCTCCCACGTCTCTAGCGTCTCCCTTGAAAATAAAAAGTAAGGGGACGCTCGAGATATAATAAAAAAGTGGGGGGACGCCGTCCCCCCTCGACTACACCACTGGTTCTCTCTTAAAATATAACAGACAAAATTTATCAGTAACTGTCATTTCCAACGTTACACAGGAAGATGCAACGAACCACTTTTTTTTTTTTTTTTTTTTTTTTTTTTTTTTTTGGATTAGCTATTTGCAAAGCAAGAAGCAAGATATATTTAAGCATCAAGATGATTTTTTTTTTTTTTTATCAACTATTAAATCAGTTTTTAATAATAATACCATTTATTATGAAGCTTTTATACAATGTTCATTTTTAATCATAATTTCGTACCAGAGATAAACGGTAAATTTACAATAATCTTAAATGCAGTGGTAAAGGATTCAGGGACAAATGTGCATTTCACATAGGGTTTAATGGGAGAAAACTTTGTTTTGGAATTGACACTTATTTTTATTTTAATAATTAAACTATTAGTTATATTTTTTATCCATTAATAGAAAATTGTTAGAAGTAATTGTGTAACCCCCTCACCCACCCAGAAAAAAAAAACAAAAAAAAAACATGAATTTTAAAAATTGAAGTTTTTACAGCATGAAACGCAAAATATGTCCCATTAGCCCCCCTCCCCCTAATCTCCCCTATAGAAATATATATCATGCAGAACGCATGCTACCATTCATATGAAAGTTGTAATACTAAACTGTAAATAGTATTGTATTGTCCAAAAGTGGATTTTTTGTTCATGTTAAGCGTCAAAATCTCTCATGGCGACATCGAGAATTATTCATAGTAAGCGAAATTTCACGTTAAACGTGTCCATCTTAAACGGAGAAAAAAGTCTAGAACACGTATTCATTTTGACGGGGACAGTAGGAACTTTTCATGTTAAAAGTAATTCATGTTAAGCGTGTTCGCGTTAACGAGGTTCGACTGTATATGCAACGATCCCCATCTAGATATATATATTAATGCCCGTCATGGACAGGTTATAACTGGTAATTTAGACATTATCAATAATATTCACTTAAGATCTTTGATGCGTCAGAGCACTAAATATCAAATTCCTTCATAGTGTAATATAGAGTCTATCATTAAACAATTCACAATTGATTTAGATTTCTTCATTTACAAAATAGCTATCAATTATAATAAACCCATTGTATATCTTGCAGATTGGAAGCATAATGTCATCTTTCTTCTGAAACAACAGTTACTAAAACTTAATATTGCCAAAAATTCAGTCTCTTTCTCTACTCTTAACCCCTTGGGGACGAGCGACCAGTATACGTGCCGCGAAATGCGCTGAGAATCCATGATTATTCTCACCAATAAATTATTGTTGTAAATTTTGCCTTTTTTAATCCGAGCATTTTCCCGATTCAATAAGGCAAAAAAATTTGTTTTGAAAAACGGTGATAAAAGATTAAAATTCTGTAAAAGACGCTCGTACCGAAGGGATTGAAACACATATCCACGAATTTCAAAACAATTTCATCATCACATATGTAAATAAAGCTGATAACAACTATGCTATTATCTGCAAATATTACTTTCATCACCTTCTAACTAATGTAGTTACTTCTAATAGTATTTTCAAATTTCATCCTGTTACGTTAGAAGAAAAATAATAAAGATATATTAAGCTATCATAAATTAAGGCATGAAAAATAACAACCTAAATTATCCTTGTATAGTCATGATTTCAAAGTTTCACAAAAATCCTCTTAAATTCCGCAGAGTCCCTGCAGGATGTAATACATATAATACTCGTGATAATAAATTATTTTTAAATATTCTTACACAAATTTATGAGTTACCTGTTAAAAAAGACAACACTCATTGTATTAAAAACAGTTTTGAATTGGTGGACAAAATATATTCATTAACAAACGTCAACAATAATATTAGTTTAGATTTCAAAGACCTATTTAATCATATCATTCTAAAAGACTTACAATCTACTATAAATGCATTATTTATAGAATATTTCTCTTTATTAAATTTACCTGGTAATATTGATACTGACTACTTTAAAACTTTGACTAATTTTTTACTATTTCATAATTTTACCTTCCAAAACAATGATTTTTTTAAAAATTCAGATACAAGGCAAATCTCAAGGAGCTGCTTCATCAAGCATGTTATCAGATTTATATCTTTATTGTTATGAAAGACAATGTGTTAACAATAATATATTACTCTAGAGATACATAGATGATATAATTATTCTTTCTGTTAATCATAATAATTCTATATCTCTTCCTGTAAAGTATCCTTCTAATCTAGAACTTAACACTACTTATTCAAATAATTCTAGTATCAATTTTATGGATGTTAAAATTAATATTCTACCTAATAACACCCTAACATTCAATATTTATGATAAATGTAATGACTTTTCATTTAATGTAATTAATTTTACTAACTTCAATTCTTGTTTACATATTTCAGTTTATCGAAATATTCTACTTGATCATAGTCTTCGTATCAAAAATTTATAGTCCTCCCAATTCTTACGGCCTAGTATTTTTAAATTAAAGCAATTAGCATTGTCTTATAATTATCCCGACTCTTTTATTTCCGCATGGATCAAATCTTAATATTTAATTTTTCTAATTTTTACCAGTATGGTCATAAAACATGTAGAAAAAATTATAAAATCGAAAACACTAATTATGGAGGGTGGGATGCGGATTGCTGAAAAAATTATAAAAACATACAAATAAATTCATGAAAAAAGTATGTGTGTATGTGTTTTACATACATTATACACTCTTATAAAAAAATATATATATATAAAAAATCAAAATACCGTTATGGAGTGTTGAGGTAGAGAATGCTAAAAAAAGTTAAAAAACCTTATATGTATATATGTGTGTGAGTATATATATATATATATAAGTCTTGCCAGATTGGGAACTTTTTTAATTCAGATTATTTGACTGTCACTACTTTCAGAATTTTAAATCTATTTTTAAATAAGCGAATATTTCTATTTCAAAAAAGCGGTGACAATCAACAATCTGGAGACAAAAAATCCCCAATAATAAACACTGATGTATACATATATATATATATGTATATGTGTGTGTGTGTGTGTGTGTGTGTGTGTGTAGGGGAGACTAGGGAGGGTTGATCATACGGGAGGCTTGACCCACCCATCAGTTTTCATATTTAAAAGAATTTCAGAGTTTTATCAATAGGTGACAACCAAAGCTACCCGAATGCCCAAATAACAGTATGAAGAAATGCTCCCCCCTTCCGATATATCAGTTAATTCAACACGAAAATTCATACAGATATTAAGAGAATACGAACCGCAACCAGACGATTATATGATAAGCCTAGACGTAAAAAACCTATATCCGTCGATTAACCTTAACGAAATGACAGAAGAAATAAACAAGACTATACAGAAACACTACACAGACACAGAAATTATAAATACAATGGAAAGTGCAACAAATCTGATCCTAAACGAAAGTTATTTTAAATTTAACAATAAGATATATAAACAGCTGAGGGGTGTACCGATGGGGTCCCCCATTTCAAATGTGGTTTCAGAATGGAAAATGCGAGTAATGGAAAAAAGAATAATACAGGATCATAAAAATGAAATACGCCTCTGGGTAAGGTATGTGGATGATGTATTTATCATAACAAACAGAACAGTAAACTTAAAAAACCTCTTAAACGAAATAAATAAATACGATAGCAATATACAATTTACAATAGAAGAAGAAAAGAACCGATCCCTACCATACCTTGATGTAAAAATAATATACGAAAATGACCAGATAAAAACAACAGTCTATAGAAAACCTACTGCAAACCTAGCGATAATCTCAAGCAAAACAAATACACCAATAAACTATAAACTTGCAGCCCTAAATACCTACATCTATAGAGCACTCAATATATGTTCAACAGAAAAGTTATTAAAAGAAGAATTAAGGATTATAGAGAACATAGGACGTAACGCTGGCCATCCAAGAAAAACAATACACAAGCTAATCAGAAAAACGAAAGAAAAAATTAACTGGATCCAACCAGGACAAAATAAAAAGGATTATACACCCCCCCTACCATACATGAACGGAATAGCACTAAAAATAAAACGCGAAATTAGTAAACTCGGAAAGATAGTCCCAATCACACCCAACCCTTCCCTATTTAAAACGATACGAAATGAAGCAGAAAGATACGACGAATTACAGACGGCAGGAGTATATAAAATTAAAGCCTCAAATACAGACAATAAGGAAATTACATACATCGGGATGACAAAGCGAAAAATAAGCGAAAGGTATAAGGAGCATATCCGCGACATTAAATATAATAATCAAACAACAGCCTTCTCACGAACCAATTTAAAAAAACCCCATAATACCTCAATCAATAAAAATAGAAAAAATAGCTGCATATGATAATCCCCACAACACCCTAATGAGAGAGGCTATCGAGATTAACCTCGAAAGAAAAAATGTATGCAACGATATGGCGCATGCAAATGTTGACTCCCGTTGGCTAAAAATGCTGGAAAGAGGGGGAAAGTGAAAAGAAGGGGGAAAAATGGAAAAAGAGAAATGATAAAAGGTCGAAAATGAAACTGCGAGCCGCCAAATGAAACTGAAGATGTCCAAGAAATGGACGAAAACGTTTTTTCAGAGAAGTGCCAAAGAGTATGGACAATGCAATATATATTTATAAAGTGGCATGGTTTTAACGATATACCGGAATTTATGTCCTTTTTAAGTAAAAAAAAAAATGTGGTTTGTGTTTTTTTAAGAAAAGTAAAGAAATGAAAATTATAATGTTCGATTTTAATATGTACAAAACGAGTGATAAAGGATTTTTTAAAATAAGAGTTAAGTGTCATGAATCTTTATATATTAATGTAAAACAAATGTAGTAAAAGTGTCTATACTGGTGGCTACTATAATGCCTGAAATATAGGTATAAGTAAATTTAAATTTAAATTTAAGTAACAGTCTCTGTTTCATACAGACAATTGAGATAGGTGTGGATAAAATCAATTGTGAGGCGTTTTCAACCTAAAAGTTGTGTTTTTTAGAAATATTTTGTTATCTTTTTTCAAATACAATATATCAGAGGAGTTTAAGTAAGTAGGTTTTAAGTAATGCAGAAATATCGATCTTTCATTCCAGGCCTAAATATTATACAGTAAGTTAGGCTTAACATAACAATGTGCTATTCTTTAGAAAAAGGCTATGTGGGGAGGCTTGCCCCAGTCAATGTGAGGGAGGGTTGACCACGTGTTCAAGGCTTCTTTAATATATTCACGGCGGGAAACGAGAATTCTCGTTTTCATTAAAAAAAACATCATTGACTAAGGGCGTGGCTTCTATGTTACAGAAAATGAATTTATATCATGTTGTCTATATTTTTTTAGAATGTAAGAGATTTTTTATTAAGACCGTTGATTGAAAGATATTTACCGATGCAAAAACTTGGGAAACCTATCTAGAATACCAATTTACAAAAGACTTTCAGAACAGGAGAAGCTTCTACTGTTTTAAAATTCAGATTTGATAAAAACTGCCCGTCGGCTATGTGTTAATTAAGGGGTTTTGGAAATCTTTTTATTATATACTGTGCATAATGAAAGATTAATGGTTATATATGAAAATGAATGTAAATTTATTCTGCAAAGGTACAGTAAAATGGGGTGATGAAAAAGAAAACGTTTAAAACTGATTAAAGAAAGATGTAAAAAATTGCTATTTGTACCGCACGAAAAAATTAATGAAATTTAAATAGGAAAGTTGATAGGAACTTTTTTTTCCATTTAAATATTACTTACAATAGGCAAATAGAAACAGTGAAAAATACTAGAAAGTACGAAAGCAGCAGTCTTAACCGTTTCAGGGGCAGGGGTATGTTTATGAAACCACTTTATTTTAATTCCCAAATTCCACAATGTCATCAGAATTTTGATAAAATCTTTTCAATTTAATATGTATGTGAAATATAGCCTGTTTCGTATTTGCAAATAAACTTGTTCGTATATTCCGGTGTCAGTCATTTATTTCAATATTTTAGTACTGAAAGTATTTTGCCTCTGAAAGGGTTAAAAGATGTTAATGATAAGTTAAGTATTCAATGCGGCTGAAAAAGAACATAACAAGAATCGAAAAACTATTGGAAGGTATGTGGACAAATTTCAACACTATGTATAGAGTGAGATGAGGCCAGACTATGTGTTGCCGCTAGAAGCGCCATCTATGTGGTTTGTTTGGAAACGTGTGAGTTGGGTTCGAGACGCCGATCCGAGGAGTAGTGTAAATATCGGCTCTCGTTCAATTTATTGTTTTGTGATTAAAATTTAATTAGTAATACAGTCCGCTAGTTTTATTTTATTGTGAGTTGTGTGCAGTGATGATTTGTGAATGAACTATCGGCGGGAACACTATGTGACAACTAGAGTTGTCAGATCGCATGTCACAGAAAGTAGGGCAAGGAGACAAATAAAAAGCGCGACAGTTGCTTCTACAGGACTTAATAATATATGAAACCCTATGAAAACGGAACCTGTGTCTAACGGAATAATGTCTTAAATAATAAAATTTCATTTTCCCTGTTGTAGAATTATACCTGCTCAGACAAAATCTTGCATAAAACAAAATTTTCCTCCTCTGACATGCGATTGCGCCTAAACAGGTTTGTTGAAGCCTCATATTTTCAAAAATGGTTTTTTTAATAATAACTAAATCATGTAGCATAAAGTTATTTTACCTTTTTTTAATCTGATTTTATTACTCTTCACAAATATTTCAATATAAAACAAAGTGGGTCAAGCCTCCCGTATGTGGGGAGCTTTGACCCATTATTTTCTCATGATTAAAATCAATCATTTTTCAAATTTCTTATATATTACACTTATGTAGCAATTTTATTTTGATAACTGATTGTATAATGAATAAAATGATATATAAAACTTTATTCTACGTTCAATATTTAAAAAATTAAAAATCATTTTGTAAAAAGTGGGTCAACCCTCCCTAGTCTCCCCTATATGCTTATATATTACGTAGATGAAAAGAAGAAAAAACGGGGTTATCGCGCATTTCACATAATTTTTTCATTAATATTTCACATATTGGCACCTGATACAACGGTATATTTTACTATCTCAAAATAATCCTCATTGTTTTTAATTGTTATATATATATACTAATTTTTTTTATATAAAATTTGTTTTAAAATCCTCAATTTAATCAATTCCCTTTTATTTTATTATTATTATTTTTTTTTTAAATATTTACTCAGTATTATAAAGATTATTCCTATTTTTTCATTCTACTTTAAATAAATATTAATTTAAGTCATTTCCTGATTTCTTCATTTTATTTCACTCTTCTCTATGGGTATAGATGGCAAAACTAAAAAATATTTTATTTAAAAATCTAGTTACAATATAGTTTTCCTTTTTCACACTAGATGGCAGCAGTATTTTTGATTTTATTGAATATTGGCTGGTTTAGTGGAAAATTACATGCCACATGTTTTAATAGTCTTAAATCTGATTGCATCCTTACATGTTATATAGTCTAAGACCGGTATACGTGCCGCGTAAGGTGCACAGAATCCGTGATTATTCTCACCAATAAATTTTTATTGTAAATTTTGCCTTATTTAATCCGAGCATTTTCCCGATTCAATTAGGCAAAAATTTTTGTTTTGAAAAACCGGTGATAGAAGATTAAAAATTCTGTAAAAGACGCTCGTCCCGAAGGGGTTAAACCACATATCCAAGAATTTTAAAACAATTTCATCATTACATCCCAGCAAAGAAAGAAACAGTGGGCAATCAGCTGGACAAAAGATGGCGTCAGCACTGCCATCAGTAGTAAAGTGCAATGGTGCCATTTCTTAAACCAGTATAAAAGTGTCCGTGCGGAATGCAGCTGGCCTATCAGTGATGTCCAAGAGCAGGCCAGCATTGGTAAGCCATCACATTATTTCAATCCGGCACTTTTCCTGCAGTGCTAGCACCTATACCACTGCTATTACTTTGCTGACCCAGCACCTTCCCTTACAAAAATTTCTTATAGAATTCTATAAAAAAAAAAAAAGTATTATAGAATTATGGCCCTTTTTTCTATAAGCTAGTTTCACCAAGAGCTATAGAAATATCTGTAGAAGTGTCTATATAATAGAAACATTTGAACTTGCAGCGGTTTCCATGTAGTCACCCTCCCAAGTACTAACCGCGCTCGGTGCTGTTTGCTTTTCGTGATCGGACATGAACAAGTACTTTCAGCGTATTCTACTACCGCTAGTAGTTTTCAAGTTCCATTACACAATTTCAATTGCTTCTTTTGTGATTTACGTTCCCAATCACTAAACTGGTATAGAAATTTTTGTATTGTATAGAAATCCTATATATTTTATACGCTTTTTTATTATTATTGATTCTCAACTGTGTAAATTATGAAAACCAAAATCCTTTGTAACTTAGTAAAAGCAGATTTAAGGAGAAAAAAAAAAGTGCGTTGAAGTAAAGAATTTATTTATTTATTCATTTACTTATTTATTTTGTTGGTGGAAGTGAGGCTATATTATTTACATTTAAAAAAAAAATTAGCTTCACAGCTTAAATTGTGATAAGATATTCATTTCAGATTTGTGTTCAAATACTCAATGTCTTCGATATTCGCGACGCCACCTAGCGTAAGGGTTACCAGCAACAGTACTGCAAAAGTTCGTGCACTTCCATGTAGTGGTGGACCAGCGCATTAGATAAAACGGAAGCCCACCAGAATTTTAGCTGATGATTTCCAACAGCAAAGTCGACTGAAGCTGTTCCGCAGTCGTCATGCAGTAGTAGACCATTAGCCAGCACTTCTCCGCCATTGCCAGCACCTATCTTGCTGCTGGCCAGCAATTTCCTCTTTGCTGGGATATGTAGATAAGGCTATAATAACATCTGCAAATGTTACTATCATCACCTTCTAACTAATGTAGTTACTTCTAATAATATTTTCAAATTTCATCAATGTTACGTTAGAAGAAAATAATAAACATATATTCAGCTATTATAAATTACTAGGCATAAAAAATAACAACCTAAATTATCCTTATATAGTCATGATTCCAGAGTTTCACAAAAATCCTCTTAAATTCCGCACAGTCACTGTAAGATATAATACACATAATATTCGTGCTAATAAATTATTTTTAAATATTCTTACACAAATTTCTGAGCTATCTGTTAAAAAAGCAACACTCATTGTATTAAAAATAAGTTTGAACTGGTGGATAAAATAAAGCCATTAACAAACGTCAACAATATTATTACTTTAGATATCAAAGACCTATTTAATCATATCATTCTAAAAGACTTACAATCTACTATTAATGCATTATTTATAGAATATTTCTCTTTTTTAAATTTGCCTGATAATATTTATACTGACTACTTTAAAACTTTGACTAATTTTCTACTATTTCATAATTTTATCTTCCAAACAACGCTTCTTTTTATTCGAATACAAGGCATATCTCAAGGAGCTGCTTTATCAAGCATGATATCAGATTTATATCTTTATTGTTATGAAAAAAAATGTGTTAACAATAATATATTTCCTCTACTGATACATAGATGATATAATTATTCTTTCTGTTAATCATAATAATTCTGTATCTCTTCCTGTAAAGTATCCTTCTAATCTAGAACTTAGCACTACTTATTCAAATAATTCTAGTATCCATTTTATGGATGTTAAAGTTAATATTCCACCTAATAACACCTTAACATTCAATATTTATGATAAACGTAATGAATTTTCATTTAATGTAATTAATTTTACTAAACTCAATTCCTGTTTACATATTTCAGTTTATAGAAATATTCTACTTAATCATAGCAATCGTATCAAACCTTTATGGTCCTCCCAATTCTTACTGCCTAATATTTTTAAATTAAAGCAATTAGCATTGTCTTAAAATTATTCCACCTCTTTTGTTTTTGAATTGTTCAAATCTTAATATTTATTTTCTCTACTTTTTACCAGTATGTACATAAAATATGTAGAAAAAAATATAAAATCAGAAACACTATTATGGAGGGTGGGATGCGGATCGCTGAGAAAATTATAAAAACATACAAACAAATTCATAAAAAAGTATGTGTGTATGTGTTTTACATACATTATACACTCTTATAAAATATATATACAGTGTGTCCACGTATAACCTGACCGACCTTTATTTTCGCAACCGTTGGACCTAGATGCATACTTCCAATTACAAAAATGGTTTAAATAAGGTATAAAATTATTTTTATAGCGATTTGGGTCAAGAAAACTATTTTTTAAAAAAATACGAAATTAAAATTTTTATACGGTCCCCCTGTCCTATAAGTGATATTTAGTAAAAATTTACTGTGACACTAACAAGTAAGACAAAAAAAGTCCCATTCATCTAAAGTTAAAATTGACCGAGTTATGAAACATTGAAATGCATGACTTATATCACTTTTTTACAACTCAAAACAGATGATTTCTGCTATGCTTTCAGGGGTCGTATATAAAGTTCTTAAACTTATTTCAAGGTATCTGCGCTTTGAAAGAAATCGTACAACTATTACGATTCAGTTAACTTTTATTAGTTAAGTTTCAGATTAGTTAAAATAATTGTATTTTAACATATGTTTTATTTTGTAAGGATTTGAGGCTATGATTTCTTTTAACAAAAACTGCTATTTTCAGATGGTTTCATTTAACTTGCGAGGATCGTCTTTCCAGTTTAAAATTTGTAACCCACTTTCAAATGTCCGATCGAAGTTAAATTTTGCATACGGACTTGAATCCGATGACAATGTAATATTATTATGATTTCGACGCTTACTATCTTATACATTCTTATATTAGAGGATAACACACACACAAAAAAAAAAAAATCGGATAGATTACCGTCAACAAGTTTAAAGAAGAGTTTTAGATTAGATAACATAAACCTACGATGGTTGTGTTTTTTAAATTTTATAATTACGTTTTATGTATTTTTTAACGCTGAATGAAAATAGTACTTTCCCTTTTAACCATCATGCCAGGATTTTTCGCAAATCGTAAATTTCAAGGTTAAAAAATAGCGAAAGATCTGATTTTAAAAAATAGATGTAAGACTTTTTTATTAAGTTTAATTTTAATTATTTCAATAATTTATTCAATTTTTTGACTTAAACCGGGTTTCTTAACAGCTAAACATCTCAGGGGTCCGATGGGGTTTGGAGGGGAGAGGGGATCAATTTTAACTTTGAGCTTTTTAACTTTGAAATTTGCTTTTTGAGGAAAATCCTTACGTGATGGTTTTAAAATAAAGGTCATTTTCGGAATCAGCGCTAAAAAATACACAAGAATCAATTTTCAAAAAATAAAAAACATGGCACAACCCAAAATTTGAAAGGCAGTGTAATCTAACAGCATTTTGAAATATGTATCGTTTTGTAAAGAATTGGGGTTGTTGTTTTTCATCCATTTATTTAACAAAAAATCTGTTATTTTTATCCTCTTATAATGTTCAGTACAAATTGTACATATTGCAGTAATATGTCAGAACGATTAAAGATTACAAATTTATATTGCAATGCTAATTTTACTCTCAACCATTTCTTTAATATATCTCACGAAGTTATATTTCTACTAGATTTGTGAATGACCCCTAATTTGCAGCAAAAAATATGCTCCAACTTTAAACAGCTATTACTCGGTCAATTTTAATCGTAGAAAAACGGGACTTTTTTTTGTCTTAATTACTAGTGTAACAGAAAATTTTACTAAATCTAACTTATAGGACCGGGGAACCGTATAAAAATTTAGATTCTGTAATTCTTCACTAAATTGTTTTTTCGCTTCAAACTTTTTTCTATCTTAACTCTGCACCTAATTTTGACCACTTTTGTAATTGGAAGTATGCATCTAGGACCAACGGTTGCGAAAATAAAGGTCGGTCAGGTTATACGTGGACACACTGTATATATAAAAAATCAAAATACCATTATGGAGGGTTGAGGTAGGGAATGCTAAAGAGTTAAAAACCTTATTGTGTGTGAGTATGTATATATATATGTGTGTGTGTGTATATATATGTGTCGTCTAGTTGCAAAACCGGCCATCTCCAAAAAATAAAATTTTGAGAAAAAGCTGATTTTTTACCACACTTAGCCAAATAAAGTTTGGAACCAAAACTCTTCAGTTTTATAGTCATTAGGGCTGTATATTTGAAATACGAAATAAGGTGGCAGGGGCACATAAAGGGAACGGGTTATTTAGGTCTTTGTTTTGGATTTGGCCGCCTTTGCAACTTACTTTGGAGTTGGCTGGTTTTGTAACAAACCAGAAATTAATTTTTGCTAAATTTAATCTGATATTGGGTTTTTATGGGTTGCAAATACAAAAAAGGTTTTGTTCAATTTAATGTTATTTAACATAAAGAACTTTAGGAAAGTTATTAACGTAAAACGGCTTTTACACAGTTACTGATTGTTAAAACTGACTAACAGTTAAAACTAACTGACTAACTGTTAAAACTGATTTAAATGTCACTAAACAAATGATTTAAATGACATGATATCACTTTAAATAAAATTATTAAATTTTAAAAACTTAAACAAAAATCATACTATTTACATGTGCATACAATTTCAAACTTTAGTGGTCTCATCGTTTTCGATAGTCTCACAAATTTCGTCATGATGGTCCATCCATGCGTCTTTTTCTTTATCATCTTTGCTTTCTGCTTTTTAAGCATCTGATGCCAATTTATTTTTGTAAAAACAATAACCGCTTGCCAGCATCCCAGTTTGGTCCAAAATGTTTCGTCAGTAAGTTTTGGACATCCCGAAGTTTTAGAGGCTTCACCACGGTATCCGAGCCACTTCCTCGAGCTTGCTGTTCATAATGGTTCTCTTACTCTTGACAACAGACTTTCTGACATCTACCTCAGATTTGTAGAAGACCTCTCCTTGCACCAACAGCTTATTTTTATATTCTGTTATGAAATTTTTTTTTGTAGGAGCAAATATGAAATGCCACAGTGCAGGTGGTTTGGAGAAGAAATAGCTGGTCTTCTTCCAATCATGGTCGTTCTCTTCCCGACTTGAAAACTGTTCCATATTCAGATAAAATTTCTTCATTCTTTGCGGGCTGAATGAGGGACTCGATTTTCTTCATTCTCCTTTCAATTTGAGCTGAAACACGGTTTGGACGGATAAAAGAATACTGAATCAACGTAGGCAAGTTATTAGATTAATAAAATATTATGGCATCATGATAATTAATTAATCAAAATATGAGAACTGTGATGTTATTATATTATCAATTAATTATGTATTATATTATCCCCGGGGTGGATTACCCATAAGGCAACTTAGGCTATGACCAAGAGGCGCACGTTAGGTAGGGTTCGCAAAATTAAGAACTTTAAAGTTTTTAAATTTAATGAAATAAGAACAATTTAAATTTTTAACGAAAAGTGTTAAATAAAAAAGGAATTTGTAATAATTACATTTAAAACAATTTTTCTACTTCTCGATACACCAACACAAAATTCTCTCAGATTTTAAGTGTTACAAAAGCCCATTCATTTCCAATCTACAATCCTCAAATTCTAAAATTTATAAAGCAAAATTTAAATATATTATTAATTAATTAAATAGATTAAAAAATGCTTAAATTTGTCAAAGAAAATTCTTTTACAGTTTTATGAAGGGGGGGGGGGGGGGGGAGGGGAGTATTTTGGCCTAGGTCGTCAAAAAATTATAAATCACCCCTGGTTATAAAAAGGTGTACAATACCTTTGAATTTTGGGTTTTCAACTTTACCACGTCGTTGATCCACTTTGCCGTTTACTTGGTTGATTAGTAGACACTTCTTCCAGAAACACTTCTATAGTCCGAGAAATCACGAAGCTAAATTATTAGAAAATTTGTATGCACCAAGGGAGATCAGTCACAGGCGAGAGAAAACACGATAACGTTAATCTAATCAACAGGTGAGAAATTATTGTGGGGTCGAGCAGAAGCGTCAGCTAGCGGTTATGGAGGTGGCCGGTTTTGAAACTCACCGGCTGAAGGATTTGGCCGCTTTTGCACCACATCGTGATTTTCAAACGCATATAACACAGGGATTGACAGGTTTTTGCATGGTTTATCGTTTCCAGATGATAGAAACCTTTACTTAGAACTAAAAAAACTGAAAAACACATTTTCAATTTTTGAGGAGTTGGCCGGTTTTGCAACTAGACGACACATATGTGTGTATATATGTGTGTATATATGCCTATATATTGTATAGATGAAAAGAAGAAAAAAACTGGGGTATCATGCACTTCACATCATAAATTTTTCATTAATATTTCATATATTGGCACCTAATACAACAGTATATTTTACTATCTTAAAATGATCCTCATTGTTTTTTAAATGTTATTTACCTTATATTTCCATGTATTAGCCGAACATTGTACAAGCTGAGTATATGAATTTTCGAAGAAAAGTCGTTCAAAGTCGGAAACCCGTATATATGCCGATGTTAAACAATGGTGATGAAAAATTTAGCGAATGAAAATTTAGTATTTTTTTTTCACATAGCTAATAGAAAATAATTCGCTCTCGGAAATTATTTATATGTTCTAGCGATCTTCGGTAGATCCCGTTGGCCTTAATTCTGCACTTCAAAAATCGAACATTTTCTAAATGAATCATTTACAGACAGACTCCATTCAAAATGGACTAAATAGATGTCATCTGCGGATGCAGTTGTGACAAATGGCGGTAATTTTAAAAATACAATTCACATCGTTGCTCTCTCTGAATGGAGAAGGAAGATCGGCTTGAATTACCAAGAAAGAATTGTCCAATCTTTCAAAAAATGTTGCATCAATAAAATGCGATGGATGGAACTGACGATGATGCCATTTTTGAAGAAGATGGCGATGATGATGAACTAGATACTGACGATATTCATCCCGATATACAAATGATAAGGAGCTGCTTGAAAATTCTGATAATGACTTCCATAGTAAATGATCATTAATAATTTTTCAATTGCAAAAGAACGGAGTATAGTACTTTTTTTAATTTAAAGTATTTTTTATGTTTTTATATTTATTATCTTTTGTTTTAGAATATAAAATTTGGAAATTTTCTTAGACTCGTATATAAGCCGACCCCCTCAGTTTGCAGCCAAAAAAAGGTCCAAAAAGTCTCGGCTTATACACAGAAATATACGGTATATACTCATTTTTCTTTCTTCTATCTTTGCAAGAAGAAAATATTGGATTCGTAAAAATTTTCGACTTCCGATTTTCGAGGGATTTACACGTTTTAGAGGTCAGAGATTCCCAAAACCATGTTTTTAGAAAATGTTTGTCTGTGAGTATGCGAGTCTGTGACTCTGTATGTGACACAAATTTTGTGGGCTCTCTATCTCAAGAACTAATACCCGGAATTTAATAAAAATTTATATTCAAGTAGTCCCTAATACAACTTGGTGCTAATTAGTTTCCGGCGTAAATCGCCCAACAGGTGGCGCTGCTATGCTGCATTTTTCGCGATTTCTGCAACAGCTCTATCCAGTGGCGGCTCGTGCCAATCTTCACTGGTGGGGCCCGGTCCTCATAACATATTGTAAATTTTTATGTATTAATATTTGTTGTTTAAACATGAAAACAAATTATTTAAAACTAACTATTATTTAAAACTTATTTCTTACTTTTGTAAAAAAAAAATTAATTATTTTTTCAAGTAATCAACGTTAATTTCAAATTTATCAAATTAATTACAATTTTTAACATACCATTAATTGCCATTATTAACATTGAACATACTTTGATCAATCATTATTTAATTAAAAAACAAATATACAAAATAATAATAAGAAGAAGAATAAGAATAATAATAATAATAGTAATAATAACAATCTCACAACGTTACAGAAAAAAAATATAAACTTTACTTGCAAACATTGAAACTGTTCAGAAATTAAAATTTAGTACATTATTTAAATAAAAGTTTGGTATGTTTTTAGATGCGCAAATCTTTCACTTTTAAATTTAATTACCATTATTCACATTAAACTTACTCTGGTTAAACATTATTAAATTAAAAAACAAATTCACAAATCAAACAAAAAATAATTATCTCATAATTTAATAGAAAAAAATACATATTTTTCTTGCAGAGATTTAATCCATTCACAAATTAAAATTTAATGCATTATTTAAATAGAAATTAGGCACGTCGATTTTTTCGACTAGCAAATCTTTCACTTACTTTTACATCAAATTCTGATATTGTACTAATAAAATCTTTGTGGACTGAAAGAACAGCAAGAGTGTGCTTAATCGTTCCTGTCCCATAGAGTTTTTCAAAAATGTTTTAAAATTTTCTCTCATTCGCTCTTGAACTCCATGACACCCGCTCACAACAGCGCACCGTCATATGCTTGCACAACAAGCTTATCTTTTAAATAAAACTTTTCTAAATTTTGAGTTAAGATTATAGTAAGTCCCTCTGCTGTTTTATCATAGACATCAATAAATTGAACAAACCTTTTCAAGGGTTTGTTGTTTTTTATATATCGTAAAATGATAACAAATTGCGAAGTGCAGCTTACATCAATATAGGTTCGTCAGCTTGTAAATCTACAAAATTAGAAGCAGAAATCTCATTTTTAACTTCATGCATGTACGTTTCATATATACAATCCAACAGCTCATATGGTATAGTTTTTTTTAAGTATTTTTAGATACAGTAGCATTGTTTAAATGGTCTTCCAATATAGTGTCCAGTTTTGAGGCGTATGTGACCAATTCTAAAAACATACCTCGGTTTACGATTTAGCACATACCTGTTCTTCTCAACCATTTCATTATGTTTTTGTAATGAAATCCTGTAACCTTCATCCAACTGCACTACAATATTGACAGTTCCGAAGGTTTTATAGTTAAAAGCATTATTTAAATGAGTAGTATTCATTTCATATTTTTTTACTCTTTCAGAAAAATGCTTCAAATCGTTACAGCCGGCCATACTCCATAATTTCATCCCTCCAAACAATAAAAAATAAAAACAGAACAATGCTTTTTTTTTCTTTACTTGCTGAAATACACAGAAATTTTTGATACCACTGTGTAGAGAAATAGCGTAGTTTTCCCCCATCTTTTCGTTGCATTTCAAATTTCTTGGGTTGATAAGGTCCCAGGCGTTTAATTTCAAGTTTTTCTTCCAAATTCATTGTTGAAAAGGGCATAATAAATCATCTACAGAATTCATTTTTTTATTTCAAGAATTTAAGGGCGTGTTCGAAAAAATATTTTTCCACCCTCAACAGCTCGAAATTTTCTGGGACACTTTCAGACTCATTTTTAAAAGTAAAAACATGAAACTTGCTGAGATGATTTTTGAAGTGATGTTTAAGAGGCCGTGTGGTTTCATTTTTCGCTCAATTCAATAGAATTTGATTTTAAAACAATTATTTTCTCATTAGGACCCTTTTTTTCCATCCCCAGATCTCCCGCTTCAGAAAATTCGGTTCAAAACTCCCACTTTGATAGCATTTTTTTTGCAATATTTTCTGCATTTTTCAAAAAATCGACAAGCACGTCCCATTATGTAGTTTCTAAATAAGAGAATTTGCCAGTTTGATGCGTTTGAGAGTAAAAATGAATTTAAAATAAAAATAAATCAGAAAATAAGCAGTTTGGATTGGAATACACCTTAACAATAACATGTGTCTCCGTTTAAAGAGAGTACAGAGTACTTAAAGATCGCGTAATTCAACGAATAAGCAGCAATAGTAATACAAATGTCGACGAATATTTTTGAGAATCCCCGTATAACAAACTTTGGATCAAGGGCACTCTCGCCCAGTGCCCCACATTGCAAAAAAAGTACGGAAGATTTAGCTCTAAAAGAGCAGTACATCGCCAAAATTGAATGACACGTGAGGGAGGGAAATACTCATTATCGCGCCAAATGGGCACAAATGTCTTCTGCCCCGATACAGTAACCTTGGTGTTCAGAAGTAAGTAGTGGCCAGTAAAGTGATTTATTGCCTCTGAGAAAGAAATAGATGCTGAGAGTCGATGAGTGGAGAGGATGAGTGGGCACGATGTACGAAGGAGTTTCTTTGCAATATATTTTTAGTAAACAGTTCTTTTTTTTTTATTTTAAATTAAAAATATGAATCAAAAATTTTTTAAATGAACAGAAAATTCTAGTGGGGCCTGGCCCCAGTGGCCCCAATGGACCGGCCGCCCCTGGCTCTATCTCAAGAACTAATGCACGGATTTTCATCAAACTTCAGATTCAGTTATTCCTTGATATGAATTGGTGTTGGTAACGTTTTGGTGTAAATTGCCCAATAGATGGCGCTGCTATGCTGCAATTTGCAGCATTTACACGATTTTCGTAATAATCTCAAGAAATAATGCACGGATTTTCATAAAATTTCAGATTCAGTTAGTCCTTGGCATGAATTTACGTTTTGTATCTTTTGGTGTAAATCGCTCAACAAGTGGCGCTGCTATGCTGCATTTTTGTGATTTTCGCAATAGCTCTATTTCAAGAACAAATGCTTGGGTTTTTAACAAACTTCAGATTCAGGTATGCCTGGATATGAATTACTGCTGTTTAAGTTTTGGTGTAAATTGCTCAACAGGTGGCGCTTCTATGCAGCATTTTTCACGATTTTCACAATAGTTCAATCTCCAGAACTAATGCACGGATTTTCATCAAACTTCAGATTCAGTTAGTCCTTGACATGAATTGACGTTTTATACATTTTGGTGTAAATCGCTCAACAGGTGGCTCTGCTATGCTGCATATTTTGTGATTTCCTCAATATCTCTATCTCAAGAACTAATGCTTTGATTTTCAACAAACTTCAGATTCCGGTATACCTTTATATGAATTAGTGCTGTTTATGTTTTGGTGCAAATCGCTCAACAGGTGCCGCTGCTATGCTGCACTTTTCAGAATTTCCCCTATTGCTCTAGCTCAATAACTAATGCACGAATTTTCTTCAAACTTCAAATTCAGATATACTTTGATATGAATTGGTGCTAAATTGATGTAATTTCTTGTACTATTTAAATGATTTAATTGGCGTGATTTATATAGAAGAAAGTTTTGTGATGGCCACAACATACTATTTTATTTTATAATATTTGTTTTAAAATCGTCAATTTAATCAATACCCTTTTATTCTATTTTTTTTCTATATTTACTCAGTATTATTAAAATTATTCTTATTTTTTCATTCTACTTTAAATAAATGTTAATTTAAGTCATTTCTTGATTTCTTCATTTTATTTCACTCTTCTCTATGGGTATAGATGCAGAACTAAAAATCATTTTTGCTAAAAATTTAGTTACAAAATAGTTTTCCTTTTTCACACCAGATGGGAGCAGTATTTTTGTTTTTATTGACTATCTGCTGGTTTAGTGGAAACTTACATGCCAGATATTTTAATAGTCTTAAATCTGATTGCATCCTAACATGTTATATAGTCTAAGAGCTAGCAACGTTTTCGTCACTTGCTTTTAGCAAGGCTCATTTTTCTATATGCTCTTCCGTTTTATGGTGTAGTACGTATGCGGACGGTCTAGCAGGTGGGAGACATTGCGTTTACCTGTGGGAGAAGGGGTTATGCAGATGAAAAAACTTCAAAAATACGTCATTTTAGCATGACTTTTGTTTATAAAATCTGTTTCTACTAACTATTTGTGATATTAATTCATTCGTCGCCAACGTTGCTAAGACATTGCCAGATCCGATTTATAGGTAAAAAAAAACATGTCATATTCAAGTCATTTTAGCAAGCTTGAAAACTATAACATATTAGCCAAAGAGTAATATGTTGAAATTTTCAAACTTGCTAAAATGACGTAGTGAGGATATATTGCTTTAGACCTATAAATCACTCTTCAAACAAGCACTTTCATTGCTAGATTTAAAGCCGTCTGGCATTAACTTTGCAACCGAATTTGTGTTTAACAAATAAATTTTAGGTTGTCTGATAGCCAAAGAGTAATATTTTGTAATTTTCAAGCTTGCCAAAATGACGTGAAGGGAACCCATTTTTTTAACCTATAAACCACTCTTCAAGCCGGCACTTTCGCTGGCAGATTTAACGCCGTCTGGTATTAACTTTCCAACCAAATTTGTGCCTGGCAAATTAATTGTAGGTTGTCTGATAGCCAAAGTGTAATATACTGCAATTTTTAAGCTTGCTAAAATGATGTGAAGATGACTTATTTTTTTAAACCTATAAACAACCCTTTAAACAGGCACTTTCGTTGCCAGATTTAAAGCCGTCTGGCATTAACTTTGCAACCGAATTTGTGTCTGGCAAATTAATTATAGGTTGTCTGATAGCCGAAGAGTAATATATTGCAATTTTCAAGCTTGCTAAAATGACGTGAATAGGACATATTTTTTTACCTATAAACTAGTCTTTAAACAGGCACTTTCGCTGCCAGATTTACCTCCGTCTAGCAAATTCATTGTAGGTTGTCTGGTAGTCAAAGAGTAATATGTTGCAATTTTCAAACTTGCTAAAATGACATGAATGGGACATAATTCTCTCTCTTTTTTCTTAACCTATAAACCACTCTTTAAACAGGCACTTTCGTTTCCAGATTTAAAGACCTCTGGCATTAATTTTGCAACCGAATAGGTTGTATGATAGTGAAAGAGTAATGTATTACAATTTTCAGAGCTTGCTAAAATGACGTGAAGATGACACGTTTTTTTTACCTACAAATCGGGATTTGGCAGGATCTTAGCAACGTTGGCAACTTCTGGCAATAAAGGATTAATATCACGAATAGTTAGTATAAACATATTTTATAAACAAAAGTGATGCTAAAATGACGAAATTTTGAAGTTTTTTCACTTGCATAACCCTTTCTTCCGCCGGTAAACGTAACGTCTCCTGCCAGCCAACTGTCCACATACGTACTACACCATTAAACGGAAGGTTATATAGAAAAATAAGCCTTGCTAAAAACACTTTTTTTTTTTTTAAACCTATAAATCACTCTTTAAACAGGAACTTTCGTTTCCAGATTTAAAGACCTCTGGCATTAATTTTGCAACCGAATAGGTTGTCTGATAGTGAAAGAGTAATGTATTACAATTTTCAAGCTTGCTAAAATGACGTGAAGATGACACGTTTTTTTTACCTATAAATCGGGATTTGGCAGGATCTTAGCAACGTTGGCAACTTCTGGCAATAAAGGATTAATATCACGAATAGTTAGTAAAAACATATTTTATAAACAAAAGTGATGCTAAAATGACGAAATTTTGAAGTTTTTCACTTGCATAACCCTTTCTTCCGCCGGTAAATGCAACGTCTCCTGCCAGCCAACTGTCCACATACGTACTACACCATTAAACGGAAGGTTATATAGAAAAATAAGCCTTGCTAAAAACACTTTTTTTTTTTTAAACCTATAAATCACTCTTTAAACAGGAACTTTCGTTTCCAGATTTAAAGACCTCTGGCATTAATTTCGCAACCGAATAGGTTGTCTGATAGTGAAAGAGTAATGTATTACAATTTTCAAGCTTGCTAAAATGACGTGAAGATGACACGTTTTTTTTTACCTATAAATCGGGATTTGGCAGGATCTTAGCAACGTTGGCAACTTCTGGCAATAAAGGATTAATATCACGAATAGTTATTAAAAACATATTTTATAAACAAAAGTGATGCTAAAATGACGAAATTTTGAAGTTTTTTCACTTGCATAACCCTTTCTTCCGCCAGTAAACGCAACGTCTCCTGCCAGCCAACTGTCCACATACGTACTACACCATTAAACGGAAGGTTATATAGAAAAATAAGCCTTGCTAAAAACACTTTTTTTTTTTTTAAACCTATAAATCACTCTTTAAACAGGAACTTTCGTTTCCAGATTTAAAGACCTCTGGCATTAATTTTGCAACCGAATAGGTTGTCTGATAGTGAAAGAGTAATGTATTACAATTTTCAAGCTTGGTAAAATGACGTGAAGATGACATGTTTTCTTTACCTATAAATCGGGATTTGGCAGGATCTTAGCAACGTTGGCAACTTCTGGCAATAAAGGATTAATATCACGAATAGTTAGTAAAAACATATTTTATAAACAAAAGTGATGCTAAAATGACGAAATTTTGAAGTTTTTTCACTTGCATAGCCCCTTCTTCCGCCGGTAAACGCAACGTCTCCCGCCAGCCAACTGTCCACATACGTACTACACCATTAAACGGAAGGTTATATAGAAAAATAAGCCTTGCTAAAAACACGTTTTTTTTTTTTTTTTTTTTTTTTTTTTTTACGTTGTTAGTTTTTAGACTAATACTTTTGTTCGTCTTTAATTGTTTCTGCTACTACAAACAGTTCTCATTAGAAATATAACGGTTTTATTTAAACCGAAAAATGCGCTTTTCAGGGAAAAGAAAAGGAAAAAAACTAGTTTTACAGTAATGAGATAATAAAAGGGTGAAGCAGTTTAACACTACAATGCATTATTTTTACTTTCCCTCTTCTAACCACCCCCCCCCCCCCCAAACAAAATGTAATAAGTATATATTGAACAAGAAAAATATTAAAAAAAATATCCATGTCAACTTTTATCGATAACTTATGAGTAAACTAAAGTGCGCCAAATGGCTACATTATAAACTGAACAAAAAATAAACAATTAAATTTAAAAAATCAAAAAACCGGACTGCGTAAAAAGCGAACTAATTAATTACTTCTCATCAATGTGAAACTATTTTTTTTTTTTCAATTCCTACTATTAGCTCACACTCTCGCTATATATATCCAGGCATGTGATTTCCGCGTTTTTGGACACCGGTATTTTGTTAGAGAAAATGTCATTTTATTTAATCGGAACATTTTTGCGATTTAAGAGAACAATATTTTCTCTAAGAATATATTGGTGTGCAAAAAAGCGGAAATCACATGCCTGATATCTTGTTAAAATTTTCAATCGTAAATAAATACTTATTATTCATCGAATCAAGCTCAAATAAATTTTTTAAAACTTGTAGCGGACGACACTTTATGTTAATCCAGTTTTTTTCAAATATTAATTCATTAATTAAATTAAATTAATTAATTTTCAATAATCGAGAGAGCCCTCTTCTTGATCAAGGCATTTTAAGCTCCACTCAAGAGGAAAGAAGAATGGGAGAAAAAAAATTCACTTATTGACCTAAGTAGGAATTGACTTAAATTATTATTATTTTTTAATTATTTGTTTATATTACTTACCTATTTTTTTTTTTATTTACTTGTATTGATGACTTTTAAGTTATGTTTAATTGTTAGTTCCTGTCTATAAACACTGTTTTGATGAGGTATATAGATGTATATGATGGTTAGAGTTGCAGTAAAGCTAGAGATCCTACCTACACAACTTCCAGGTTGTATAATATTTTAACGGAGCTTCTGACTGTAAAATAGTCAATGAAACATCGTCCTCATTTTGAAAGACCTATCTAATGATATACCACTCAATAGGGTGCGTAAATATTTTTTTCGACTCTACTGCCATTTTGTATTTTACGGCCGCCATTTTGAATTTATAAAAACAAGACCTAGCCTATAACCATCTGGCCGTTAAGTCGAATTGATAGAGACCTCATTCATTAAAATCGTCGTTGGGATGTTTCGAGGGTATAATGAAATCCACATACACAGATACGCGTGAAACACATAGCCCTTCTTTTCAGTCGGGTAATAACGTGAAATTTAGAATGTGCTAAATGGCTACACTATGCATTGTAGGGTTAATGCGTGATAAGAAATTACCATGGAAATAATGTGTGAATGTAAATATAAGCTAGAAAAACAGGAACAGAGGAGAGTATAAACTTTTGATTGTCTGTTTTAAAAAAATCTGCGAAAGAACTGTGATCGTAAGTCAAATGCTACGTAAAGAAAAGGCTTCTAAGAGGTTATTAGACTGGGATTTTTTAAAGCTTACTTCCGTTTCTTTTTACGTAAAATACCACTATTCTAGTACGATATTTTCATTAAAATACTGGGAAAAGAGGCTAAATAGGCTAGAGTTACCAAGTGCAGGGTCGAAAATGAAAATTTTTGCTTTAAATTTTACTGAGAATTTCCCGACTTTCCTTTTACGTTTTGCAGTTTTCATCTACTACTACTATACATTGCATAGATTTTGCACATATGTTACATTAAAGTCACCCCATGGTAATGATTAGTTGTTTATACCGTTGCTGTAATTTTTCATTTATTCCTTTGCGTAATACTTTCTCATAATTTTTTTCACACACATATACACGCGCGTGTATGTAAAAAAGTAATTCACACAAATTTTTCTAAATCTTAAATGACATGCTCGAAACGTGTGAAAAAGAATGTTTAAGAAATTTTCTAAACACATACAGGATATATTTCACAAATTGATCTGTAAAGATGGGAGTTTTATTTCAAATACACATTTTTTCTTCACCCTTCTTAGATAGTTGAAATAACTTACTATTTCTCTTGTTCTCGAAGCTATTATGAAGCATTATTACTTTAATAGTTGTTGTCTCATGAGTTGGAAAAACGTTTAAATAAATAGATGAACTAATGCTATATGCACTAATACATCTCCATATTTCGATGCATGGCTCAAAACACAAAAATATCAAAAACCGCAATTCACTTTCGAAAGATTGGAACTCCTTTTTAAGTCTAACTTGCGATATGTAAGATTCTAAAGGCTTTTTAAACTGTAATGCTTGAAAACAAGTACGAATAATTATACTTATCTTTGTCCATGCTAAGTGATATGTTACTTTCAATATTTTTTTAGCTTTACTATTAAACACAAAATGCTTCAACAGGTTATTAAATCTTACTATGAGAAATTTTAGGTTACATGCAGGGCTCCCAAATGGTCCGCCAACTAAATACCAATAAATTTTAACAGAAAATTTTATGGTAGGTTTGCGCTAGAATTAACTTTCAAAGGGGGTTTCGGGGCTGATTGTAAGAAAAATCTAAAAAGAAAATTTTTCTAAAAAAATATTGGTATTCAGTTGGCGGACGATTTGGGAGCCCTGTACATGAGTTGTATGATAGCGCTAATATCAATTATGGAACATTTCAATCTTACTCATTAGAAACAAAAAATTAACATTTAAAAAATATAAAATAAATGCAGAAAGCTCTATTTCAGAAGGACTTTCTTATGAGTAGCAACTTGAATTCAGTTTACGTGTACAGAACATTTAAGAAACATGTATCGTAAAACATAAATCATCCGGAACAAATTTTAGGAAAAAAAAAACTTAGAATTCCTACTTTCCATAACTTACAAAAGTGAGTTAGTTAAATGCAGAATTGCTTAAATTCCAAAAGTTTTTTGTTCGAAAATATTAAGTACCTTGTTTTGCTGTTATTTCTAAAGTTTGAAAGGAGGCATGAGAAAAATAAGCTGATACTACGTCTAAATCATAATACTCATTAATTAAATGAAAATTAGACAATTTATCTCACAGCAAAAAGAAATTGCATGGAATTTGTAAAGAAACTTACCTTTTTTGAAAAATATATAAAATGAATTATATTTAATTCAAGCCTACATTTTCAGACAATTTTCTAAGAAAGATTATTTTACTTTCAAAAGATAAAATTTTAAGACGACAAGAAATTTATATTTCCTTTAATTTCATTAAAAGACATATTTCTTAAATTTGCAATATATTTTTGTAAAAACAGAAGATAATTCAACACGAATTTTCTTGCTGACAGTTCAAACATAATAAAATGAAACTATTATAGACTAAGTAAATAAATGCATCAGCAGTTGGGGTGTTAAGTTATGCCAATGTTATCTCCTGTCCTGTTTCTCACCGTTTGACTCCGAAGATGCTGAAGAGGTGTGACACTTTAAGCGAACAATTACTTGGATTTCAAATGAAGACTTTTGACAGCTGTGAGCTCATTCAACATAGATGGTTTCCTAATGTCATCTGAAGACAACACAATTTGATGGTTGCTGCGAACTCAGATACGAAGAACTGATAATGTCTCTCCTCGTCGAACAACGCACAAAATGCTTAGTGAAGCGCAAGACGACTTTCCCTACAGAAGAGGATACGAAAGCTCAGAATCTATTTATTTGAACTTAGAAACGTAACATTTGTGAAAAAATAAAAATAAATAAATGAAAAGCTACAAGTTGTCAAGTGGGCAAAAAAAAAAAAAAAAAAAAAAAAATCATTAAATTTACTGACTGAAACGACTAGTTTTGATGATTTCTTTATATTTAGTATTAATCTTAAAGTAATATTCACATTTCCACATTTTTATGAAATTAAAACTGTAGGTGGATGAACCTTTTTTAAATTAATTGAAACAACTTCCATGTTTTTTATTTAAAAAATAAAGTAAAAAAACTGAAATCGAAGGAAAAAGTACGGTAAGAAGAGATTCTGCTTCAGGGAAAGGCATAGCTTAATATTTTAACGCTAAAAAAAGAGCTAAAAAAAAAAAATAGCATAGCGTAAATGAACTAGCAAAGGAAAAATTAATAGCTCTGTACCAAAGGTTTATTACTTATTAAACTACTGCTGACAAACACGGAGCTTGTAAAATAGCTATTTAACGCTGCGTAAAAACCACACATAACGTCCTGTTTTGAGGAAAAATCCATGCAGGTTTTAAAAAGCGCTGTCCAACGGAGACGTCGCGTCGCCCGGTCTCACGATGGCCTCCTTTGAAGGTCCTCTTGGCGCCTTTCAAATGTTTTATGTAACTTGCTTTGAAAGATATTTTAACGTATAATCATTAACGTATGAATATATTTTATATTTCAAGATTTTGGCTTCTTCCCCTGCAAAACTATTTAAGATAGGCCACTCTTGATTGGGAAAATGTAACGCTTAAACTTACTATGAATTTTTTTTTTTTTTTTTGAATTTTTTTTTTTTTTTTTTTTTTTTTTTTTGTAATTTATTTTTTTCCGCGGGCTTTATTTTGTAGTGGACCGAACGCTACCACTTTGAGATATTTGTCGTCATGATGCTGAGATAATATTGCTGCATGTTTCCAATCACGTGAATGGCGTCCATCATTGTTTGCAAAAGTCTGAGGTGCGCCCTTGCTTACTCAAAATCTGGACAGCCCTTATTTAAATTACCGCGTGACTGCTAAATTAGAAGATTGTAAAAATTGTACAGAAAGCTTCATTTCTATATTTAAATGCCCTATTAAAACCAAGATTTTTTGTTGCTTAACCCCTTAATTCTCGCTCCCGTCAATATCACGGGCTGAGGTGTCGTTCATTATTTCTCGTGCCCATCATATTTCCGGGCTGCAGATTTATTGCTGGAAAAAATTTTTGAAACCAGAAAAATTTAAGTGGCATTTCAGTGTGAAGTCTTTGAATATCAGCGTTTGGGTTTGGTTTTTGGTGCTAATTGTGATGTTGGACTTTGTATTGCATGCTTCGAAATATATCACACTCCAAAAAAATAATAATAATCAAAATGTAATGTATATTATATCATTTCGAATATTATTTGTAAAATTTGTTTGATGATGATAAATAAAGATCTAAGGTGTGAAAAATTTTGAGACCTTATTCACATTAAATTGTATTGTGTAAAACAAACATTAAAACACAAAATTCTCCCATGCATGACTTTTCCACAAATGTGAATTTGTTCTATAACATCTCTCTAGTCTTGCTCTGTGATTAAATTGATCTGTCACTTCTAATTAGCTGAGTGTGCGTGTTTCGAGTGTTTCTGGAATGTAGTTCTGCTTAGTCAGGCGCAATCGAACCTGTGCTGATAGTATGTTTGATTCGCTTGCATAAAACCTGCTGAGCGCCTGCGTAATGTTAGACTGAGTGTGTTGATAACACCCTGTATATAATGCTACATCCAAAGCAGCTAAATTCAATCGAGTTTTGTGATTTGATGACGAAAATTTTTCTAGAGATAGAATCGATGTAGAGATAATCAAATTAAGAGTATAGACTATCAGAAAGCTAGACAGGCACCTATAAGCTATCGAAGAGGGACTCGTCGTATGCTTTTTCAAGAAAATCCCAGAATGTTTACATTGCTAAGTATAAAAATTCTGTCATTCCAGAAACAGTTTTCGATATAGCCTGCTACTCAAGCGAATTCTATTCAATGTTGATCAAACACGATCATGTATTTGTCGAGTTTGGATTAATATGTGAAACTACAGAAGACTACCTGTCCGAATGCTTTAGTCGACTGTCTTTCTCTGAAACAAAAGATTAATTTTTTTTAATTACGCAATAAATTAAAAAAAATTGTGATTTCTAAATAAATCACATTTTAAATTTAGAATTAAATTTAAATATTGGTTCTGACTAATTAAAACTTGTTAAAATTCTTCAATAATTCATTATAACTGCCTGAATTGTACACAGAACCAATACTCAGCCTGCTGATGACAAATCTGAAAACACCAAAAAACTGGACCTCGCATAGTCATAACTGGTATTTTAGCATAATCAACTAGTGATCTTGCATACATAACCACCACTGATGTTCTAACATGCAGAACCAACTGATCTCGCAATCAAAAAATCAGTGATGTTACACTATTTCAAAATGCCTGCATTATACATCACTGTTTCATAAAAGGTGGAGGTGGGAAGCGGTGGCGGTTTTTTTTTCACCTTAAAAAAATAAGTGCATATTTTATATAGAAACCTTATAATTATTCAATTTCTGTAATAAAAGAAATAGGTAATTTTTTTATGGTTTTCCAAATATTAAGCGACAGTTAAGGTGTTTACCGTGCAAAAAATTGACGATCAAAGAACAATCATCCTTTTGTCTTCTATCTTTAATATAATTCTAAATTTTTGTTTTATGCAAAAATTTTCTGCACTAATAGAAAATTGACAATCATATAATTAGAGAGATAAATTGTTTACCAGACGATCGAAATTGATTCTTATTTTTTGGAGTGTAACAGTATTTTGTAGCTAGATATTATTTGATTATTTTGACTAATGAAGAGTCACCTTATAGTGTCATCAGATTTAATTATATCGCAAAGTTATCGAAAGGATGTTTTACAAAAATGCGCATTGCGAACACAATCGGATACACTGTGCACCTTGGAAACGAAGTGAAGCATAGAGAAAAGGAAAAAAATAATCCAGCCAAGCCGACTCTGAATCTAAATAAACGTAAACAAAAATATTCGTAGATAGAATGATTTGCGGATTTTCAATTATAGCCTCCTATTGAAAACACTGACTTTTTTACTACCGAAGTTATGGTAAAACTATTATTTAATCATTTCAGAAATACACGTGGAATTATGTTTTTTGATTATAAATGTAAAGTGTAATAGTTTCTTATGTTTCAGTGTTTAAATATTCAAGCATTTTAGTTAGTCCACACAGAAAATTTCCTATCTTTTTCAATATGTTTTTTTTTCATTGAAAAAAAAATCCAGAATAATATATTAAAGTATATATTTACTTGCTTACTTATTTCACGTTCACTTAATAGTGTATTATTAGAAACTATACTTGAATATTATGCTTACCCATTTTACTGAAGTAAATGTTATGATCTACTTACAGTTTGATATGATTTATATATACCAATTTAGAAGATTTTTAATCTTCTTCAGCTGTTCGAATAGTTCAGCTAAGTTTATAACCAACGAATGATTCAGTGTTCAACATGAAATGTAATTATGAAAGTTGAATTATCTCAATTCACGCTATTTTAATCTGGAGAAATCCTTTGAAAACAAGTGAGGTAAATACCATAAATTTCGTCGGAAATACTGCTGTTAAAAGAATTTCTTTGAGCCATGAATCAACAAAAAGGCGACACTCCACTCTAAACTGAAATGTCTGAAACGAATAGTTCAATTTTAAGACGATTTTAAAATGTCTTTTTTGTTCATTCAGATGCTTTTTGCCTATGCATTAAAGCAATTTTTGACATATTACTTTCAAAAATAGGCAGCCATTTTTACCACTTCTTTCTTCATAGCATTATATGCCGTCATGATTGGCCATATTTAAAACTAAGTCCTTGATAAAGGAGAAAATATTTGGCCATAAAGCATGGCTGGGTTTCTTCCAGAAGCAGGACATGTTTAAATCAACCCAGACTGGGCCGTAGACCTGGTCCCTTCTAATTTTAGCATCCCTCTCATCCCCCCAAAAGTATTTGGTATGCAATATAGAAATTAGAATGATATTTTAAACCTATTTCGGCATTGTACTGATTATAATCAATATTTTGATCATTTAGAGTAGTAAGATTAAAATATATATATATATATATTTATCTAAATTCAGTAAAACCTCTTAAAAGAAGACCCCTAGGGTTCGCGGAACTTTTTTGCCAGTCGGAGATGACCACGATTCATAGGTAAAACTATACAGATAGCTATGTTTTGTGCATTGAAAAGAGTTTTCAGTAAACAGAGAATTTCGATATTCGGAAGTGCCCTTTATGAAGGTTTTGCTGCGTGTATTTACAGTGAAACTTTCACAATGGACATTTTCAAATTGCGAAAACCTATATTTAGCGAAAACCGATCTTTTGTCAATGCAAAATACACACCTATTTTGTATATTTTCACTTCAGAATAGCTTATACCTCCGAATAGAGGACATGTTCAAGCGGTCCCGACGTATCCGCAATTGAGATCATTACAGTACTTAGATAAATATATTTTTTGTCTTTACTCTAAAAGCTCAAAATATTGATTATAATCTTTACCATGTCGAAAGAGTTTTAATATATCAAATTTACGAAAATTGCATATCAAATTTTCGGACCCCTAAAATCAGAAACGGTGTGTGTGTGTGTGTGTGCGGGGGGGGGGGGGGGGTACGGCTCAATTTACCATACTTTAATCAGGCCCTACTTCTGGAAGAAACACAACATTACTTTCTTATTTGCTAAATATAAATGTCCGTTATTGAGGTTTTTCAGAAATATAATAAAAATAAAACAGCCTAATGAATATTACCGAATAACGAACACCTATTTCTATCCGAATCACGGACATATTTCTATACTTTTACTTCTGAAAAACAGTACACCTCTGAAAAGAGGTCAAATTCTGCTATTGAGAGGTTTTACTGTATGTAGCCATATTTCATATTTATATAATCATTTATATATATATTCTAAAGAATAGTAAGTGTTTTTGTTTTATGTTTTTTTTTTTGTGATAGTGTACGAAATGTGCTTTAAATGAATTCCAAACCCAGAAGATGGCATTCATTCTCTGACATATTCATTCTCTGATATTCACAGAAACTAAACATGTTCAATGACCTAAAATATATGGACATATAAATACATGTTTGGATAAATAGTATATCATTTGTCTTTAACTTCATTCTATTCTAAAAGTGTAACATATATTGATTATAATCAGGACAAGGTTAGTATAAGTTTAGTATATCAGCATTACGTATGCGTTCTCTGATGATGATGGCATATATCAATATTTACAGGACTCTACACTGCGTATCCACTCACACTATATCTAAAATTATTTTCACACCGAAAGCAATTTTCAGGGATCTCTTGTTATAGGGCCCATATTAAACGCAACGGTCGTTCGATGGCTTCAGGGCTCCGAACGCAGCCCTTCCCGCTTTTCGATGTCTTTCATTTGATGAATTTCGCTTTTAAATTTGTCCGGTGTCGTTTTTTCATATTTTCTTTTCTTTCGCTCCAGTCAAGTGTGAGGAAAGGGCGCAGGAACCTAGGACGCTGCACTCCGCGAATTCTGCGGCGGTATGTAGTTAAGCTCAATTTCAGAGTAAAACATAGAATCACTTGAAACAAAACAAAATGCATAATTTTATTTAAAAATTTACAATTGATATAGTAAAAATTTCTTCATTACTCAGGAATCTCGCTCTCGGTCGCCAACTCTACAAATACGAATGCATCGTAAAATACGTAAGTAATATTGATGTTGGCAAAACATTCTTTTGATATATGGAAGATCTAAATGCCAGTACAAGTAGATAAGTATTGCCAAAAAGAAATATTTTCTTTGGCAGTTGAGCGCTGTTGTAAACTGATATGATCATAGGATGCAGCGCTAAATACTGTAACAGTTATTTGTCCCTGGCATGTGCAAATTGTCAATAGAACAGAACGTTTTACTCAAAAGTAGCAAGTTACAATCACGTAATTTGTATAATGACACTCTATTTTTACTGAAGCAATGTTAAAAGTAATGTCGGTGCTTGATTTTTTTTTATATCGCACTTCTCACTACACCACATTTTTCAAACAGTATCTTGAGTACTTATTTGTTACTGAGGCCCCCACAATTATGATTACGTCAAGGCCATTTCCTATTCTTCTATATGCATCATATGTACACCATACTTCATATATATATGCTAGTCGCTGATATATACGCCAAATATAAGTCATATTTCCGTCATATATACGTCATACATATCATATATATATACATCATAAAACCATCATGCATACAGCATAGCTACATCTTAGATGTGATATACATATCATACGTTTTATGCACATGCTATATACACATCATATAACCATAATTTGGTCATACGCGTCATAAAATATAATATACATCTTTTATATATTAGGGTAGATCGAAAATTATATGATTTTTTTTTTTTTTTTTTCGAAATTACTTTGGGCGCGAGGTGCAAAAGTTGCCTTTTATGTATTCTAGTTTACACCTATTTTTTTTATTGAAATCCATTCGTATCTTCCGGTGCTTCAAGCGCCCCCCCCCCCCCCCAAAATAGAAATTGAAAATTTTATGAAAATTTATAATTTATTTTATTTTTTTAAATTAGTTTTGGCGCGGGGTGCGACCGTTGTATTTTATGTATATTAGTTCACATATTTTTTTAATTGAAATCCATTCATATCTTCCGGAACCCCAAACGCCCCAAAAATAGTTAAAAAATGCAAAAATTTTTTAAATTTAATTTATTTTTTATTTTATTTTATTTATTTATTTATTTTAAATTACAATTAGCGCCTGGTGAGAAAGTTGTGCATTGGGTGTACTACATAATTGTGAAATTTAGATAATTCTTCATCTAAATCCATTCATATATTCCGGTGTCCCAAGAATAGTTAATGATCGTAATTTAAAAGAAAATGTATTAAAAATTTTTAATTTACGAAAATTGTTTACAAATCTGGCAAAGTGTTTAGTTAATATAGAATAAACTTATAAATAATAATAATTTTATAATAATACTTGAAGTATAAATTTAAAAATAAAAGCACGGAAGCATACAAATTATAAAAATTGAACTTACGTTGAAAAATTTTAATTTCTTTTATTTTGAAAATTTACATATTTCTGAATTTTGTAATAATTTTTGGTGTTGAAATGTTTGATATGATTTCTTGATGTTATTCTATTCTATATGAAATCTTGTCTCTTTCTTTGTACAGATACGCTGTCTGATGCTTCAGACTTTAAGCGAATGCATCTTTCAACAGCGTGGGTATGGCACGGATATTTTCACCATTTCTCTGTTTTTCCTACTTTTACCATGGCCTCAATTTATTCGCTAGGCACATTCGCCAAAAGAGGTAGTTCAAAACGTCCAACTCATTATCAGTTAATAACTCCGTAATAATCCTTTGCTTTCAAGTGTATTTTTGGTTCTTAAAAAATCCATATTTCTGGTGTTCCTCTATTTTCATCTGTAGCACAAATTAGCTTTGTTATTGCTGAAGACCTGATAAGCTCCATATGTTATTTGAGAACATTGGCAATAACAAATTTTCAGGATGACAAAAGAAGCTATATCATTTTACAACAGCGTCTAGTATATCTTTTTAGACTGGGCTCAAAATATCTAGAAAACGTGATCGGTTTCCAAATATGCTCCGCTCCTTCTGTTATGTAAGACTTTGTTTTGATATGGAACTATACAGGGGCATATACCTCTATAATATATATAGTAAGATCAATGAGATTTTCATATGGATTTTCTGTGGCCACATACAACCTTCAAATTCTACCTGCAGTTGTCAGCCAACTTGAGTGAACAACTAGACTAGGTTTTTTAATGCCAGGTCAGAACCACATACATCAGGAGATATTGCTATGCAAATATCATATAACTATTCATGATCACTGCTGACACTTATCTGGCATATTCTCCACACTTATTGAAGAAAATAAACTGCCGATAGCTCCTCGCATGTTTTTATTGCTGTACCAATTGGTCCACAAAAGGCTGCAGAACCAATTGTTCCACCATGTAAAGAATTTAGTAAATGTCGTAAAGGCAACTCATTTATATAAAGTAAACACATGACTACTATAAGAGTCTATTGAGTTCAGCTTTATCAGGCTAATAACTCATCATTTGTGCCCAATATTTACATTTGTTCCGTCGCACCCAATTACTGTAAGCCCATGTAAGCCCATATAATCGTATGTTATTTGATAAAAAAATATTATTGCTTTTTTATGGCTTTAGTTTCTCTTGTTGCAACTGAAACGTGTCCAATATATTGAGAGTAGGGTTCCTTTACAAGAGTATAATTTTCCTCCTTTGTGATTTTGTGTGCCTTTCATCACTTGCTCTTTTGTGTGGTCTTTTCTATATAGTATGGAGAATAATTTTATAGTTTTAATAATAAACGATAAACAATTTTTCATCTTTTATAGAGAGTACTTTTTACGCTATACAAATGATTCTTTAACTCTTATTTTTACTTATATACTTTGTGTTCAAAATTTGCATAAAAATCGACTTTCGGCAAATATTTAAGAGTCTTGGGACACCGGAAGCAGTTTATCGAATATGAAAATTTTTGCATGTATGCTAGTATGCTTAAAAGACAACTTTTGAACCCCGCGCCAAAAGTAATTTAATAAAAAACAAAAAAATATTTTTTTTCATTAAAATTTCAATTTTTAACTACATTTGGGGCGCTTGAAGCACCGGAAGATATGAATGGATTTCAATAAAAAAAATATGAAACTAATGTAAATAAAAGACAGCACACCGCGCCAAAAACAATTTAAAAAAAATTAAAAAACAAAAAGAATTGTACATTTTCATAAAAAAATTTCAATTTTTATCTGTTTTTCGGGCGCTTAGGGCACCGGAAGATATAAATGGATTTTAATAATAATAAAAAAAAAAAAACAAAAAAAAACACTTGTAAGCTAGTATACATAAAAGGCAACTTTTGCACCCGCGCAGATTCGATTATCCACATTTCGATTTTTCGATCCACCCTATTATATATATAGCGTCTTACATATCATATAACTTGGCAATACATCTCGGTTACTTTGCGATCAATCTCTGGGGGGCTCTAAAACAATGAAGTACCAAAAACGTTTACTGAATCAGCATGAAATGCAACGCCGCGGCTTCACTGATGATGCATTTTTTTTTTTTTTTTTTTTTTTTTTTTTTTTTTGCGATAATTTCTTGGCGGTGTAATAAATGAGAATATTTGTGCCGACCTATCTTTCACAATTTTACTCAAAATTAGTTACTTGTACGTCTAAAGAGCCCTTATTAGGAGTAAAACAATTAAAGAATTATTTCTGCTTACATTTTCATAGAAACATCAAAATATAGTAAATATAAAAATATATTATTCTCTTGTACCATTTAGCCCATTTTATTATATTAAATATTTTTCAAACAATAGAGAGATTGGATGAAGGTCGTATTTAATACGCATTAAGGACGAATGTCACTAATGATTTTATCAATCCTACACAAGAGAATTAAATAAAGTCCTTCTTTCTTAAAACCAATTTTCGTGGTCTTGTACTACTTATGTTTTGGACACATAATATGCAGTTTTAAAAACGGACAACATCCAGTTTCAAGTGATTAACAATTTTAAATTCAAATTTAGATTAAAAAGCTCTCCTTTTTTAATATATGTTTGAAAGCATAGTTGCGAAATAAAAAGGTGATTTACACAAAATTTCACATTGTCTAATTACATTACCTTCCATTACAGATTTACGTTTGAATTTCCTTTTTTAAGATTTGGATGAATTTTCTCTGGTCTTATTGATCGCATACTCGAACGTCAAATTATGCAGTAAAATCATAGAAAAGAAGTAAATTAAAATTCTATATTAATGAATTATTTGCTTTAAAACCTGCACACTTTGATTTCCGATGGATTTAGTATATCGAAAAGAAATCTGAAGAAAGTAAAAATTAGACGTCATCACTAACCTTTTCTATAACGAGAATGTCTTGGAAGATACAGAATTACATTACCCGAGGTTATTGAGCGTAATTAGGAAATTACAGCAAAGATAATGATGGCTTCTCTGCTGCGGCATCTGTAAACCCGGCTTTCTTACTATAATAGCAGTTATCGTTGATAGTTCTGCCTTTCCCCTTACTACAAAAAGCACAATTTTAACAAGAAATGCCTTTCTATGATTGAGAATCACGTTCTTCGTACCTATCAAAAGCAAAAGGAAACGGAATGAAAGAATTAATGTGCTACCACCTGCTCCGACTGCCATTGCCATCAATCTAAATAAAAAGGACAAACTTAAATATCCTTTCCTTTATTTATATTGATGCATTTATAAAGATAAATTCATGGTTGGCTGAACATGCACATTGCGTCAAAAGCACAGATAACAGAATTAACAAGTAAGACCTTTTGTATCACGCATAAATTGTGGGACACTTTCCATCATCTGATGAATATAGTTTAAGAGAAGATTTACAATTTTTTGCCAAAAAAGAGAAAAAACTTTTGGGAATGTTTTTTAAACTAGAATAATGGCGTCAACTCGAGCATTGTTGTACTATATTTATTAAAGTTTAGACAAGTTTCACAGTTTTTTTAATCGAAAATATTTCATGCTTTTCTACATATGACGGAAAGTATGTCCGTCCTAAGTGGTCTCAATCTAGACGGTCACTTTTCAGCGGAACTGCTCGACCGATCATCATTTTTATTTTTTAAAATGAAGATGTGTACATTTTTTTAAGCTTTTACCGACAATACGTATCACTTGTATATTTTACTTTTTTCAAGTGTACTAAACTTAAAAATAAAACCTAAAAAAATAATTTTTCCCAAATGAGTGCACTCTAAATTGAGATGTCTGGAATTTAGACACTTAAGTGTCTGTGTCTGAAACTGAGTGTTAAATTTTCAGACCTTTTAAAATGATTTACTTTTTTCAGACTGTTTATGCTTCTGAATTTCAGACACTTCATGCGTCTAAATCGCAGCCATTTTTTGAAAGTATTATAGGTAGCCATGTTTGACCATGTCGAATCTTGCAAAAATATTTGGCCATGGTTCTGTCCCCCCCACCACCTCCATTTTACGGGCTCCCAAAGTTGGTATGCAATTTCCGTAAACCTGATAATTTCATTTTTTCGACATCGTACTCATTATAAGCAATATTTTGAACTTCTACTGTAGAACAAGATTAAAAACAAAAAAATATTTATCTAAATACAATAAAATCTCTCAATAGGGGGTACCTAGAAACATTGTCCTGAATTCGGAGGTATCTGCTTTTCTTTTAGGTGAACACATATAAAACGTATACATCTTGTGAATGAAAAATTTGTTTCTTAAATAGTGGTGAAATATCATAGTTTCTTAAATCTAATTAGGGGTGCCCGATGGGGCTTTTATTGCAAAACCTTCATATGGACAACTTTATTTAGCGAACACTCACCATTTTCAACATAAGCATATACTTTTACCCCAGAAAAGCGAACACCTTCGAATAGCAAACAAATTCAGCGTTTCAGAAGTGCTCGTTATTGAGAGGTTCTACTGCATTTAGATTTCTTTTTTATCTAGTTAGTTTTTAATTTTATTCTACTTAGAAGTTCAAAATATTGATTATAATCATAACAATGTCGAAAGAAGTTTAAAATATAAGTTTACAAAAATTTGGGGCCCCTAAAATGTTAGGGAGAGGCAAAGGCACATTGCCCAGTTTGCCCTTGGTTCAATCAAATCCTATTCTGCAAAAAGTCCAAACCTGCATTATGCTCGCTAAACAGAGGTGTCCGGTATTCGGGAGTGTCTGTTATACAGGTTAATGGACATTCGCTGATTCCGAAAAATTCTGCTTGGCAAAAAGCCCTTTTAATCGAAAGATATTTGTTTATTTTTACATCACAAAAGCAGACACCTCCGATCACCGAACAAATTCCGCAATCCCGAAGTATCCACTATTGAGAGATTTTTCGGTATTTTGTTAAATATATTTTGTGTGTTTAATCTTGTCGTACTCTAAAAATTCAAAACTTTCATTATAATCAGTGCTATGTCAAAAAAGATTTAAGATATCAGCTTTACGAAAATTGCATACAAAATCCCCCTCTCCCCGAAAAAAAAAAATGAAAATTGATAGCATTTAAAAATTGTATTAAAAAAAATTATATTGCCAATTATATGGGCAAATTTTCATGTAGATCGGAGGATAATGACAAAAGCTACTTATTTATCAATTAAAATAAATAAATAAATATTCTATATTAATAACATGAAGAAAAAATTACTTATAGTTTCCAAACTTCTTTAGTTTTAAATATATATCTTAACATCTAATTGTCATTTTTGTATTTTTCGTATAAGTGCATATAAATAAAGTTATGAAAACTACAATTTTAAGTGCAAAATTTAGTTATAGCTTTTTACTTTTCCCATTTTAAAATTTCAAATTACTTTTTTTACTAAAAATAATCAAAGAATCAATATTACAGTTGATTTCAAATCAAATATATACATACATATTTATTTACTAGCAGTATTACAATTACGCGTAGCGTAGATTAACATCACATGAGTCTTATGTCAACGCCATACATTTTCATGTACTTTATTTATATTATTTTTATTCTGCGGTTTATGATAGGAAGACATGGCTGATTAAAACATAACGAATATACGTTTATTTCATAAGAAGACAAAGAAAGAAAGCATTAGAAGATCTTTTAAAGCTTTTTTTTTTTTTTAAATTGTGGTCGGTTAATGGCAGATAAAAATTAGCAAGACGAGAGATAGATTTTAGATATACAGGGTGATTCAGCTCGTCGGTGACAAACTTTAAGGATCGATAGAGCACACCTAGACGAACATTTTTGAATAGGGAATGTAGGGTCCCTGACGCGATGGTAAGGCGCTAGGCGCTTTCGAAAATTTGGGTGCCGAAATTCGAAACGTCATAAAAACTAGGGAAATGGTTAGATTTTCTTGCTTGTTGCGTCGAAATGATTCTGTTTGTTTAGACTTTCTTCAGTACCAATTTGATAAGCGTATCTCTTAAAACATGGATAGGGGGCGCTGCAGACTTTGGAGAGCTAGACAACAACTTTAAGCCCGTTATTTTGATAATTTAACACATGCTCGCCAAAGTTTATACTCTAACTTAAAGTTTGAACCCAAAAGTAGAGCCCTGCAAAAAGCGTAAGAGCCGGAATAAAATGTCAAAGTACAGGGTGGTCGAAACTCGAAGGCTCCTAGGAGATAAACAAACAGATTTCTTGACTTATGGCATGCATTTTCATGATTCTGTTTGCTGGGGCTCTCTGAAACTCAGTTGAACGGTACAAAAAGAAACATCGATAGGGGGCGCTTTGGGCAAAAAACATAATTCGTTGACATTTCGGACGCTAACTGGAAACGGGGCGCTACGATCAGTTAGAAACAAAACAAGAGAGTAATTTACTTATCATAAGAAGCTATTAAAACTGCAGTTTTTTTTTTTTTTTTTTTAACAAACATAGCTGGTTTCAATCATGCACAATGCGCGCAATAAAATTTACATAAGGTGCTTTTTGCTGATTTATGCAAAAGATATCGTACCATATCGATATGCAAAAGATACGTAATGCGTAGACGACAACGCGAGATGACGTAGTTGTATGCGCAGACACGTCTTTTGAACGTGCGGTACCTACTTAAGCTTCGGGTTACTTGTCTGCAGATCGGTAGTAGGATGGAACGGTACACAAACTCTGAATTGGCTGACATGCATTTGGCGTATGGCGCTGCTGGTTGTAATGGACGAGCCGCTCAGCGGTTGTACGCCGAGCGTTACCCCAACAGGCAAATCCCCTGCCATGCCTTCTTCGCTCGAGTACACCAGAGGTTGTCCACAACGGGATCTTTCGACGGAGGCAGGCCTGAACGGGAGCGATCAGTGAGCACCCCCGACAACGAAGAGGCTGTGCTTAACCTGGTTGAGTACAACCCAGGTCTTAGCACGAGAGATATCGCCAGACATGTTGGCATTTCGCAAGCAACTGCGTGGCGCATCTTACGTTCCCGGAATCTGCACCCCTACCACATCCAGCGGGTGCAGTTGCTCAGAGAGCAGGATTTTGGCCCTCGAGTGGAATTCTCAAGATGGTACTTGGCGATGAGATCCAGGGATCCCCGTTTTGTAAACAGCATTTTGTTTACAGACGAGTCCACCTTCAGCCGGGAGGGAATGTGGAACGCCCACAACAGTCATGTGTGGTGTGATGAAAATCCACATGAAACCAGAAGCCGAGCAGTCCAGGAGCGTTTCTCAGTAAATGTGTGGGCCGGCATTCTGGGGGATTGCCTCATTGGCCCTTATTTGTTACCTGAACGGCTGACAGGTGGAAATTACCTGATTTTCCTGGATCAAGTGCTGCCGCAGCTTCTGGATGAGGCGCACGTACCCGAAGGTTCGCGTCGCCAGATGTGGTTCCAGCACGATGGAGCTCCGGCCCATTACAAGAACGACGTGCGTCTCCATCTAAACGCAAGGTATGGCCAGCGGTGGATCGGGCGTGGGGGTCCAGTTCACTGGCCTGCCCGATCACCAGACCTCACCTGCTTGGATTTCTTCCTTTGGGGTTACCTGAAGGCCGAGGTATACCATACACCTGTCAGCAGTGCTGAAGAACTTGTGGCGCGCATTGTGGCAGCTGCAGGGCAGATCAGAGATACTCCTGGCATTGTTGGAAACACACACTCCTCAATGCGACGGAGGTGCGAAGCCTGCATCATGGCCCAAGGTCGAAATTTCGAGCATCTTCTGTAGTGTTATTTTTTGTAAATAAATTTCCAGTATCATTGATGTTTTTGGTCTAAATTTATTCAGAAGTGTTGAGCAGAGGTAGAAAATGTGTTTTCATTATTACTAACTGATCGTAGCGCCCCGTTTCCAGTTAGCGTCCGAAATGTCAACGAATTATGTTTTTTGCCCAAAGCCCCCCTATCGATGTTTCTTTTTGTACCGTTCAACTGAGTTTCAGAGAGCCCCAGCAAACAGAATCATGAAAATGCATGCCATAAGTCAAGAAATCTGTTTGTTTATCTCCTAGGAGCCTTCGAGTTTCGACCACCCTGTACTTTGACATTTTATTCCGGCTCTTACGCTTTTTGCAGGGCTCTACTTTTGGGTTCAAACTTTAAGTTAGAGTATAAACTTTGGCGAGCATGTGTTAAATTATCAAAATAACGGGCTTAAAGTTGTTGTCTAGCTCTCCAAAGTCTGCAGCGCCCCCTATCCATGTTTTAAGAGATACGCTTATCAAATTGGTACTGAAGAAAGTCTAAACAAACAGAATCATTTCGACGCAACAAGCAAGAAAATCTAACCATTTCCCTAGTTTTTATGACGTTTCGAATTTCGGCACCCAAATTTTCGAAAGCGCCTAGCGCCTTACCATCGCGTCAGGGACCCTACATTCCCTATTCAAAAATGTTCGTCTAGGTGTGCTCTATCGATCCTTAAAGTTTGTCACCGACGAGCTGAATCACCCTGTATAATTACTTTAAATTTAGAAAAAAAAAATGAGAATTTAGAATATATAATTTATAATACAAGACAACGTCATAAGTCTAAAAATATATACGCCTAGTATTAGTGTGTTTTTTTCGCAAATAGATTCAAAACTAATTGCATTTCGTGTAAGATTTTGTTTAGTGCAGCGTTCGTAAGCATCAAAGGATTCAGAGGATTTCAGATGTTTTAGTACCAGAAATGTCGTAAAGTACTGGTCGCTAATACTGAAGATATAATTTATTTTCATTAAATAAGACAAATAATACTTTACAAAAATTCTGGTAAAGGTGCTTGAAAGTCCTTGAAGCGTACGAACTCTGTAGTACTATTAAAAATAGCATAAAGACACTAGTTTTAGTACTAAATTAAATTTTCACACTTACTTTAATCGCTGTTGCAAAAGGTAGAAAAATTCCTCGATTTGAAATTTTAGAAACTATCACAGTGAGGGAGAAAGACTTGCATCATTTTAGAAGGAAATACCTTAATATATCCGGCTAGCCATATTTCAAGAATGAAATGCTTCATCCTCAAAACATAACCCGCCGGACAAAAGTTTTTTTTTTTTTTTTTTTTTTTTTTTTTTTTTTTTTTTTTTCTTTTGCCAGCTTTGACAAGACGAAGACGAATAAGACAATATTATCCATATAAATTAATACAAATTAACGCTAAGTGCTTTGCGCTGACCGGATGTAATCTTCAAGTGTTGTCTACTTCTGTGTCTATCCCGCCCTTATATCGACGACAGCTTTTATAGTCCAGGCAATAGGGGATTTTACCTAGCAAAATTAATGGTAGTACTGTAAATCGGCTTTCTAGATGTTTTTGGGTCGCTGAATCCGAATTTGTAACTTCCCACCAAAATTTCCCCCGGAAACCTCCCCAAATTTTGGTAAAAAGCCCCCCAAAAAAGGTTTTTATTAAAAAAATCAATTTTTTATTGATTTAAAGAAAAAGTATCTAGAAATTCAGAAAGTAGACAACATTTCCAACAAATTAGATATATGACATTATGACTTAGGATGAAGGGTAAGGGGGGATCTGCCTGGGAAAATGCGCGCGGTGCTGCGTAAACTAAGTTGCGCAATCTCACTTAACCACTCACACGTTTACATTCGCCCTCCCATCTCCCCTCCGAACTTTCTCTATAAGGTTTACTTTAAGATTTTTGGGTCGCTGAATCCAAATTTTTAACTTTCCCCCAAAAATTCCCCCCCCCGAACCCCCCCCTCCCCAAATAGTTGTTTTTAACTTAAATATCTTATTGCTTTAGGGGGAAAGCATTACGAAATTCAGAAACTAGACAAAATTTGCAACAAATAGGATATATGACATTATGAATTAGGATGAACGGGGAAGGTGAGGGCTGCCTCTGAACATGCACTGCGGCGTTACGTGCACTAAATTATGAAGTCCAGGCAATAGGGGATTTTATCTGGCAAAATTAATACTACTTCTGGATTTCGACTCACTTTATGTTTTTTGGGTCGCTGAATCCGAATTTGTAACTTCCCATCAAAATTTCCCCCGGCAACCCCCCAAAAAATTGATTTTTTGAAAAAATTTGGTTTTTGAGAAAAACGCGCGGGGAATGTTCCGAGGCAGCCCCATCTCTCCCCGTTTATCGTACGTCATAGTGTCATATATCCTATTTATTGCAAATTTTGTCTACTTTCTGAATTTTGTAATGCTTTTCCCCTAAAACAATAAGAAATTTAAGTTAAAAACAACTATTTGGGGGGGGGGGGGCGTTCGGGGTAGGGGAATTTTGGGGGTAAGTTAAAAATTCGGATTCAGCGACCCATAAAACCCAAAGTAAACCTTATAGAGAAAGTTCGGAGGGAAGATGGGAGGGCTAAAGTAAACGTGTGAGTGGTTAAGTGGAATTGCGCAACTTAGTCCACGCAGCATTGCGGCGAATGTTCCGAGGCAGATCCCCCCTTCCCCTTCATCCTAAGTCATAATGTCGTATATCTAATTTGTTGCAAATTTTGTCTACTTTCTGAATTTCTAGCTACTTTTCCCTTAAAACAATAAAAAATGGAATTTTTTAATAAAAACCTTTTTGGGGAGGTTTTTACCAAATTTTGGGGGGGTTGCCTGAGGAAATTTTGGTGGGAAGTTACAAATTCGGATTCAGCGGCCCAAAAAACATCTGGAAAGCCGATTTCCAGTACTACCATTAATTTTGCTAGGTAGAGTCCCTATACGGTCTCTATTCCTTGGACTATTAAGAGACATTTGGTGTCAAGCACACAAGTCAGATATGTGTATTCAATAAATATGAACTAAGTTAGGGATGCACAACCTGTGGCCCGCGATGGGCTAGCGTGTGGCCCACGAATTTCGTCAATTTATAACTGGAAAAAATTGCAATTTTTGTCCATAGGTCGCAAGAAAAAATTGTGGGTACATTTCGGTTTGCCGGGCAATGTTATATATACATTATTTATATACATACATATGTGTATATACACATATATATTTACATATATATATGTGTGTGTATATATACAATATGTGTATATGTATATATATATGTATATTTACATATATGTATGTATATAAATAATGTATATATAACACTGGCGCCCGGCTAACCGAAAAGTACCAAATTGTGAATTTCGTCAATTTGCCGCAGGAAAAATTGAAAAATTCGCCAGCCATTTAAAAATCGCGAGTTTGTCGATCGGGCTCGGAAAAATCGCATATTTCGTTGGTCGGGGGCGGAAAAATCGCAAATTTCTTTGATTGGGCACGGAAATATCATCAATTTTGTTGATAATGCGCGGAAAAATTTAAAATTTTTATTGATCGGCTGCAAAAAAATCATGAGTTTCGTCAGTCGTGAAAAAAAACCGCGAATTTTGTCACTTTACCGCGGGAAAAAATTGCAAATTTCGTCACACAGTTAAGAATCACGAATTTTATCGATTAGGAGAGGAATAACCTCAAATTTCGTTGGTCAGCTGCGGAAAAATCGCGAATTTTGTCAGTTTGCCGCGGACAAAATTACAAATTTCATCAGAGCCATAGTTAGGATTCGCGAATTTCGCTGATCGGTTGCAGAAAAATCAAATTTCGTCAATCAGTTTCGGAAAAGTTGCAAATTCTCGATCGGGCACGGAAATATTGCGAATTTTGTCGATCAGGCGCGGGAAAATTGAAAATTTCGTTGATCGGCAGCAGAAAATTCGTGAGTGTCGTCAGTTTATCGTGAGAAAAAAAAACGCAAATTTTGTCAATTTAACGCTGGAAAAAATTGCAAACTTCGTCAGTCAATTAAGAATCGCAAATTTCGTTGATCGGGCGCGGAAAAATCAAGAATTTCGTGAATCAAGAGCGGGAAAATCGCAAATTCGTCAATCGGGCACGGAAAAATCACGAGTTTTCTTGATCGGGCTCCGAAAAATCGCGAATTTCGTTGATCGGGTACAAAAAAATCGCAAATTTAGGCGATGAGGCGCGTAAAAATTAAAAATTTCGTTGATCGGCAGCGGAAAATTCGTGAATTTCATCAGTTTATCGGGAGAAAAAAAATGCGAATTTTGTCAATTTGTCGCGGGAAAAGACGTGCAAATTTCTACAGAGTCAGTTAAGTATTGCGAATTTCGTCGATCGGGAACGGAAAAATCGCGAATTTCGTTGGTTGTGTACGAAAAAATTGCGAATATTGTCGATCAGGCGCGTAAAAATCACAAATTTCGTTGATCGCGCACGGAAAAATCACGTATTTTGACGATGATGCACGGAAAATTAAAAATTTTGTTGATCGACTACGGAAATTTCGTGAGTTTCATCAGTTTATTGGCAGAAAAAAATGCGAATTTTGCCAGTTTTCTCGGGCAAAAATTGCAAATTTCGTCAGAGTCAGATAAGAATTGCGAATTTAGTTGAACTGGCGCAAAAAAATCTCAAATTTCGGGCACAGAAAAATCGTGAGTTTTGTCGATCAGGCTCCGAAAAATCGGAAATTTTGTTAGTCGGGCATGAGAAAATGGCAAATTTTATCAATAGGGAGCGGAGGAATAGCGAATTTCGTCGATCAGGCGCTGAAAAAAGTGAATTTTGTAGATTGTGTGCGGTAAAAATAGCGACTTTTGTTGCTCGGATGTGAAAAAATCTCGAATTTTGTTGATCGGCTTCGGAAAACTTGCGAATTTTGTCGATCAGGCGCAGACAAATGGCAAAGTTTTTTGATCAGGCGCAGAAAAATCTCAAATTTTGTTGATTGGCTCCTTCTCTCCTCTTCGTTCATGAAATTCACTTTTTTTTTCGGCACTAGCCACTGCCATGCCTATGTTTCTTTTTTAGCACTTATAATAAAACAAAATTTACTCCCACGAATAAAATCAAGGAATATTATCAGTTCTTGAAAACAGTCCTTGCTATATCTGTTTTATAGCTATATACAAACGTAAGCTGTTGATATATATTTGCCAACTGAATTGGATATGTTGACTGGGTAAGGGAACCTAGAAGGGCAAAATTACCCCCTCCCCCTCTTAAACCATGTTTTTTATCTGATTATAGGCCACATATCACCTCTCCGAAATAGAATTCTCTCCGGATTACTGATGTGGCCCGCGACAACTCAGTCATTTTCGTAAGTGGCCCTTCTCTAAAAAAGGTTGTGCACCCCTAAACTAAGTGAATACAAATTAAAATCACAGAACTTCACATTTCGAAAAAAAAAAACTAATTCAAAGATACGCGTACATAAAAACAAACTTTCAGTTTGAATTACAACGTATACCAAGTTCGAACGATAGGCATCTAAAACGCATGCGCAACTTAGAGTGCCTCCTAGTGGTTATTACTTAGGAAGAACGGAATAAACAAAACGTCTTAAATTAAGACACGTTTGAAGCAAGTAAGTGTCTTAAAATAAGACGTTTGCAGATATTTTAGACACTATTCTCGGTTCGTTGACACCATGATCATAATAAGACATTTATGTGTCTATAATTAAGATAGCTATGATGTCTTAATTTTCAGATTAAGACAATTAAGCGTCTGAAATTCTTTTTCAGTCACATATAAGTCTAAATTTAAAACGCCTCTATTTGCAGTGTGCCGTTTTGTCAATTACATACTTTTAAAATTAATGCTAGTATAAACTCGAAAGAATATCATAATCTTACAGATTCCAATTAAAAAAAAGGTTTTTGGATGATTGAATCGTGAGACAAAAATGACCGCACGATTGAAGAATACTTGGATACCATATGGGCGCCATATGAAGCGCATTTTCGCATATTTTCGATTGAAAAAAATTATGGAGCTTGTCTAGACTTATATAACTATGGTGGAAAAGCTTTAAGTTCATTTAATTTTCCTGGTTTAAGAAAATAATTGCCCCCAAAACATGCTTTTTTTATTGCAAAGATATGAAACCTTCCCTTAAGTCAAATATTCTACACCAACATCTGTACAAAATATTTTACAGAACACGGGGAAAAAAATTCTATAAAAAGAAAAATACAGCAAAATTAAACTAGTTGTACTTAAATTTAAATTTTAAGAAAGTCCGGAAGAAACTGGACTTTAAAAACAACCAAAAATTCTATTCTTAATGATACTAAAAATAATATCCATTGAAAGAATAATTTTTAATAAGAAAAATGTGTTTTAACAAACTTTCAATTTTCATTCAAACAGAACGTTTTTTTAAAAAGATAGAGCACGAAAATAGAGAAAGACAAACTTACATATGTGAAGACTAACATACACTGCAAATTAAAATGTCTGAAATTCAGACACTTAAGCGTCTGAAACGGAGTGTTCAGTTTTCAGACATTTTAAAATGTCTGAATTTTTTCAGACACTGTTTGTGTCTGAATATTTCAGACACTTCAAACGTCTTAACAGCATCCATTTTTTTTGTAAGCATCATACGTAGCCATGTTTGACCACGTTGAATCCTGGAAAAATATTTGGCTGGGGTCCTGCCCCCCCCCCCCCAACCCCCTACAACCTGATTTTTTCGGTGCTTCCAATTTGGGTATGTAATTTTTGTTAAGCTGATAATTTAAATCTTTTACGACATTTTACTGATTATAATCAATATTTTGAACTTCAGGAGTAGAACAAGATTAAAACAAAAAATATTTATCTAAATATTAGATTTTTAAAATTTGTTTTATTTTTAATCTTATTTTACTTTAAAAGTTCAAAATATTGATTATAATCAATACAATTTCGAAACAGATTTAAAATATAAGCTTTACAAATATTGCACATCAAATTTGTGGGCACTAAAATCGTAGGGGGGCGGGGCACGGCCCAGTATGCCCATTCTTTAATCAAGAAGTTCTTTTGCAAAAAATGCAACCCTGCATTATTGTTATCTCAATTGAGATGTCCGGTATTCGGGAGTATCCATTGTGGAGGTTAATGGACATTCCCGAATAGCTATTCTGAAACATCTATTTAGCGAATACTTTTTTAATCCGCATGGCATACATATTTGTATATTTTTACCTCACAAAAGCAGACATCTCCGATTATCGGACAAATTCAACGGCAAGGGCTATTGAGGGCTTTTAAAGTACATGGATAAAAATATATATAATTCTTATAATCTTGTCCTACTCTACTTCATATAATTTAAAAATAGATTTTTTAAAAAATTATATTGCCACATCGGCAATTTTACATATATATCAGATGATAATCACAACAGCTATTTAACTATGAATAAATAAATAAATATTCTACTTTATCCCTTTGCACTCGAGGGCTCCGGAGCGGAGCCATTTAAAATTTGTCTTCAAACTCGAGGGCTCCGCTACGGAGACAATGCAAATAATTTTGTGATACCTGTCTGGAAAAGCCAAGATTACATGGTATCACAAAATTATTTGCATTGTCTCCGTAGCGGAGACCTCGAGTTTGAAGACAAATTTTAAATGGCTCCGCTCCGGAGCCCTCGAGTGCAAAGGGTTAATATTGAGAAAAAAAATTACTTCGGTATTTTGTTTATTTATATTTTGTGTTTTTTAATCTTATCCTACTCTAAAAGTTCAAAACTTTCATTATAATCAGTGCAAGATTTAAGGTATCAGCTTTACGAAAATTTCATACAAAATCCCCCCCCCCCCCATCCCCGAAAAAAAATGAAAATCCTTATCATTTAAAAATTAGATTTTTTAAAAATTTATATTGCCACATGGGCTTAATGTTATCATTCCTATGCGCTACTAAACAAGACATCTTTAAAGCAAAATAAAGCCGCAAAAAAAGAAGTTAGCATATGATATCACTATGATACACACTTGCGATGCTTATCAGTAAAGGCTAATTGGAAAATGACCTTCGAATCCACACACGCAGCGGAATCGAAATAAACAAATGATTTCCTTTTTCTTGACTGAGTTACTTCTATGTTTCCAAGTGAAATGTTTTCCACATTAAAAGATTTAATAGCTTTAGAAATATATCTAAGAAATACTTGAGATAAATATTCATTTTCAACTATATATAAATTTCATAAAAATCAATTTATTTTTTTTTCCAAAAGCGAAAGTTTATAAATATATTTTTTGATTTCAGTTGAATATTGTTCAATTGGAAAAAAAAAGAGGCAATCCCGAAAATCCCGGGATTTTCCAGTAAAAATCCCGGGATTTTCGGGATTAAAATTAAAGCGGGATCCCGGGATCTCAATCCGGGATTGTAATCCCTAGTTAGGAAGTAAGAAAGCTTTAGGGGATCTTTCAAAATTTTTTTTTCTATTTCCTTGTGGTCGTTTAGTATGAGATAAGCATTGAAAGCATTGATTAAGACAATGGAACTAAAGAACTGCCATATTGAAAACAAAACAAAACAAGAGAATGAACTTAACTTTTAAATATATCTGTTTTTCAGTGATGTTATTACTTTAAATTTGAGAAAAAAGATGAGAATAAATAATACATAATTTGTAATAAAAGACAACGTCATAAATTTAAAAATATATACTTCTAGAATTAGTGTGTTTTTTGCAAAAAGATTCAAAACTAATTAAATTTCATGTAAGATTTTGTTTAGTACAATAAGTAAATTCATATAAGACACGAATTTTAGTACTATAAAGAAATTATAACACTTACTTCAATCGCTGTTTGCAAGAGGTAAGAAAAATTCCTCGATTTGAAATTTTAAAAACTACCACAACCACAGTGAGGGAGAAAGACTTGCATAAGTTTAAAAGGTAATCCCATAATACATCCGACTAGCCATGTTTAAAGAATGAGATGTTTCATCCTCAAAACAGGACCCGCCAGACAAAAGTTTTTTTTTTTTTTTTTTTTTTTTTTTTTTTTTTTTTTTTTGCCAGCTTCGACAGGACGAAGTTGAATAACACAATATTATTGATATAAATTAATACGAGTTAACACTAAGCCCATTGCACACGCTTTGTAGAATTTCCGGGTGTAATTTTCAACCGTCGTCTACTTCTGTTCTGTGTCTATCCCGCCCTTATATCGACGACAGCTTCTAAGAGGCATTTGATGTCGAGCACACACGTCAGATGTATGTATTCAATAAATAAATAATCCAAGTTAATACGAATTAAAATCACAGTACTTCACATTTCTCAAAAAACGAATTAAAATACACGCGTACATAAAAACAAACTTTGTTTGAATTACAACGTATACCACTTCGAACGAAGACATCTAAAACGCATGCGCAACTGGGAGTGCGAGTGCCCCCTGGTGGTTATTGCATCGGAAGAATCAAAACGTCTTAAATTAAGACACGTTTAAAGCAATGAAGTTTCTTAAAATAAGACGTTTGCGGATATTTTAGACATTATTCTCAGTTCGTTTACACCATGGTCATAGTAAGACACTTATGTATCTTAAATTAAGACATGTATAATGTCTGAATTTTCAGATTAAGACACTTAAGTGTCTAAAATTCTTTTTCAGTCACATATGTGTCTAAATTTAAGGCGCTTCTATTTGCAGTGTACAAAAAAAAAAAAAAAAAAAAAAAAAAAAAAAAACCTATAAACATTTCCTAATTCGCATATTAAAAGTGCTAGATTAGTTTGAAAAATTACAATATCACAATTTAAACAAAAAAAGCTTTTAGAAGTTAATGTGTTAAAATGTCTATGCAGCCTAGGAAAATAATTATTGGTGCAAAAGCTATTTTAAATAAGAAATAGTTAGTCCACGTTCCATAGTTTACGAGTAAAATGGCTGTGACAGACAGACAGACAGACGGACGGACAGACACAGGAGTGATCTTATAATGGTTCCGTTTTTACTTTTTAAGTACGGAACCCTAAAAAGAACATCATCGGGGAAAAAATGCAGAGAAATTGAGACATATATAAGAGGAAAATGATGCACAGAGGCATGGAAGTTTTTAAAAAATATTAAAAAAGCAAGTAATAATTCATGGAGAGGAATATCTGTGAAGAAATGGGAAGAATGTTATAAGACTTTGCTTACCGAAACTAGAGGTGAATTTCAAGTAAATAATTCTTGTATTGACTTTGTGGGACAATCTACGCTGCTGGAGCTTGAGAGAGTTAAAAGAGCAATTAAAAAATTAAAAAATCAAAGAGCTAATGGTCCCGGTGGAATATCAGCAGAGATGATAAAAAATGGAAATGATAAATTGTTCTGATTAATTACACAATTATTCGAAAAATGCTTAAACGAAGAGGAAACACCAGAAGAATGGAGGATTAGATATTTACCATCAATATATAAGAAAGGAGATCGACAAATTGTGAGAATTACCGTGGCATTACTTTAACAGCAAAGTTTAGTAGATTATATGGACGAATTTTATAAGATTTCATTGAAGAAGAAATTAGAATGAACGAAAGTGAAGAGAAAAGTGGATTTAGTGCAGGAAGATCATGTATGGATAATATATTTTGTCTTAAACAAATTGTTGAAAAGGAAATGGCAGTAGGAAATAAAATTCATCTTCTACTTATTGATCTTACGAAAGCATATTATAATGTTCCAGTCGCAAAATTATGGAATGTATTAAATGAAATGGACATAAATCATAGTGTTATTTGAGCAATTCAAGAACTTTACAGACAATCAGAAACAAAGATTAAAATAGGCCAAACATTATCAAAAGTTTTTATAACAGATAAAGGACTCAGACAGGAATGTTGTATCTCCCCAACACTTTTTAAAATTTATGTTGAAGAAGCATTGAAAATGTGGAAGGAGAAATGCAGAGGAATGGGACTTAATATGAATGGAACGTCAATTTTTACTCTAAAATTCGCAGATGACCAAGTTATAATTGCAAAAAGAAAAAATGATTTAGAGGAAATGACGGTGAAAATTAAGGAAGAATATGAGAAATGGGGACTTCACATGAACGTCAGCAAGAACAAATCCCTATGTGTAGGAGGAAATGAGACCTATCTAAATCTAAATAATAACATAAAAATAGAAAGCTGTAAGCATTATACATATTTAGGTGTAGACATTAATAGTATATAGACATATTTTTGCAATTTCCCTTTTAAATTTGTCCGGTTTCAATTTTTGATATTTTTTTTTTCAACCTGGCTAGAGTGTCTTTTACTCGGGACGTGGCTGGGGACCTACGAACCTTGCTTCCGCAAAAAAGTCCGAATAAGTGGAAGAATAAAGGGCTGCGGAGGAATAGAGGCCGCTCGCCTCGGCGGAAGAGACTCACAGGAAATTAAATACAGAATTTGTCAGGTGAGAAAGGCTGTAAAACTATTAAATTCTATTTGGTGGAGTAAAGAGATCTCTAGGAAAAGAAAGTATAATATAAACAGCTCTATTGTAAAGAGCATATTGTTATATGGACCAGAAGGATGGAGAACTATGGATACAGAAAGAAAGAAATTAGCGGCATTAGAAATGGACGCCCCAAGAAGATCAAACAGGATATCAAGAATAGTAAGAATAAGAAATGACAGAATCAAGGAAATGATGAAAATAAAGGGAACCATATTAGATGATATTATAAAAAATGCAATTAATCTGGTATCGTCATGTTAAAAGTATGAATGATGAAAGAATACCCAAAATCACATTCAATTATGAAACAAACAAAAAAAGGAAACGAGGAAGACCACGAAAGAACCGGATGCATGATATTGCAAAAGCAATGAAGGATAGAGGTCTGGAAGAGGAATAGACCCTTTACCGAAAAAAAAATGAAAAAAGACTCTTGTAGATTTTTTGGATGGCGGCATCTAATGACATAAACCGACTTTATATATATAAAAAATATTTTTTTTTTAAATTATAAATAAAAAAAATAATCCTATATAATCCTACTTCAACCCACCATTTAGCGTTTTTGAAAAAAGATGCCAAAATGGCAATTTTTAGGGTTCCGTACTTCTAAAGTAAAAACGGAACCATTATAAGATCACTCCTGTGTCTGTCTGTCTGTCATAGCTCTTTTACACGTAAACTATGCAACTTGGAAAGTTCAAATTGGAGGAAGTAATAAAGACTATTGACACACATATTTACAGATTAATAAAAATTCATAAATATATTTAGGAAAAATGTAGAGGGGCTAATTAAGTTACTTGAAAAAAAAAATCTTTTCTTTGTATATCGTGTGGAGTATCGTGTGAAAGCTTTCGTAACGCTGAAAACAAAAATACATTTCATTTAATTTTAGATATTATATTTTCAAAGTTATGGTGGAAAATGTAGTGCAAAAATATGTTCCCCCTCATCTAATTCCGAATCTATTGAAACTAAATTTATGAAAAAATTAGAGATAGTAGACATTAATTTAAACCTTGCAGGAAAATAATAGCGATTGCCCTAGGTCACATAGTTTTTGAGAAAATCACATTTTTTCGTTACACTCAAATTTCGATTTACGGGCTTCAGCAAACGTGATGAGCAGAGCTAGAGGTACCTATCGTAGCAGAAGTATAAAAACATTGCTGATCATGAATTTCGGAAAAAATCGTCTGTAATTAGCCGAGAAAGTAACCCTTAAAGACACGGACGGTTTGGACATACATAATGACATTGACGGCGTACTCTATGCTCCATCGGCTTTTAAAGCCTAGATAACAAATTTTAAGGATATATTTGTGTAATGCAAATCCCAGTAGCAGTAAAAAAGCAATAAACGTCAAATTGTTGAAAACAGACTAATTTAATGCGAATTAATCACATAAATACTATGGGATTCGCGACTAGTTTCCATTGAGTGTCTCTCTCAATACACTTACTATGTCTTTAAAGGTTAACTAAAAACCTATAGAGAATAACAGATATACAGAATAGATATATTTGCTATTATTTAGATTCCATATATCTTTGAACTTTCATGGTATATCCATTTATATTTTTCTAGTATACAGGGTGCAAAAGAAAGTCTTTTTAACCTGAAAATACTTGTGAACGGAGAGAGCTACAGCTATGCAAGTGAGGTAACGGTATAGTAAAGCGACTACGCCCGATTTAATGAAAACGACAGCAGCGTCTCCTAGTGGGGAAATTTTGAAGATAGCCACTGCAAATTGAAACGAAAAGAGATAGAGCAAAATTTCCAGTTAGAAAATTTTGGAGCATCAATTAATTAATAGAATACGACATTTGGTTTACATAGATAAGATAAATCTTTGCCTGTTTACCCCAAAATGTCCGAAATCGATGCACTCCATTTTGTGTAAACGTTTGAATGGAATAGTCAGAGGTATGAAGAAATACGCACAATTTATGCTATAAATACGTACTTATCTCAATACATTTTGATAACCTCACACACAAAAAAAAGACAAACTGTCTCACAGTGATAAAAAGTTAATATTCAGTATGTTCGAAAAGATCACCATTGCTCACGATACACGTTTGTATTCGTGAGAGTAATTCTGAATGCACATTTCTCAGCATGGAACGTCTATTGCAAGCCTCTTCAATACGACGACATAGATTTAACCCTTTCAAGGGCGGTGGCTAGACGGTCTAACCACCTAATTTTAATTATAAAACTCACAAACGGCACCAAAAATATTTTAATGAAATTTTGCTTTTGTAATGAAAGTGCAAATTAACGGGTTTTTGTTTTGTGAGAAATTTGTTTGAATATTCTGGTGTCAGTCAATTATTTCATAAGTTTACGAACAGAATTCTTCTGACCCTGAAAGGGTTATTCTAAAATTTTAAATGCATTTTAAATTAAATCTTTACAGACATTATAGCACAGTACAACGTCACAATCTGCAACTGTGCACATTTCCCAAATGTGAATATGCAAAGTAGAATCGTTGCTCATCGATTTTGGACATTTTTGGGTATACAGGTGACGATTTATCTTATCCGTGTGAACCAAATGTCGTTTCGTACTAATTAATTGATGCTCTAAAGCTTTCTAATTGGAAAATTTGCTCTACATCTTTTCGTTTTCGATTTGCAATGGCTATCTTCCAAATTTCGCCACTAGGGCTGCAGCTGTCGTTTGCATTAGGTCGGGCGTAGTCACTTTACTGTATTGTTACGTCGCTTGTATAGCTGTAGCTCTCTCCATTCGCAAATATTTAGCTAAAAAGGGACTTTCCTTTGCACCCTGTATACTATACAGATATACCCAACCCTACGTTGTAAAGTTTTTACAAAGTCTTAGTATTCTTTTAGCAACGGTATATTTTTTTAATAATACACTTACTAATTCATATATTATTGTACGGAACCCTCTGTGCGCGAGTAATACTCGCACTTGACCGTTTATTTAATTGTTTATTTGCATCTAACATAATGTAACCCCAATAAATATAAGGCAGAATGTTGCCATCCTTAATTTTTAAATATAGTTACTCGTAGGAAAATAATGATTTTAGAGATAAAAACGTCACTGGAAAGTAGATTGACTTTACATGAGCGTTGAAAGATACTGGATGTGAAATCTGATTTGTTTAGATAATTTTGGACAAAAAAATGGTAATGGAAAGACATAATTATCAAATTAAACCATAATCAAAGGGATGATTTATTTAGATGTCGCATTCATGAGTTAAATACAAATATTTTTTTTCACAAAATTAATAAGATAGATATAAAAAAGATTATATGAGCTGCAAGAAATAAATTTTTTATACATGTTTTGGGGAAAATTACAGAAAGTTTAACGATTAATGTGAAGATTTAAAACAAACTAAAGTACACAAAAACCATTAATGCAGAGGTCACTACATCGCACTTATTAGCGCTTCGCGCACATGAAAACTAAGAAAACATCACTGGTCGAAGCAACCTAATTAATAACCCCAATATAATATAAACCCTAATTGGGTATATTATATTTCGATTCCATTTCATTGGAATCGAAAAATACATGAAAATTTTTAATAGAGCGATCACTTTACCGCACGTATGAGCGCTTCGTGCATATGAAGACCATGAAAAACATCACTGGAAGCAGCAACCTCGTTGTATTGTAATCGAAAAATACACAAAATTTTTAATGCAGCGATCACTTTACCGCATGTATGAGTGCTTCGCGCACATGAAAACTAAAAAATATATCACTGAACACAGCAACCTCCATGTATCGGAATCCCAAAACTACAAGAAAATTGTTAATGCAGCTATCACATTACCACATGTATGAGCGATTCGCGCACATGAAAACTGAAAAAAAAATCATTGGACGAAGCAACGTCGTTGCATTGTAATCGAAAAATACACGCAAAATTGTTAATGCAGCTACCATTTCACCGCACGTATGAGCGCCTCGCGCTTATAACTAAGAAAACATCACCAGATGCAGCAACCTCGTTGTATTGGAATAGAAAATTAAACGAAAATTGTTGATTCAGCGATCGCCTTATCGCACGTATGAGCGCTTTCCACACATGAAAACTACAAAAAACATCACTGGACGCAGCAACCTCGTTGTATTGGACTTTACCACATATATGAGCGCTTTGCGCACATGAAAACTAAAAAAAAAAAAAAAAAAAACATTACTGGACGCAGCAACTTCCATGTATCAGAATCCCAAAAATACCTGAAAATCATTAATGCAGCTATCACTATAACATCGACTATCGGTAACTTTCATCAGTAAAAAAAGAAAAAGAAATCGAGTTTTAAATAAACAAGTAGACGATGACATTTTGTCAATGCATTTCCTCTTTTCATATCATGAGGTAACCGATTAATGCCGTAATTAATTATTTATTTGTATAACAAAAGAAAGCAAAAACAATATTTTAAATAAAAAAAAAAAAACAGATGATGACATTTTTCAATGCTTTTTACATTTTTATATCATGACGTCACCATTTAGTGACGTAATTGTTATTTTAATTAAGGCAAAAACTAATAAATCATAAAAATTAATTAAAAATACAAATAAAACATTGAATATTGAATCACTTTGACGTAACAAACGTGAAATCACAAAAATATCATTGCTCAAACTTTCCAACAATAAAAGAGCAACATTTGGCTGACTATCGACAGTTTGGCAAGATTTCGCCAAATGGTGGGTTGAAATAGGATCCAACCATTTTAAAAGTAAAAAAAGAAATATTTTAAAAGTTAAAAAAAATTAGTTGTCAAAATTATTTTACAAAGTGTTTAAAAATTTTACAAGTTAGCAAAATAAAAATTACAATTTATCAAATATGAGTTTATCTATCTATCTATCTATGTGTGTGTATGTGTCAATGTATATATGAGTATGAAAATTTCATTGCGTTTTAGTTAAATGATAGATATCTTCTTTATATTTATCGTCCAACCAACATTATGTAAAAGCAATGGATTACTATAGCAACCAACTACCGAGGAGAATCCTGCTGTATCTTCCTGTTTTATATGCAATGTGCACAGGGCCCGATTTAGGCTATGGGGGGACCCGGGGCAAACGTCATTCTGGGGGGCCCCTTTCTATCTATCAATAGAATTTTTTTGTGAATAATATAATAGTGGCTAGTACTAAACTTCATACATATTGCATGTATGCATGGATTTTGTACACGGTACTGCTCACATCTGTATACAGGGTATCATAAAAAGATGGCCACAACTTTAAGAAAAAATACCAGTAGAATAATGGTAGAAAAAATGATAAATTGGTTGACACGAGTACTTCTTTGAAAACTTTTACTTTTCTTATCTTACGCAAGTTATATGATGTCTAAAAGAGAATGCCCCAAATTGGTCATAATTAATGGTTTTAATTTGCCACGTTACGAGGAAAACATAAATAGATAATTTCTTTTGAAACAATAGAATACTAAGTTATTATAATAAAATTTTAATCATTAATTTTCTATTGATATAGTTTGTTTTTTGCATGGGTGGAGGGGGTATTGGAAGCAGAGAGGGGATCGGGCACCACACTCCCTTGCATGTTTGAAAATACGAATATTGGTCACTTTTGGCTAATTTTAATCATTTGGCACTTTTAATCAAAATCCTGATTCCTCTTATGGGGTGCCCCTAAAAAGGGGGGCCTAGGGCAGCTGCCCCGCATGCCCCTGCATAAGTCGGGCCCTGAATGTGCAACAGATCCTGGAATTATCGTCCCACCAACATTATATTACAAAATATAACAAATATATTCTTTTTTTTTATAAAAATTAAAAAGTTAAAAAAAGTATTTTAAAAGTAAAAAAATAATAATAATATTAAAAGTTAAATAAAATTTAAGCTTTCAAAATTATTTTACAAAGAGTTAAAAATATTAGAAATTAGCAACAAAATTTTTACAATTTATCAAAAGTGAGTTTACCTATCTATATATATATGTGTGTGCGTATGTGTCCATATATATATGAGTATGAAACTTTCATAATGTTATAGTTAAATAATACATATCTACCAAGATCATATAAAAGCAATGGATTAATATATTCTTTAGTTTTATAAAAATTAAAATTAAAATATTTTAAAAGTTTAAAAAAATAAAAAAACTATTTTAAAAGTTTAAAAAAAGTATGTTTTCAAAATTATTTTACAAAATGTTAAAAAAAAAATATTACAAGTTAACAACAACAAAAAAAAAACAATTTATTAAAAGGGAGTTTACCTATTAACATATATATGAGTATGTAACTTTCATTAAGGTGTAGTTATACAATATATCTTCTTTATGTTATCCTAAAAACCAAAGTTATATTCTCTAGTTATAATCTCAAAACTTCAACAATTATATAAAAGCAATGGATTACTATATTCTTTAGCATTACTAAAAATAAAAAATTTATTTTAAAAGTTAAAAAAAAACATTAACAAAATTAAGTTAACAAAATTATTTTCCAATGTGTTAAAAAATACTAAAAGTGAGCAAAACAATTTTACAATTTATCAAAAGTGAGTTTACCCATAGCTGTCGACTTTTACGCTTCTTTCTTACCACTAAAATTTAAAAGAAAATTTTGGCTTAGTTAATTGCAGATTGCGCCGATTAAATAAGGAAAGATGTTCTTTTAAATTTTAGTGGTAAGAATAAAAGCTTAAAAGTTGGCAGTTATGGTTTACCTATCTTTCCTATGTACATATAAGGGTCATTCTCACAACCTTTTGACTTTTAAATCCCTGAATAATATTTTTTATTTTAGTACATATTCTTTTGGAAGGTAACTTTTCAGTGTTTGTATTTTTCCTGCTGGCATGTTTTCAAAGAACTTGTAAAGCTCTGTTATTGGAACAAGATAATTCTTGACACATATAAAGATATTGGGACATTGTTGGAGACCAAGTGTATCACTTTATGGCAAATGTAATAATATACATACTTCTGACAGTTATTACCTGTAAAAAAAATGTATGATGATAAAGCCAAAATCTTTAAAGAATAATTTGACGCACTTGGAAATTACGTTTATTTTGTGTATTTACAGAAAATAAAAATGAACAATTAAGGATCGAACTGGTTAAATGAGTATTTTTATTTTTTCTCTCACAGATGTATTAGACAGGTCATTAGGTTATCGACTAACCGATGTATCGACTAACAGTTCTGATTTTTTTTGTTGTTGTTGTTACACTAAAAAACTGCCCATTTCATTTATAATTCTTTGTTTTAAGGAAAATTTTAAATTTTAATGAACAAGAAATGGGTAGATAGGCACATTTTTTAGATTATTATTATTATTATTATTATTATTATTATTTGTCGTCAAAAGACACCTTATATGTGCTCGCTAGAAAATATGCATATCAATGTAAAATACTTCAAATGAAATATCAATATTGTTCAAAATTTGGCTTTTCAGTTGTAAATACTTGTAGTGGAATGTCACAATTAGAGAAATATTGGTTATATATTATATATATATATATATATATATATATATATATATATATATATATGAATTGAAATGCCAATATTGTGAAGTTGGTGCCAAATATTCAGAATCGATAATGATTAAACAAATAATTTCCTGAAGAAATAGAGCATTTTTTTGATTATGTATCATATTTTCCATTATCACTTATTCATGGTAATAGGTACAATATATTCACAATTTTACTATACTTAAGATAGGTTGGTACAAACTTCAAAATGTAATAGATTACTTTTTATATGTATATATTCGTAAATTAAATCATAAATATGTAAATTAATCTCTTGTAAAAATATTCTCTAGAAAATCCATGTTTGGTGGATATTAAATTCTACATATTAAAAGTAACGTTTTTATGCCAATACATGATATCCAATGTGCGGTTATTGGATAACGTTTCGTCATTAGAGAATTTTAAAGAATTATTTAATTCTTTTTAGTGCTTTTTTGAAGTCGGTTAATATATTTTTTAAAAGATTATTTTATTTAAGAAGCGCCAAAGGCTGTGATATTTATTTTTTAAACGAATCTCTATTTGTATGTAAATGTTTCACTTATCCTTTAATATCGTTAATCCATACTCCATGCATTGGAAACTTTGAAAAATGCTATAGAATAAAATCTTCTAAGACGGAATCACATAGGAAAGAAAGAAATGCGTTATAGACAAGTTCCCTTCTAGGAGGTGTAGATGCAGTCTATTCTTTTCTCAGGTATTATTATATTCATTTTGCATGGATCAGGACATTTTATCACTTTAAGACAGGATTCCGTCACAGGTAGGTTCTTTTTCACTCTTTTTACTGTATTTTAATATTTTTGCCTTTAAATTTACTATCCTTAAAAAAAAAAAAATAAAAGTTTAATTGTAAAATAATGGCGATTTAAAAATATATGCATTCTTTGTAAAAATGTTTGTAAAAAGCCACAGGCGACTATTTTGATATTCTGTTCGCACCACTATTTAAAAAAAAGTACATTTTGTAGTATATTTCTCTTGCAATTGTTGTCAAAGCGTTTGAAAAAGATTTTTGTTTTGAAAAAGTGGTACGAAATAGAATTAAAAAATAGTCACCTGTGGCACCCCTGCACCTGCACATTGCTACTAAAGTTGATCTCGTAATTTGGAACCTTGGTCAGGTAACGAGACCTTCACCTGGCAAGGCATCTCAAGAGGTATAGTGTCTAATCCCTTTTGCAGATATGAAGATGGAATTTTTTTGTGTTTAATTCAGAAATTTACGAAGAAAATTTTCCTAATAGGAAATTTCACTTTAGGAGGGCCGTATAAAAGTTTAGTTTTTATATTTTCTCAAATAGAACCCCCCTTGGAGTTGCAACTTATCTCAACAAAATTTGCCTCAACAAACCTTTTTTATGAAACTTTGTAACTGGAAGTACATGTCTATAGAGGTAATATTTAAGGAAATAACCTATTGTTTCGAACTTCATGAATCACCCGGTATATGTTCTTGAAATTTTTTTAAAGAAAATACGCTGTTCATACACCCACCTTTATTCGCAGCACGTTTACTATAAAAACTAAACAAAGGTGTGCCAACAGATTCGAAATAATATCTTCTTTCAGAAAATGGACGTAATTTTTTTTATATAAGTACCATCTGGATATTAAAAAATATATCAAATTTATTTTGGAAAATAGTAATACCCACTTCAGACACTATAATTTGAGTTTCTTATATCAACGCAGCCTGGGGAAATACATAATTTATATAGTTTTTCTTAAATTTTCATAGCGTTATAAAAGAAAATGTGTCAGGAATTATACAAAAAAAAAAAAAAAAAATCTTAAAATGTGATAGAGAAAACTTTCAGAACCATACAAGAAAAATTAACAACAAAAATTATTGTGAAAAAAAATGTGATTTCTTTTTTTCTGGTGGATTTCTGCAATTTTCTTTTACGCGATTAAACAATAAGATAATGCAGTCTCTTTAGGTTGAGGAAAAATTAAATTTCCCTATATCTTGAAAATAATAATTGGAATGGGCTATAGTAAACTACACCACCATGTTTTTGACGATGCTCATTCTTTTTATGCAAAAATTGAGGTAGTTCATAATTGATATTTCTTTTAATATGACATCATTAATAATTTTCTGAAATAAATATCTGTTATTGAATATAAAAAAAAAAAGCCTAGATTTAGATTTGTTTTATTCATTGTATCTTATTAAAAAGAAAAAAAAAATCAATCGAATGATTTTTTGGGAAGATATAAATTGAAGTTTGTCACCTAGATTTAAAGTTAGAATTTTAAAATTTTGGCCCCTTTTAACTCTATGAAGAATTTAAAAAAAATCATGAATTACATGTTTCTCTGGACTGATTTTATTCAAGAAATTTAAATAAAGTATCAAAAGTGCGTGCTACCTGATAATGAAGAGAAGGAAATGTTTTTCAACTGGATAAATTATATTCGAGGTTGGAGAACCTCGACTGGTGCTACTCCAACCTCGAATAATGTTCGTGTTACCTTTTAAAAATTAAAGTTGGCAAGATTTTAATATGTAGACGTAACCTATTTCAATAATTTCACTCGCAGTATTTAAAAAAAAATAAAAAAACATTATTCCGAGATTTTGTAATTTTATTGTAATCGATCTGCGAATAAAATCGAATGTGTCGATTTTTTTCCATGACATGGACAATACATACACTGCTCAAGTAAATTAGAGGAGCAAATAAAAAAGTGAAGAGAACAGTGCGAGACAGCCATGCATGGGCATAGAATGGAGCATATATGTATATCAATGCGCAACACAGAAAAAAGACGCAAAAATATTTGCAAGAGAGCTTTAATTCTTCGAAACGATGCGATGGATACAATGTGAAAAGATGGTTTGGGGCAACAATTTGGTTAACGTAAATGACAAAAAAATACTATTAAGGAATGATGCAAGGTATTTAATATGGCGTGTGGTCCCCTCGAATAGATAAAACTGCCGCACACCTGTTTTCCATGAATTCGATAACATTATCGTTAAGACTTTGAGGAGTGCCGTTCCATTCCTCAAGAATTGCAATCTTTAAGTCGCGGACAATAAAAGGAGGCCTTTGCCTTGCTGCAATGCGTCGTCCGAGTGTGTCCCAAACATGCTCGATTGGATTCAGGACAGGAGAGCATGTTGGCTGTTCCATCCGCTATATTGTTTCAGCTTTAAGCATGTTCTCCACAAGACGAGATGTATGCTATCTGGCATTATCATGCGTGGAAAAAAGGCATCACCGATTGCTTCAGCATAAAATACGACAAGAAGTCTCTGTATCCAATCTGTATAACTTTGGGCCGTCAAAGAGCCAGTCCAAATGGTATGCAGATCCGTACGTCCACCAATGCTGATTCCAGCGCATGCCTTCAACCCACCTCGTCTGCCTTGCCATTGCCTGATGCGTCTCGACGAGCTGTTAACAGAATATATCGGTCATCAGTTTCTGTGATAGCACATGGCCGACCTTGTCGTGGTCGACATCTAACATTTCCTGAGTCTTGGAAACGATTCTACAGCCTTGCATTGACACTTCTTCCGACTCCAACAGCGTCCGCCACTTCTTCGTTGTGTTTGCGCGGATTCAACTGTCCCGGCAATAACTGTCCCATGGATTCCGGTAAATACCGTTGTTGTTACATTTTAAAGTCCCCTTTTCTCAAAACACAAGCTGAGCAATTGAATTTTACAACTGAGACACTGAAAAAGACGTTTTCTGCACTTGTCTCCTTTTTCTAGATTTAGATGTCATAAACTTTGATTTGAGTGTGAAGTTTCCTTCGTCTGTTTTCTACTACGCTTTAAATTATGAATGTGTTATTTTACGTTACTTATCGGTATAAGTATTTGCGTAATCTTGTCAAAATCACGTTCTTTCCTAATTGTTTTCAACAGTGTATTAAGAAATAGCGTACAGGAAAAACGCGCTTGAAAAGGTACATTATCGAAGGACAAAGAACGCCCTTCAGAAATTTCTGCATCAATATGAAGCAGGTTCAATGCAATTATTTCAGTTTTTCAAGAATTTTTTTCAGAAGAAAAAGTAAATTGTAGTAAGCATGTTTATGCGTATATTTTCAATATGTATATTTTAAGTGTATTTTTTGAATACGTATATTTTAACGATTTACTATAAATGTGTGTCTTTATATGTGTAATTTGAGCATACAGATTTATATAGATATGGGTTAAACATAATATATTAGCATACATTGAAGCACAAGAAAAAATAAATCATTTAATTGATTTATCAAACGATAAGCTGAAATATGTATTTAGCAATTGATGTTTTTTCAAGTGAGAAGGGTTCGAAACATTGGTGCAAACAACTCTGTTTGGTAAGGTCTAGTGCAATCTACCGAAATTCTGAAGTTATAATTATAGTTTGTTGGGAAAGCGATATCATATTGGATTTTAATTTTTATACATTTGAAAATGTGAATGTGTGGGTAATACATTTCCTCACGTTTCATAAGTATATTTCTTACTATTATATATTCCAAAAACTTCCTAATTAAACAGGATATCACTTCACATTTTCATAACGATAGCCTAACAGAGGTGGTGAGGAACTCCCGGTGTAACTTTGTCTTTATTAAGATGTAGCGATACACAAAGAAAATTTTACTGTCAGTGATAACATTGGTATGTTCCTATCTTTGGACCTCACTTAAGTTTATTGAGGTTGTAACATTACTCGAGTTTTTGTTTTTTCGTTGTTATTAAAATCCATCTAACATAATTTAAAATAATATAAATACATTAGTAAATAATTCAACCCGTGCCTCTTTACACGCACACGAATAAATAAATACCTATATATATATGGGTGTGCGTGTGTTTAATTATATATGCATATATACTTCTATCAAACAATCTACCTTCTTGTATCTAACAGCAAAATACTACGTGTTGTATCTACTTGAAAATGATTCAAAAAATGCAAACACAATGTTATCACTAATGACTGGCATCAAGCAGGACGGTCGTTCTGCCAAGCCAAGCTGAAAAAAATATTAACCTCGCCAAACAAACAAACGCCAAGAATAAAACGCAAGACACCGTAACTGCTTATTATACTGAAGACAGCTTCTCCATGTTAAATCGACCAAACATGCCAGCGTAAAATTTCTCATATCAAAAGAACCAATCATCGCAGAAAAATAAAACCAAAACCAGAAGGACCTAATGGAAAAGATCTTCAATTTGAGACCAAATGTATCCTCATAAATTAATTATAAACAGAGATATAGATTTTTTAAAATAACGTCGAGATATTGAAAATGCCAAATTTATTTTCTTCGTCACACCTTATGCTTCAATCGAGTTAGAGACTTAAATAATGGACATAAAAAAGTAAAGATTGCATTTTTGGACATTTACTCAATCTACGTGCTTTTATAAAATTCAGCTTTAAAAACACAAATTTTCTATTCTTAATTAGCGAAAAACTGTTAATTAATTCTAAAGTTTATAAATTATGCCAAACAGCGACAAACCCGCCAAACCATTTTAGAAGTCTTATACTATTCTTTTATATTATCTTTTGCATTGATTTCATCGAAGAAAACTATGACCGAGATCCAGATAGATTGTTCGCTGTTAGCGAAATGAGTTTGACCAATCAGAAGCCAGAATGTTTGAGAATTTTTGCTGTTTCAGGATCCCGGCCTATGTCATAAAAGTTTTGAGTCATTTTCTTAGTGCCATGGATGAAGTGCAATTTTTACGGAAATCTAGGCTGGGATCCAGATAGATTTTTCGCTGTTAGCTACAGCGCCTAGAAGATACAGTGTGGAAAACGGCTACAAAATAGTGCTAAAAAATTGAATCCCATAAATGTACAACGATGCTGAATAACAAGATGTCGATCGTAGTGCCATCGTAGTGATTTAAAAACGATAGTCATTCTAAAAGCGACTCTTTAACCTATTTCACGTCATTCCTTAACTAAATTAGATTATAACAGACCAAAATATCTTATATTTATAGTTTTCGATATTTAACATTCTATAATTTTTAAAAACACAGTGTTTATATTGAAAAGAGTTACGAGATGGCGCTCGTATCAGCATATTGCCGTGGAGCATTGTTGGAGATTTATGGGATACAAGTTTTTAGCACTTTTTAAAGCATTATAGGAATAACCGTTTTCCACACTGTATCTTCTAGGCGCTGTACTGTTAGCGAAACGACATTCACCAATCAATAGCTTGCATTGCTGCAAACAGCGAAAAGTTCGCAAAAGTGCAAGCTTCTGATTGATGAATCTGGTTTCGCTAACAGCGAAAAATCTATCTAGATTGCGGCCAATGGAGGATATTCCAAATCTGGGTTCGAGGCTGAAAAAAGTCACGTGATACCGGTAATTTACCCAAGAAACTTCGAACTGATAAGAAGAGAAGATACGGCTGCTTTGCCTCATGAACTGTTTCATTGGCTAGCAGGATTTATATTGCACGTCTACGGAGCCTTCATTTCTTTACGCTAGAAGTTTTTACCTTGATCACGTGATCAAAACGTAGATGGAATATCCTCCATTATGTTGAACACAATTTTGCATTTCCACATCGAGGAAGGGTATTGATGTCATAACAACAGTACATATTCGAAACTATTTAAGGCATTGATTCTGAAATCCTTTGCTATACATTTCAATATTAAAGAAGTTGTTGTTTCAATAGTTTTAGTACTTTTCTCTATTGCTCACTCTGAAACACAAATATCGAAATTTAACCAACCGCGCTCAGAAACTATAGCGCCTAGAATATATAATGTTGAAATCGGTTAACCCTGTAATACTTAAAAAAGCGCTAAAATATTGTATCCCTTAAATGTGCAATGATACTGCAGCAATATGCAGATCGCAGCGACATCTGCAGGCTATTTTCTACAACTGCAAGAAATTGCTAGTCTATACAATGTAATAATAGTAATACGATAATCCCGCAGATGTCGCTGCGATCGACACTTGAAATTTTAGCAGTATCGTCGCACATTTAAGGGATACAAATTTTTAGAACTGTTTGGATAGCATATTTCCACACTAGGTATTCTAGGCGCTGTATCAGAAACAACACCATAACAGAGAGCCTTTATACATAAGAGTGGTGATATATGCACAGGAGGCATGCTCAATCCAAGTTTTTGTCGAAAGTACGGCAATCTGCTTTCTTGAATAGACGATATTCAATCTACGTTATGATCACATGGTCAAGGCAAGAACGTCTAGCGTAAAGAAGGGAAGGCTCCGTCTACGTAATGTAAATCCCCGCAAGCCAATGAAACAGTTCATGGGAGAAAGCAGCAGTACACTGTTAAAAATATCGTGAAAAATTACCTCTGTTTTTAAAGGCTATCTGTATTATGACCAATGAGAACGCTTCATAGGTGTTTATATAGCGTTCTCATTGGTCAGAAAATAGAGAACCTTTAAGAACAGAGGTAATTTTGCACGATATTTTTAACAGTGTAGTTTCCTGATTCCCTTCTTATCAGTTAGAAATTCTTTGGGTAAATTACCGGTACCACGTGACTTTTTCAGCCTCGAACCCATATTTGGAATATCCTCCATTAGAAGATACGCGCATAGACGATCTCTATTAGACTAGGGAAATAATTCAACATGCATTAGCCTGACAGTAATGGCATGCTCACAAAGAACTTTTACGATTTGTTTTTATCACTTTTACCAATAAACATTTATTGGCCGTATGTCACTACTTCGTTATAGAGACACACTTGTTCCGAATTAGATCCCAGCCTTAATGTATCAAAATACGGAGTTTGCTTTCTGTACTATTCCTGAGCTTAGTTACAGCGCCTAGAAGATACAGTGTGGAAAACGGCTACAAAATAGTGCTAAAAAATTGAATCCCATAAATGTACAACGATGCTGAATAACAAGATGTCGATCGTAGCGCCATCGTAGTGATTTAAAAAGATAGTCATTCTAAAAGAGACTCTTTAACCTATTTCAAGTCATTCCTTAACTAAATTAGCTTATAACAGACCAAAATATTTTATATTTATAGTTTTCGATATTTAACATTCTATAATTTTTAAAAACACAGTGTTTATATTGAAAAGAGTTACGAGATGGCGCTCGCGTCAGCATATTGCCGTGGAGCATTGTTGGAGATTTATGAGATACAAGTTTTTAGCACTTTTTAAAGCATTAGAGGAATAGCCGTTTTTCACGCTGTATCTTCTAGGCGCTGTAGCTCAGTTATAGCGGCTAGAAATATAGGCTGTGATCCAGGTACATTTTTGCAAACAGTGAAATTTTAGCAAAAATTCTGGCTTCTGATTGGTCAATCACGTTACGATAACAGAGAAAAATCTACCTAGATCACGGTCATAGTGTGGAAACCGGCTATTCCAGTAATGCTTTAAAAAGTGCTAAAAATTGAATCCCATAAATATTGAAAAATACTGAATGACAAATGTCGATAGGAGCAACATTTTTTAGATCTTCTCTGAGCGAAAAGTTTTCTTTTGAAATAGTTACATTGGAATTACCATATGTTGCTGTAATCGATATTCGTCGTTCAGCCTCGTTCAACATTTATGGGATACAATTTTTTAGCACCTTTTTAATTAGCCGATTTTTAAACTATATCTTCTAGAAACTATAGCTCCGTTATAGCGTCTAGATTATATGTTGTAGAAATCGACTATCCCAGCAATACTTAAAAAAGCGCGGAAGTATTGAATCCCTTAAACGTACAATGATGTCGAATTCCAAAGAGTCATTTGCATCGACATCTGCAGGATATTTTTTAAAGAAGAAAGAGACATGTGTAATGCACCGCTACAGCGTCTAGAATACAGAATGCGGAAATTTGCTATCCAAGAACCGCTAAGAAGTGTATCCCTTAAATGTGCACTGACGCTGAAGTCCAGGGAGATGATCGCAGCGACATCTGCGATATATTTTCAAATTTCAATGTAAACATGGTATTATTAGAAAGGGTTTGACGCCAAGCACACAGGTCAGATGTATGTTAAAAAAAAAAAAATGTTACAGCGTCTAGACCAAATTGTCTTGGAGTTTTGGGAAATATCCTGCAGATATCGCTGTGATCGACTGATTGGATTTCCACACTATATATTCTAGACGCTGTAGCACCGCGGTAGCCTGTCTTTTTCGTTAGCCTCGAAGTAGATATAGATGACGTCATTTGAAGCTGTTCCTAAAGTGTGGCCAGCTCATCACGTCACACGGAGTTGATTATCTGTACACGGCAATGGACACAAAAAAATTGGCGCACCGCTTTGTACTAATCATCGTGTAAAGATGATCCAACTCCGTGTGACTTTTAAACGTCATGAATTGGCCTATTATGTCATTGGTCACGCTAACACACTCCCCCTTGCGTCCGCCATATATAGCGGCATCTTGCACTGGAGACTGCTAAATGGGCTGCTATTGGTCAAAATCAAGAGAGAAAAGGGCAGAAGATGGAGAAAGAACTCGTTTTTTTTGGTATGTGGTTTTTCACACGGGAAGTTTGACAGGTCTGCTCCTCTCCTTTCATATCTTCATGATGGTGAAATAAACCAACGCCCCCTAGATATTTGAGAAAGTCTTGATACGCGTCACGAAAACGTCACACAAAGCAGGCAAAGCAAAGATTGTGAAATAAACCAACGCCCCCTAGATATTTGAGAAAGTCTTGACACGCGTCACGAAAACATCACACAAAGCAGGCAAAGCAAAGGAACAAAATCATTCATTGGCTCATGGATATGAGCGAGCCAATGAATGATTTTTCTTCTTTGTTTTGCCTGCTTTGTGAGATATTTTCCTGACGCGTGTCAAGGCTTTCTGGAATATTTAAAGGGCGTTGAATAGGCCGGGATCAAGATAGATTTTACGCTATTAGCGAGATGCGATTGATCAATCAGAAGCCTGCATTTTTGAAAACTTTTTTATGTTTGCAGTAAACACCGAAAAGCCTGCAAGGATGGAGGCTACTGACTGGTCAATCTAATTTTACAAACAGAGAAAAATTTATCTGTATCCCGGACATTAACTTTGGTTGGTTGAGACGATTTTGAATAAAATCAAATCAGAAAGCCAATGTTTTTTAACTTTTCTGGTTAGTTTAATCGAAATCTTCCACGTCTATTACTGAAAACTGAGTTACTGTACTTTGGACAAAAACTTAAATATGAGTTCACGACTTGTGCATATGTCACCACACTTACATGTAAATGTACTCTGTTATGAGCATAATTATAAGCGCAGCTGGTTAAATTTGAGTATCTGAGTATTAGAGAAAGCAATTGTGGCCCACCGTGGCTGAGTGGATAAGGTACCACGCCGCTAATCGCTTGAGAGCGTAGGTGGGGGCGGGTTCAAATCCCGCCGTGATCCCCACGTGATCTGATATATATGTGTTCAATAAAACAAACAAACAAACAAGCAAGCAATAGTGAAAAGTACAGTTGCCATGGAAACAACGACTTCTTTAATTCGTATAGAAAATGAATGAATAGTTGTAAATGACTTAAGTTTAAAATGTAGGCAAATGCTCTGAAAATATCAATGGCTCCCATCTAGTATTTTACAAAAGTAATTTAATATATTCACATGTTGTATAAGTTGATGTAACTCTTAGCTAATGAAAATTCTGCAACAAGACTTATGTAGGTAGATTTTTTCAATGATTAATTCGGAATTCTAAGAACAAAACGAAGTTCTTAAGCGCTCTTCCTCCCCCCTCCCCCCCTCAAAAAAGAAATACGATAGAAAGATATAAGTATTTGGATAACTTCAGTATTTCTGTGATCTTTTGTCAGAGTTTAGAAAAGGTGTTTGGGTATTAAAAAAAACATAAAACAAATTTGACGAACGATAAGACTATAGATTTCAGGCAATTTTTAACTGGAAAAATTTAATTCTAATGTTTATGCGGCTTTAATAATAGACTATTAAAGATAATCAATTTACGGGAATTTTTATACGAAATTATATTCTCACATTTATGCAAATAGGTATGGATAAACAGACTTGAGTAAAATTACATATTCATTCTTTCTTCTCTATAACAGATCTAAATGAAGATGAAGTTATATGTACAGTTTATATCTTTAAATTTTTAAAATTTTTTTATCAAAAATGTTTCCTCAGCATGTCTAGAATTGCTAGATTTACTTCTTTAGACAGATCTTCGATTCTTTAGATGCCTGCGGGGCTTCATTCTCGGATTATCCGTAGGTATTTGTAAAGGTAAATTTATTTTGCAAAACCGTCAGCAAAAAAAAGTTAGAACAAACAATTAACTGACAGACTAACTGTAAATATATATTTTATTTTGACCCTATTTGATTTTTACTAAATTTTCATCCTTCATAGAAAATTTTAAGGAGATATAAATTGAGAAAGACTGATACTTTGAAAGAAGAAATTGACTTCCCTTACTTTTAAATTATTAATTACTCTAAAAAATGAATGATAGGTAAACAAAATGTATACTATTGTGTTTGTTCCCTGCTGATAAAGGCTATACAAGGACTAATTTTAGCGAGTAGAATTATTTCAATTATATATAATCTGTTTTTAAAAAAAGGACTGATATCTACTAAAAACAACTTTTCAAAAGTAAAAAAAAAGCCAAGCAAAGAAAAAAGGAAAAGAAAAAGGGGAAAGTTGTGGCTAAAAAATAGTGTGATATCAAATTTCCAAGCTTATATTATGGTACTTATTTAATATTTTTTATTAAAAATTTACCATACGTAAGTCGAGTACCTAAGTATGCGTTGATAGAAAGCCTTTTCTTCTTTACTAAATACATCATGACGTGTTTCTGAAAATAAATTTTTTTTAAATTATGCATGATGGGCTTGACGGCCATCTTTCCATATTTTACACAAATTTCTAAGCAGACAAGCTCGTAATATGTTTGCATTATTAAGAATTTTGAACTTCTAGTTTTGGCTACAGACAGATAAATTAAGATTGTCTTTTATTTTGAAAAAAAAATGATTTTTACTGCTTTAACTAATTAATTAACCCCCTCCGAAAAAAAAAGAATCATAAGATGAAACCTGACGTTACTAAACTTTATTTTAAGACACAAATTTCTAGGCACTCATTTCCATAAATTAAAAGCATAAAATGTTTGCTTTAGCAACAATTTCGAATTTCCGATCTTAACAATGTACTTGTGTGCTTAGAAATTTGTGTAAAATATGGAAAGTTGGCCGCCAAGCCCATCAAGCATAATTAAAAAAAAATTAATTTTCAGAAACACATTATGATGTATTTAGTAAAGGAGAAAAGGATTTCTATCAACGCATACTTAGGTACTCGACTTACGTATGGTAAATTTTTAATAAAAAATGTTAAATAAGTACCATAATATAAGCTTGGAAATTTTATATCACACTATTTTTTAGCCACAATTTTCCCCCTTTTTCTTTTCCTTTTTTTTGCTTGGCTTTTTTTTTTTTTTTTTTTTTTTTTTTACTTTTGAAAAGTTGTTTTTTAGTAGATTTATATTCTTCTTTTCCCTTCAAATTTACTTTTAATAATGGACGAATCCAGATCCAATTTCTGAGCGGAAGACATTTATCCCAAAATAGAGTTTGAGATCAGATCCCCCGACGTAAATTAAAATCACTAGAATTAGAGATAATTTTGATACATATAAAACTGTTTAAAATGTTCACAAGCAACGTTCGTGAAGAACATGGTCATCAGCACATCCCGCAATTAAAAAGAGGCAGGTAGATCTGTTTGGCAAGCGTCTGGCCGTGTAAGTCTTTCATAACAGGTGCCTTTCGCATTTTAAAGGGCGTACATTGGGAAAGTTACATTCTAAGATTCGTCCACTCTTTCAATGAAGATGATCCGGACCGTCATGGTCATTTAAATTGTGTATACATTTGTTTAACACTTTGTATGCATGTATGTGTGTAGGTTATATATTTGTACATATGTTTATACTGCATGTTGGTATATTATACGTGCACTGTAAATTGAAATGTCTGAAATTCGGACACTTAAGTGTCTGAAACAGAGTGTTCAATTTTCAGACGTTTTAAAATGTCTTAATTTTTTTCGGACACTATTTGCGTCTGAATTTCAGACACTTCAAGCATCTAAATCACAGCCATTTTTTTCCTAAGCATTATACATAGCCATGATTGACCACGTTGAATCCTGGAAAAATATTTGGCCATGGTCTTGCCCCTCCACGACCATACAACCTGATTTTAGAGGTTCCCAAAGTTGGTATGCAATATTCGTAAAGCTGATAATTTATATCTTTTTCGACATCGTATTGATTATAATCAATATTTCGAACTTCTAGAGTAGAACGAGGTTAAAAACAAAAAGTATTTATCTAAGTACAATTAAATCTCTCAATAGGAATTTGTCCTCAGTTCGGAGATGTTTACCTTTCTGAGATAAAAGTATATAAAAATGTGCATGTTGTGAATAAAAAAAAAGGTTTTCTAAATAGTGGTGTCCTCTATTTAGGAGTGTCCAATGGAAGTTTTACTGCAAAACCTTCATACGGACAACTTTATTTTACGAACACTTATCTTTTTCAACGTAAACATACAGTCGACTCTATGTTTAACGTCGCTCTACTTAACGACGACCTCTTTTTAAGGACGATATTTTGCGGTCCCGGCTCCTTTAAGTAAAAAGAAAAATCTGTATTTAAAGACGAAATTGTTTCTATTTAACGACGATTTTCACGTAGTTTCTTTCCCTGATCTCTTTAAACATGTTAAACGAGGGAACTTCCTCTGATAGAAAAACAAGATTTCTTGCAATTCAAATGAGTACAGATAAAGGAGAAGAGTGTTATGAACTTTACCCTTGTGACGAAGAAATTTTAACAACCGACTTCACAAATTTAGATTAAATTTATGAAGACATTGCAAATGAAAATGCAATTTCAAATGCAGAAGATGGTGATGAAGCTGATGATACAGAAAGCGAGACACCACATCTATTACAAAACACGACCTCCACGGACATTTTCTCCCGACCTCCCTGGACATTTTCCCTTCGAATGAGGACTATTTATTTTTGTCGTTTGGCAACAGAAACTTTTTGTTTTGTAGATCGAACGAAAGAACGATTTTGAGATGTGGGTTTTTTTCCCCATCAAACATGTTTTTAACGAATTCGAGATTAATTCATTGTATGTATATAATGTAAATATTTTTTTTTGTATAAGTGAGCCATATAAATAATCTAAAATGAAAGAGATGTTTCTTCATTTCCGACTACTTGATGTGAATTATTTTTAATTGCCGAATCTATCCTGGAATTAATAAGTTCTGATTCTAAAGAAGGCGGCCTACCTTGGATCGGTAAGTATTTTTACTTACCTTTATAGATTTATATCATATGTTTTATTGTGTATCTGATATTTACTGGCGCCCGTAACAGCGACTGCCTAAAATATTTGAGTCAGAATAAGAATTTCGTTGAATTAGAATCTTTATTGAAGTGCTTTGTTTATATACGATAATTGCAACCATTTTTGTTTTTGATAAATTTTATTAGTTATAATATTGATTTAAGAGAATGGATGCAGTTAATAAAACAAAACGCACTACTGTTAGGTCTCAAACTACGAAATTAATTAATAGAATAGAAGCGGCAATTTCAGAAAATAGTGCCGATGAAGATACATTAGAACAGTTTCTCGCTGAGTTAGATTTGAAAGAAAAAGAGCTTAATTATCTAGATACTGAAATTCAAAAATCTAGTAAATTAGATGAATTAGAAGCTGAAGTTTTGAAATGTGATGAGTATAATTCGAATTTGGTAATTTGGAAAACGAAAGTAAAAAGGGCTAAATTGAAATTAGAAACTAAATCTAATTCGAATGTTTCTACTACAACAATAAACAAATCCGACGAAACAGTTGTAATTCGGGGGTTAGAATCCATTCGCATAAATTTACCCAAGCTAATAATTGAAAAATTTGACGGCGATCCTTCGGATTGGCAAAGATTTTGGGACCAATTCGAATCTACAATTCATAAAAATGCAGAATTGTCTGAAGTAGAAAAATTCAATTATTTAAAGTCATATCTGACTTCAAATGCTGCTAACTGTATAAAAGGTTATAGTTTAACTAATAGTAACTATTTATCTGCAATAGAAACTCTAAAAGAACGTTTCGGTAAGAAACAATTAGTAATTAGCTCACACCTTCATAAACTTTTATCACTTAATTCAGTAAAGAAATCCAGTGACGTTTATGCACTCCGCAAATTGCTGGACACTTGCCAGACCGAAATCAGAAATCTGAAATCTCTCGGATTGGAGATTGAAAATTATTCAGCGTTACTCTCTCCCATTCTAATTAAATTATTACCTTCTGACATAGTGTTACAAATAACAAAAAAATGTGGTAACGATGAAGAATTAAAAGTTACGGAAATAATTGATTATTTGAAAATGGAAGTTATTTCCCGAGAAAGAACTGCTTTTTTAATTTCTAATCAAGAGTCTTCGAACGCAGACATTACGTCTGGGAGGCCAGTGCGCGACAAGCAGTCGCCGAAAATAATTCCTTCAGCATCTGGCTTAATAAATGAAACGGTATCATTTTCTAAACAAAGTAAATGCCCGGAATGTAAAGAAAAACATTTTTTGATCGAATGTGAGTTATTTAAAAATAAATCATTACAGGATAAAAAGGAAACTTTAAAGCAGTACGGTTACTGTTTTGTTTGTCTCAAAAATGCAGGGCACATAGCAAAATATTGTAAAAAATTTGTTAAATGCAGCAATTGTTTTAAACGGCATTATAAAATTTTATGTCCCGAAAAAGAAAATGCCAGATCACAAGAAAATAATGAAAGCACGACATTATCAAATAAAACTTGTAATCGCGCAGTATTAATGCAGACTTTAACTGTTCGTTTAGAATCAAAGGATCAAAATAAACACTTGTTAGTATGCTGTTTGATAGACACAGGTAGTCAACGTTCTTATCTGAGTAAAGATATTATTAATCGAATGGGATACGAAGCAATAGGAGAAGAAAAAATGATTCATGGTCTTTTTGGTGGTATTCAAGAAACACACTTTCATAAGCGATATAAAATATATTTAAGTAATTTAGAAGATACTTTTAAATGTAATTTTGATATCTATGATCAAGACAAAATATGTACTGAGGTTCCAAAAATAAAAAATGGGCCTTGGATAAAGGAAGCTAAAAAATATGGGATAAAATTTACAGATTACGATGCATATACAGGGAAGCAAAAAGTTACAAATGCACAAGAAATAAGTTTACTTATCGGAGCAGATATTTATGGAAAGTTATTAACGGGGAAAATTAAATCCTTGGATAGTAATTTAACTGCTATACAGACCAAATTGGGGTGGACATTGATGGGTAAAACTAATGAAAAAGATACAAACGATTCCACAAAAATTGTTTTATCCTTACATGTAAATGAAGCAAAACTCACAGATTTATGGCGTTTAGACACTTTAGGAATTCTTGATCCAGGTGACAAAGGGTCTGGTTTAGAACTCGAACAAGCCGTAAAAGAACATTTCAACAAAAATATTCATATAAACAATGAAGGACGTTATCAGGTTAGTCTTCCATGGATTGTTGGTCACCCCCCTCTCCCCAGTGCTCGGAAAATTGCAGAACGTAGATTAAAAAACTGCGTAGATTCATTAAAGAAATCCGGCAATTTAGCTGCCTATGAAGCAGTATTTAATGAGTGGCTTCAAGAGGGCATTATTGAGGAAGTCGAATCAACTCCAGGAACGGAAGCTGAATTTTTTCTGCCACACAGAGCAGTAATAAAAGAAAATTCCACTACCCGAATACGCCCTGTTTTTGATGGGTCCGCTAGGGAAAAAGGCTCACCCTCTATTAACGATTGTTTGTTGAAAGGCCCCAATTTAGTTGAACTTATCCCTTCATTGATAAATCGGTTCCGATTGAAGAAAATTGGTGTAATATCAGACATAAGAAAAGCATTTTTACAGATTTGCTTAAATGAAAATGACAGAGCATTTTTAAAATTTTTATGGTGGAAGGAGGGAAATTCTGAAGAAACGAAAATTTTCCAACATCGAAGAGTTGTTTTCGGGCTTACATGCAGTCCCTATTTATTGGGAGCAACTTTGCAACACCACTTAAAAAAGTCACCTCCCTCTATGCAGGAAACAGCTTCTAAACTTTCAGAATCCTTTTATATTGACAATTGTGTCACTAGTGTTGACAATGAAAAGCAACTCAATAATTTTATAACAGAGTCAAAATACATTCTCAGCCAAGCTAAATTTGACCTCAGAGGTTGGGAACACAGTTACTCTAACTCCTCAATGAAACCAGAATTTTCCTTAGAAAACAAAATTGTCCCAGTTTTAGGTCTACGATGGCTGTTTCCCTCAGATGTTCTTTCCATAGATGTAAGGGAAATTAATAAAGATGTTGAACTTATCACTAAAAGGAAAATATTGTCGGAAGTTCATAAAATTTTTGACCCCATCGGTTATACCTGTCCAGTAACTCTTTTCCCCAAAATACTTCTACAAGATTTGTGGAAAAAGAAAATAACTTGGGATTCTGAATTACCAACTCCGATTGCCCAAAAATTTCAGAAATGGAAAAATCAATTGAGCTCACTTAAAGATATTGCTATACCTAGATGTTTAATAAGCGACCCAGATAACATCGGTGATTTAAGTTTGCATGTATTCTGTGACGCGAGCAAGGTAGCTTATGCTACATGCATATATTTACGAAATGAGAACGAAAAATCAACATCATGTCAACTGATCCAAGCACGATGCAGAGTAGCACCGCTAAAATGTGTTACCATCCCCAGACTCGAACTCCTCGCATGTACGATTGGTGCACGATTATCTAAAGGGGTTAAGTCCGACTTAAAATTAGAAAATCTTCCAACTTTTTTCTGGACAGATTCTAGTAATGCGCTGTACTGGATAAAAAGAAGTGAAAACTGGGCTCCATTCGTATACAATCGTGTTAAAGAAATTCGATCTCTTAGTAATCCAGAAAATTGGCACTATGTGCCTGGAACTCTTAATCCAGCCGATCTACCTTCCCGAGGATGTTCCGCGGAATCCCTTAAACAATCCCTCTGGTGGTAGGGACCTGATTGGTTGAAAAAACCTCAAGAATTTTGGCCAAAAAGTAGTTTGAATACCGATTTTGAAATAATTAACTCTGAAAAAAGAAAGACAGTTGTCAGTGCAGTAAATATCTCTCAAACTCCAATTGAGTTATATGAAAATACATCTTCATATTTGAAAATGATAAAAGTTACTGCCTGGATGTATAGATTTTTTGGAAATATCAGAAAGACACCGAATGAGCGAAATTTAGAGAAAATTTTAACATCTGAGGAAATAAATCACGCAGAACACGTCGTATTGAAATATGCTCAGAGATATTTATTAAGTGAATCTAAACCATGTTATACCTCTTTACAGACTTTTACTGATGAGGAAGGTCTAATTCGAGTAAAAACACGAATCTCTATGCGAAAAGATTTCCATTCTTTCCGGTATCCGATAGTTCTGCCTTTCGATCATAATATTACCTATTCGCTCATAAGAAGAAAACATATTGAACTTTTTCATGCAGGGATACAAATTGTAATGTCAGTTTTGCGCGAACAATTTTGGGTATTAAGATGCAGGCGTACAGTTCGAAAAATTGTAAAAAGTTGCATGACATGTAGACGATTCACTGCCTCACCTGCTGAGACACCTACTGCCCCTCTCCCTGAAGAACGAGTCAAAGATGCTTCAATTTTTGAAAGTGTTGGTCTCGATTTATGCGGACCGTTATTTTTAAGAAATGGCTCGAAAGTTTGGATAGTTCTTTTTACGTGCGCCATATTTCGCGCAATTCATCTTGAATTGGTATCTTCACTTTCAACGGAAAATCTTCTATTAGCTATGAGAAGATTTATCTCAAGAAGAGGGAGACCCTCTATTATTATTTCTGATAACGGAAGAAATCTAGTGAAAGCATCATCAGAATCGAAGTCTATAAATTTTGAACGCTTCCAAAATTTTGCTATTGAACGAAAAATACAGTGGAAATTTAATCCACCTTCAGCTCCCTGGTGGGGAGGTTTTTTTGAACGCATGATAGGAATGTTAAAAGGTATTTTACGAAGAGTGCTTGGAAAGGCCAGCCTAAATTATGAAGAATTATACACCGTGTTATGTGACGCGGAAAGTGTAATCAATTCTAGACCGCTGACATATATAGCAGATGATGATGATCTTGACCCTCTTACCCCCGCGATGTTCTTGCAAGATATCAAAGATTCGAGAGTTCCTGAATTTGACATAATTGATTCAACAAAAATGAAAAGAAGATTTGCTTATCAGCAAAGAATCCGAGAAGATCTTAGAAAACGCTTTAGAATAGAATACCTGGGGCAACTTCGAGAAAATGCGGGTAGAAATAGGGAAACTGAGTTAAAAAAAGACGATATTGTCTTAATTGGGGACGATAATTCAAAACGTATTAATTGGCCTTTGGGAAAAATTGAAGAACTATATCCCGGCAAAGACGGAAAATTCCGGGTAGCCAAAGTTAAAACCAAAACGGGTTCTTTTTTGAGACCCCTTAAAAGACTATATCCTCTTGAAATCAATAATGAACTAATGCCTCCTTTTTTAGTAGACAGAATTCCTGCTCCTATAGACGACGATTCTGTTCCTGCTCCTGTGCCAGAGTCTTCAGATCCTGTCTCTGTAGTTGAACCTTTGGATAGCGTCTCTGTTCCTGCTCCTGAGCCAGAGTCATCAGATCCTGTCTCTGTAGCTGAACCTTTGGATAGCGTTCCTGCTCCACTGCCAGTGTCTTCAGATTCCCCTTCTGTAGCTGATCCTCTGGATATCACTCCTGCTCCTGTGCACCAGTCTTCCATACCTGAGGATGGCAATCGACGATCTCGAGCTGGTAGAAAACTGAAACAGCCGCAACGACTAAATTTATGAAGTTTTGAGTTTCACTATACTGAACCTCAAAGGTGGGAGGATATTACAAAACACGACCTCCACGGACATTTTCTCCCGACCTCCCTGGACATTTTCCCTTCGAATGAGGACTATTTATTTTTGTCGTTTGGCAACAGAAACTTTTTGTTTTGTAGATCGAACGAAAGAACGATTTTGAGATGTGGGTTTTTTTCCCCATCAAACATGTTTTTAACGAATTCGAGATTAATTCATCGTATGTATATAATGTAAATATTTTTTTTTTTGTATAAGTGAGCCATATAAATAATCTAAAATGAAAGAGATGTTTCTTCATTTCCGACTACTTGATGTGAATTATTTTTAATTGCCGAATCTATCCTGGAATTAATAAGTTCTGATTCTAAAGAAGGCGGCCTACCTTGGATCGGTAAGTATTTTTACTTACCTTTATAGATTTATATCATATGTTTTATTGTGTATCTGATATTTACCTTCTTACTCAGATGGGAATTCTGCCCTGGATATTCTTCGCCAGTACATTGTTTCATCAAATATGGAAGATGACCCATCCAACCTTCTTGAAAAGCTTGAACCAAGGGTACTTAAAACTAGACCACCATTGAAAAAATCCACCCTTTTTGATTTTTTAAAAACTTAATTTGTTTAATTAAATGTATTATAAATATTTTTATTGTACTGTAAGTAACATTGTTTAATTAAATGTATTATAAATATTTTTATTGTACATTAAGCAACATTGTATGCTGTAATGTTGTTCTTGTATGCAGTATAATTAATGCAATTTATATTTGTGCAATAAAAATATGTAGTATATCTGTATCAATAAAAACGAAATAAAAAAAGAAAACAAAATAAATTTAAATAAATAAATAAAACATTTCTAAACACACCAATATATTGAGAAAGGTATTGATAGTCCTAAATCTGTAAACTGTGAAGGGAAATCTTTTTCAAATATTATTTTTCCACAAATTCTGTTTAAGGATGATCTCTATTTAAGGACGATTTTTCCAGGTTTCTTGAAAGTCGTTAAACAGAGAGCTAACTGTATATTTTTATTACAGAAAAGCGAATACCTTCGAATCGCAGACAAATTCAGCATTCCCGAAGTGCTCGTGATTGAGAAGTTTTACTGTATTTAGTTTTTTTTTTTTTTTTTTTTTTTTTTTTTTTTTTTTTATTATTTAGTTAGTTTTTAACCTTATTCTATTTTAGAAGTTCAAAATATTGATTATAACAATAACAATGTCCAAACAAATTAAAAATATTAGCTTTACAAAAATTGTGTATCTAATTTGGGATCCCTAAATTGGTAGGGAGAGAGGGGGGGGCACCTGACGAGTTTGCCCATACTTTAATCAAATCCTTTTCTGCAACAATTTCAACCCTGCATTATGTTCGGTATTCGTGAGTGACCATTATAGGAGTTAATAGACATTCCCCAATTCCGTACAACTTAGAAAAACCATTTTTAATCCAAAATGTATACATATTTGCTCATTTTTACCTCAGAAAAAAAGACAAGTCCGATTATTGAAAAAATTCCGCAATCCCGAAATGTCCGCTATTGAGAGCTTTTCCGGTACTTGATTAAATATATTTTGTTTTTTTATCTTGTCTTACTCTAAGACTTCAAAACATTCATTATAAATAATCAGTTCAATGTCTACAAAGATTTAAGATGTCAGCTTTACGAAAATTGCATACAAAATTCCTCCCTTCCCGAGAAAGAAAAATGAAAAATTAATATCATTTAAAAATTAAAATATATACCGCCACATGGGCAATGTATTTATATAGATCAGAAGATACTCACAATCACAAAAGCTATTTAACTATCAATAAAAATAAATAAAAATTCTATATTAATAACATGAAGAAAAAATTACTTATAGTTTGCAAACTTCTTTTGTCTGAACTGAAATATATATCTTAACATCTAATTCTCATTTTTGTATATTTCATATAAGTGCATACAAATAAAGTTATAAAAATCACAATTTTAAGTGCAAAATCCAGGTATAGCTTTTTATTAATACCCATTTTAAATTTCAAATTACTTTTTTACTAAAAATAACGAAAAAAAAAATAACATTATAATTGATTTCAAATCAAATATATACTATGTATACTTTTACTGGCAATTTCTCGCAGATTAACAGCACATAATACATCCTGCGCTCGAGAACAGAAACCAGCTGACGAATGCTTGCCTCATGTATATTTTTAAAATTATTTAGGCAGACGATCTTTTAAAACTTTTTTTTTTACTTGTGGTCGGACACTAGTAGATGACGATTATAACAGCTGCCATTCAATGCAAGAGAAAGGATTTAAATTACTGTCTTTCTTTTAGAGATATTATTACTTTAAATTTCGGTAAAAAGATGAGAATTTAGAATATATAATATGTAACACAGGACACCGTGATAAGTCTAAAAATACATACTTCTAGAATTTGTGGTCTTTTCGCAAACAGATTCAAAACTAAATTCTATTTCATGTAATATTTTATTCAGTACTATAAAGAAAATAATAAAAAAAAACACTAATTTTAGTACTACACTATACTGCCAAAGGTGACCGGCCACATGCGATTTTAGACGTTTTGTTAAATATCTAGAAAACTACCTGAGGAATTATCCTGAAACTCCAGATGCGTAAACAGAATAGTACAGGTCATACATTTCCGTGAGGATTTTTTCCCGAAACCCCATAGGGGACCGTCAACAAATTGAAAAAGAACGAATATCTTTTGGATAACCCTGTAAAAACTAATGCAGCAAAAGCGTTCAAACTGTAGATTATGATTAAATGCCTTATTGTAATAAAGTTTGTTTATTTTTTTGAGGATAGCATGTATAATTGTAGATAAATTAAAGTTTTTATAAAAAGGGTCCTACATTTTGCCAAGTTTTTTTGCTTATAATTTGTAGAGTTCTTAATATAAAAAAAGTTCTTTTCAGCAAATATGACAAACCACATTGTACACAATATCCTATAATCAGAATTAAAAAATAATAAAAATTGTATGAAAAATGAGCATGTTTACTAAATAATGATTCACTGCGCATGCCCGAATGCAATAAAAATATAATTTGCATAATGTGTTAGCTAAATGTATAGAGCAACGTTCGTGAAAGTCTCAAAAACATAGTTTGAAAAGTCTGCAAATTATCGTTGATAGAATAAGCTCAAAATCCGTTATTCGCAAAAGGAAGCAAAAAGATGAGAGGTTGTATCCAAATGCAGTAGTGCGTGCAATATTGTGTATGCTATATTGACACTAATCAATGGATATATGGATACAGTCCCTCATTTTTCTGCTTCTTTTTGGGAAAAACGGAGCTTATTCTATCGACGATAATTTTCAGAATTGTAAAGCTACGATTTTGAGACTTTCACAAAAGTTGCTCTATATACTCAGATAATACATTATGTATATTATATTTTGATTGCATTCGCGCATGCGCAGTAAAACATTATTCAGTAAACCTGCTCATTTTTCATACAATTTTTACTATATTTAAATTCTGATTGCGGGGTATTGTGTACAGTGTTGTTTGTCATATGTTTTGAAGAGAACTTTTAGGTAGATTTCATATGAAATACTACCTATTGGCGTCGTTCCTATGTTCGAATTTCTGAAAAATTTTTGCAGATCTAAACCGATCATGACCCCTAGAACCCAAAACCACCATCAGTAAAATAATTTATATATATATATATATATGTGTGTGTGTGTGTGTGTGTGTGTGTGTGTGTGTGTATGTATCACTTTCTTCTGGACACGATAACTTCCGCAATTCTGCACAAATCTCTTCCAAACTGATACAAAAATCAAGGGGCATAAAAATCTCGGTCAGGTTCGTGAATGGGAAAAATCGGACTAAGGGGATGGAAATAGGGAGGGGTTTTGTGAAAACAGAAAAAACCCCATAACTTCTTAATTTTTGTACATATCAAATCACTTTAAAGATTTTATTACTTCCAAAAATAGGACCAAAAATTTATGTATCACAGATTTTGGATAAAATTAAAAATTGGCTCAAAGGGCGCAAAAAATAGGGTTTTTGGGAGAAATAAATTCATAACGTCGTCAATTCTCAAGATGTCAAATCCATTTAATTTTATTATACATCTCCTTAATATTATCTACAACTTTTGTATTCACAAGTTTTTGATAGGACCAATTCGTGCCGCAAAAAAAATTAAAAACGAAAACAAAAAAGGGGGGGGGGGGGGTTGAAGAAGAAAAATTTCTATAACTCCGTCAATTCACAAGATATAAAATCTCCATGAATTTATCATATATCTTCTTAATATTGTCTTCAACATTTATACAGACAAGTTTTTGATAGGACCAATTCTTACAGTAAAAACAAATTAAAAATACATAGCGGTTGAAGAAAAAAATCATCTTATTAAGAATGTATTCAAATCCAAACTGCTTATTTTCTTACTCATTTTTAAATTAATTTTTGCTCTCAAACGCATCCAATTGATAGATTCTCTTCTTCAGAAACTATATAATGTACCGTAATGATCGATGTTTTGATAGAAGCAGAATATATTTCAAAAAATGATGTCAAAGTGGCATTTTGAGCAGAATTTGCGATTGTGTTAGAAACGAAAAATATGGCCCTACTGAGAAAATAATTGTTTATTAATCAAGTTTCAATTAATTGAAAGAAAAATAAAAACACATGTCTCTTATAAATCTTTTCAAAAATCACGTCAGCAAGTTTCGTATTTTTTCTATTAAAAATTAATCAGAAAATTTCGAGTTGCTGAGCATGAAAAAGTATTTTTTTTAATACCGCCTTAACATGATTCTGATAAAACCAGCTATTATATAAAAATGAAATAAAATTTCGTCAAAAACGCCAGATAAAACTGTTAAAGTGGATTTATATGTAATCATGATTTAGTTTTTGTTGGTGCAATTAATATACTTAACTTCGAAATCTACCTCCGCCTGTAGGCCGGGCCGGCAGGGATTTTTTTTTATATTAAGAACTCTGCAAATTATAAGCAAAAAACTTGGCAAAATTTGAGACTGTTTTTATGAAAACCTAAATTTCCCTTCGAGTATACATGATATCCTCATAAAAATGAATACAAATTATTATAATCAGCCACTTAATCATAATCAACAGTTTGATAGCTTTTGCTACATTAGTTTTGACAGGTTTATCCAAAGATATTGGTTTTTTAATTTGTTGACGGTTCCCTAGGGGGTTTTGGAAAAAAATCTTCGCGGAAATATATCACATAAACTATACTGTTTACATACTTAGAGTTTCAGATTAATTCATCACGTATCTTTCTAGATATTTAGCAAAACGTGGCCGGTCACCTTTGGCCATACAGTGTATAAGGAAAGTTATGACACTTATTTCAATCCCTCTTGCAAGAGGTAAGAAAAATTCGTCGATTTGAAATTTTAAAAACTATCACAGTGAGGGACAAAGACTTGCATCATTTTGGAAGGAAATCTCTTAATATATCCGGCTAGCCATATTTAAAGAATGAATTGTTTCATCCTAAAAACATTAACCCTCCAGACAGATTTTTTTTTGCCAGATTTGACAAGACGAAGACGAATAACACATTTTTATTGATATAAATTAATACCAGCTAATACTAAGCCGATCTCGTTGCACACTCTTCGTTGTATTCCCGGATGTAATCTTCAAGTGTTGTTTACTTCTGTATCTATCCCGTCCTTATATCAGTGACAGCTTATGAGAGGCATTTGGTGTCAAGCACGCCAGTCAGATGAATGTATTCAATAAATAAATAAACTAAGTGAATACGAATTCAAATCACAGACCTTCACATTCCGCAAAAACGAATTAAAATAGAGTAAAGTGCCCACATTTCGTCATCCATAACTTCTCCTCTTCTGCGAAAGTGGCGGCACTTATGACGCAAGGCACACGGGACTTGAGGTAAAAGGGGGATTTCAGTTTTGAAAGTTTCGTTCGCCAAGACGCATACGTAAATTAAAGACGCCAAATTTCGTATTAATCGAAGACCTGAGTTCTTATTATGTCGTTTGTACTAGAATGTTATTTACTGGACTGTAAGTATTTATTTCTTATTCATTGCATGCATTTTACGTAAGTAAGTGACTGACAGTAGCATACAGTGAGTTTTAAGACGCCCAGTTCATCTTACGGGATGTGAAGCTCCGCCATATTGGGACGTAGCGTGGTCCCAATTTCGACCGCTTGTAGTTCCAATTTTCGTTCCGGGGATGAAATTAGGAATGCTTTTTCCTGACAATTTTTTCCTCATGATTGGATGGCTAATGTTTCGTAGTGATATTCTTCCACTGATAATTAGTACATTTCTTTGTGCCTTACTTTAATGTAAATTAAATTACTTACTCATTTAGAAATAAATTTTGATTTAGTTATAAGTTAAGCCTCGGCGTATTGGATTTTTTGGGGGGACGAAATTGGGACCTTTTTTTTTTTTCATTTTTGATACTTTTGAAAAAAAAATTTCTAAAATTGTTAAAATTTTTTATACGATATTTGCCTATGTTTCTATGTGCGTGGGTAGTTAGTCTATGTAAAATCCAAATTTGGTAGGTTTTCACTAAAAATTACGACATTTAGGGCCTAAAAGTGACTAGGGGGGGGGGACGAAATATGGGCACTTTACCCTATACGCGTACATAAATATAATTATAACGTATACCAAGTTTGAATGAAAGACATCAAAAACGCATGCGCAACTGAGAGTGCCCCCTGGTGGCTATTACGTAAGAAGAAACAAAATGGCTTAAATTGAGACACGTTTGAAGCAACGAAGTGTCTTAAAATAACACGTTTGCGGATATTTTAGACACTATTCTCAGTTCGTTTACACCATGATTTATAGTAAGACATTTATGTGTCTTAAATTAAGACATCTATAATGTCTTAAATTAAGACATCTATAATGTTTTAATTTTCAGATTAAGACACTAAAGTGTCTGAAATTCTTTTTCAGTCACATATGTGTCTAAATTTAAGGTGCCTGTATTTGCAGTGTGCAGGCTATGAATGTTTAAATAAAAGTCTTTACTTGTGTAATTAAAATAAAAATTATCTATTTACATTGAAGAATGTTTTTGCATGCTTAGACAAAAAATTTTAAAGATTCATGCACTCACTTAACCCTCCGTCTACCAGACGGGTCCATTGGACCCGACAGGTACATACAAAATATTCATTCAAACCAGAAATTTCTTTAAAATATACTAAGTATATAAACCAGACAAAAATAAGGTAAATAAATAAGTTAAATAGTTTTAAATAAAAATTCTGGTGTAGAACGTTTTATTAAAACTTGAATAAAATTCCCGGTAGATCTAGGGTTAATCGTAGTTCTTTCAGGGTATTAAAACGTTTGAAAATCAGGAATAATATTTGTAATTTCTGTATCACTTGAAGCTGTAAAAATGTCACAACTCAAACTACTAATTTTTTGCTTTGAGTAACTTTATTAAGTGCACATTAGTAATACAAGGATTAATAATTAGATTTTTTTAATAAATCACCAAAATCAGTAGTTTCTACAACTCATTTACATAGCTAATTGCACATAGCACTTTGTCATGCTTATGTATTAAATATAAACTCTCTGTGCGTATTGATCCCTCTTTAAAAAGGTACTTTTAAAGAATACCTTAAAAAATCCTGAAATAAACACGTCTGTGGAAGGGGGAAAAAGTGTTCTTTTCGTGAAATCTCTTAAACTTTAAAGTGGAAGTATAAGCAACAAAACACTCACATCTTCAGAATAAAATGGAAGGCAGCCTTTTTGCCCGAAGTTTTAACCGGATGAAGTAAAAAGCAAAAACACGGATTCAAAATCAAAAATCTTAAAGGGAAAAAGGAAAAAAGAAAGAATGTTGTTGAAAGCGCAATACATTTATGGAGCTCGTATATTATTTACTGAATTTCTGTGCTTAAGCGAAGTGGTTGCTGCTCGAAAAAATAGAAAAAGTAAGGGGGGCACCAATTTTATCGCAGCCTCTTGTCCATCTGAATAGTGACCAGAAGCCTCTTCGGTAAAAGAGCGACTTCCATTTCAGCGTGAGGAGTACTGACGATCCATCACTAAAATGCCACTTGGCGTCACGTAGACAAAGCTGGACAAAGCGCAGGACTGCAATTTGGTAAGGTATTCTCCAAAATTAAAAATTGGACAAAAAAGAGTGAATAAGTGGTTGCTTTCTAATATTAAAGTTTTTCTGAGAGGATAAGGAATGTAAGGGAATCCCTTTTATTTAATGTTCATTGCATTAAAATATATTAAAGGTCACTTATTAAAGACATCAATATGTAAAATTAATACATAAAATTTTTTAACTATTTTTTTATTACATCTTTAACAAATAAAACGATACAAAAATAAGTCAATTTATTTTTATATAATTTATTTTTGTCACGATATGTGTTAATGAAAAAAGATATTTCATTTAAACAAATTCATATTCTTCCCAGTGTATTATAAAAAATGGTAGATACCCCCTACCAATGTCTGTGCATAAGCGGAGCCATCCCTTTTACACTTTCAGAATATCGATATATTGTTCTCCATAATTAAAAAATTTATACAACTCTTAATCGAAGAAAACAAACCGAACAGATTCTATTTGATTTTGAACTCTGCATGCGTTTTTCTCAAAACTGGGTTTTTGTTAATTGCGTGCTGTACAAAATCGTTTCGAAACTGAAAATTTCTTTTTCACAGAGTTTTTTAACGGGTATCGCTTTAAAATCACGACACAATCACAAAAAATAAAGCTTGTTTCGTTTGATTGACAAAGCAGCAGGTAAACTTTCAAGGTAAAATCAATTTATACATATCTGTTTGAAAAACACGATCCGTATATAATTTTTTTTTTTTAAGTGCACGAAGTAGCAAAAAACAAGTATTGAAAAAAACGCATGGAAATCTAAAAATCAATTGGTTTATGTATTAAACTACACATTATCAATTTCCATCCATTTTTTATTCAAAAATTTCTAATTTCTACTGGAATTTACGAAAAAAGAATTTTTACTTTATGTAATAATGAAATGGCCCTCATTAAATAAATCAAAAAATACTATTCCTTATTTCTGGTATGAACTCGAAATTTCTAAATTAAAATGGAGGACCAAACTGGCAACCCTGGCTCCGATGCAAATGTACTCAAAATTGAGAAACAAATGTGTTTCTGTTTTATTCCATGGATTTGGTCATACATGAACTGTTATGTACTCATTTTTAATTGACATTGACGAAGCATTCACAACAACAAATAAGTATAATTTTACGCATTATAGAGGAGACCCAAGATATAGTTCCTTCCAAGGATTAAAAATGTAATATTATATCCTGATTTCCAGGATATATTGTCCTATTAATGAATATAATTTTTGCCGCCATGAATCAAATAAACCAAAACAAAGTACAAAATTATCGTATCGTTTGGGTTTGATAAAATGTGATGCTTCAAAATTGAGAAAGCATAGGTTTATTTTTTATCCAAGCATACTGAATTCGATATGAGTACATCGATTTACTCATTTTTGAGTATACTTCCGTTTTTTCAGTGTTCAAATAGACCCAGATATAATATTAATATGTTTAAGCGGATTTGTTTGCTCGATTGCGAATTGTATACATTTGAAAAATATATGAGAAAAAAAATGATTTTTGAAAATATGAAACTCTTGACACATCTTAACCTATTAAACCCATATGAATTTCTTTTCTTCTAACATCCCCTTCCCATATTGAATCGGCTCTTTTTCAGAAGTAATTGGTTAAATTAAATTATTATTACGAAGGAATTAAACTAAATAATTCACCTTTTTGATACAGCCAAATTTCAATTGGAAAAAGTGTTCTATTTATCCTTGAAAGTACAAAAAATAATTGTCAGTTTCAGAAAAATATCAATAGAAAGCTTATAGTGCTGTCCTCGTGTTATGCTAGTAATTTTTAGTAATATTTTTTTAATAGATAGAGTTCAACTCATAAAATCTTTACTTTTTTTATCCCCAAGAAGGAAAAAGTAGACGTAGTGCCTGTTGCCATTTACTTTAGTGTTAATTTTAACAATTTCACCTTAACTGACATTTCTGCATTATTTGATAGTTATCAACTTTCAACATAATAAAAATATGCCAAAAACGATTTCCATCCAAATGATTACTCCTGCCTTTTTTCAACTACCAATTCAATTGTAAATGGCAGATTCCGAATTTGACAAGATTGAAAAAGGTGATTATAACACACTTAAATAAGGAAGTTCTGACAGTATCAAACGCCCTGCTTCGAGTTTCAGTTATCAGTCAATCTGTCTAAGAAAATAACTCATTGAATATCTTGACATCAAGAAGAAAAAAACAAAGACAAACATAGTATTAAAAAAAATTCCTTTCGATCCAGTTTTCAATCCAGCTATATATAGTATGTTTTATTTTTTGTAATCATTATGACTTTTAAAACTTGAAATTCCTAAAAATTTCAGAAAAAGAGAAACACGAATGCTATTTATTTACATTTTACCTGAGAGTTAATCAAATTTAATACAAATTTTTATATCATTATTAAGCTCTAATAAATTTGTTGAAATTGTCTGATCTATCAAATAACCGTGATTGTTTTCATCTTCTGTCCTAATGAAAATTATAATAACAGCGTCTTGGTTGCAGTGCCCAAAAATCAAAAATATATTGATAAAACTACAGTTAACAATTAACAAAAATCATAAAAAATATAATGAAAATTATAATAACAGCGTCTAGGTTGCAGTGCTATATCAAAAATATAGTGATAAAACTACAGTTAACAATTAACAAAAATCGTAAAAAATATAAAATATCCAAATAAAAGGAATCTGCATAAAAAAAATATATAACATCTTTTGCACGAATCTTGTCCCACAACTGCGATAAAAATTTCATATTCTTCATATGCATACTTTTTGTTTTTGTTTTTGCTATTGTATGCAACTTAAAATTCATACATGGATTTAATATTATTTGAATATTTTGCATACACTGTAGAAAAGTTTAATGTAATTATACTCCAAAAATAGTGTGAGCCACTTTGCACCAAAAGTGGTGTAATAAAGAACCAGTGGCGTATCTAGACTTATCATTTCAGAGGGGGTTGAGATATAGTAAAAGTTTCTAAGTGGGAATCACAAAAAACGGAAAAAATTCCACTTTAAACTGTTTTTTATCATAGCAGGATTAACGCATCTATTATGCAATCAAACCTGCTAAGATGAAATCGCATGTGACTGGGAAAAATCAGGTAGTCATTTAGTCAGGTTTTCGTCTTCAGAAGTATAATTCCATGATTATACCGAATTTTTTAGAACGGAATACTGACAATTATCTATTAAAAGATTTCTCAATAAATAATAAATCAAACCGAAGTAAACAGCAAATTTAAAAATATTTAAGAGCATTCTCACACTACCACCCCCCTTTCCCGCACCTCTTTCAACACATTCTGGGACTCATTTTGGAGCATACATACATGACATTTACAATACTTAAATATTGAATAGCTTTTTTTCATTTGCCATAAATTGGATACATTTGGAATAGCAGCACCCTGATGATGACTTTTCCGAGATTGCCGTGGCCTGAAAATCGGCTTAAACTGCCAAATTTGACAGCGTTTTCTGATTTCTTTTTAATCATAAATTGTGGTTGATAGGAAACTTTTTTGTGTATTCCAGATTCAAAATCACTCAATTAGATTTATGAGGTACTTTAAATGGAAATAAAGCTTATTTCTAATAAAAAATTTACACAACCATAGAATAACCTTTTTTTGTCAATATTTTATAACGCTATGGAAATAAAATAACACATCACAGTGCTGTAACGAGCTGCATAACAAGTCTATAACAAAACAAGCATTTACGTAAATAAATAAATAAATAAGGCTTTGGAGTTCATACTGAGAAGATGTCTCAATCTATGCATCACCTTAAATCACAGATTTTCATATGATAGACAGGAAGTGTAAGCCTTTTATTAAAGCTTTTTAAACTAAATAAAATTAATAATGCACTTTTAATCACCACATATCACGTTTTACATAATAAAACACGTGTAATGAGAGCCTGTGTATAAAGGAAACTTGGCTAAAATGGCTATTTCGTGGTCTCTGCGAAATAATACACTTACTAAGATGAAAAGCCGTCTAAAACGGAATATCGTTCTGATTCCTTTTGAATTTCATCTTAGCAGGTTTCATTACATTTTGCTAAACTTTCGTAATTAAACTTGATGTTTTCTACAAATTTCGAAGGGGGCTGGAGCCCCATCAATCCACCCCCTGAATACACCACTGTGAAGCACTATCAATAATTTTTGGTATAGTGAAACACAAAGAATTACTTTTGCGTTTCATTACATCCCTTTTGGTGCAAAGTACTTGCCACAATTTTTGGTGTGGAGCAACACTATATCATTTTACAGTGCTTCAAAATGCAGTGTTGGTTATCCACATAGAAGAGGTAGATTTCCTGAAAAATGACGAATGAAGAAAACTGTTTTAATTTTTACTTTAGGTTGACAATGATGAAACAATATTGACAAGTTTCAATTCGTTAAAATTCGAATTAATGAAAATAATGAATTAGAAATTTATTAATTTCCAATATTCATTCATTTGTAGAATAATTTTACATGGCATATATAGACATATGTATGAATGTATCAATGTACTCATGCACATAAAAAATTATTGTGGAAACAGATAGAAAATTTCAAAACTGCATTCATTTTTCCCTTAGTTTCAATTTTAACGAATTAAAACTGGGTAATATTTTCAGAATTTATGTGCCTGCATAATTTTCAACATCCTACTTTTGAAAGAAAATTTTGATTGAATGAAAGATTCGCATATTTTTCGTACCCTTGCTTTTAAAAAAGAATTCGATTACAAAAATAAAAGATTCGCATAATTTTCACATAAAGAATTTTTGATAATTTGAGTTATTTATATAGGATTTGTAATTAAATTAAGACGAATATGTCTTGGGGAATTTTCAGTTACATATAGTCTATGACGTTTCAATTTTGTTTTATTAGGTCCGAACGAATGAATTCAATAGTCTGTTTCCCGTGTAATACGTAAGAAGTGCTAAAGCATTTTCACGCTTTTAAAATACAAGATTTAATTCTACGAAAATTTTCTCTAAGGTCAAAAGATATTTTCCGAATTTGCTCACTAACTTAAACCAATATTTTCACAAATTTCATTTTATAATGCTCCTGAAAACCAAAATGAATTATTGGGGCGATCGGAAAGTCGTGTCGTGTTGGGAAAATCAATTCGTACCGGAAAATTCTATCATTTAATTATTAGACATTGATTCCGATATCTTATGTCTAATAATTACCGGGCAGAATTTTCCGGTACGAATTGATTTTCCCAACACTACACGACTTTCCGATCGACACAATATTTTTCCCTGTTTAAAAACTATTGGGTGGATCGGAAAGTCGTGTCGTGTTGGGAAAATCAATTCGTACCGGAAAATTCTGCTCGGTAATTATTAGACATAAGATATCGGAATCGATGCTTAATAACTAAATGTTAGAGTTTTCCGGTACGAATTGACTTTCCCAACACGACATGACTTTCTGATCTACCCAATATATCTGAAACTTTTAAAACTGTTATACATTTTGTTTAATATTAATTATTCATTTATATTCTTCTTATAGATAGTTATTTACCTTTTCACTATAAGTTACCTTTTGAACAAAATAGATAATATTAAAAGAGTCGCGTATTTTTCGCACCCTTTATTTTTTTAAAGAAGAAATGGTGAAAGAAGTGAGAAAAATTGGCAAGTAAATACAGTAAATTTTCACATTAATCAAAGTTATAATCAAATTGGAATCGAAATAAAAATTAAAAATCTAAACATATACACACTTGCATTATGCTATATAGTCATGAGTGGAATTTTATGATTATAATTGATAGGAGGGGTTTAAGAGTGAATAGCAGTTGTATTTTTTATTTCGAATAAGAATATTACGGTGACATCTTCTCAATCTTTACCCCGTTAAATTTATCCAATGATTTATGTTGTATGCTGCAAATTTATATTTTGGTGTAGTAATTAACCGATTTGTTTTACTACAATTGAGATTATTATAACACTACTAGAATATAAATAAAAATTACACACTATATAATATATATATATATATTACTTGTATAGGGTTCCATTTGTATTTTGTATAATGTTACAGTTATAATTTTCTGCTAAATTTATTAATTTATTGAATTAATTATTGTAATTGGAAATAGATAATGATTTGTAATTATATTATGGCTATATATATGTAGAAATTTAATGCACATTGATTTTGACGAATAAATGTACCTTAGCTGTGGTCGGTGTCTAGAAGTAATTAGTCCAGGCAGATTCTTGAGGGAATCTTAAACTTTAAAGCTCTTGAATATATGGATGAGGTATTTACAGATGGGGTATTTACATTTAGATTAAACATGATAATTATAACTGGCCGGCGGCATTCCGCCTTAATCAGGTCCGTGGCCCGGTATTCGGTCGAACAGCGACGTTTCAACACGTCTGCTCTCACGAGCAACCAACAGTCAACTCTATCTTTCACAATAGTTTTTGTAAGTTCAGCAGTTTTTTCGTTGACTCAGAGGTTGGGGTGGGTCGTCCAGAGCCTCATTTAAGAATGTGCTAGGCTTTGCAGTACAGAGTTCAAACTCTGTCACCACAATTCGGCCTACCTGACAGGGCTGGGTCCTCCCAGTCACCCATCTCCTTTACATACCTGACTGGTACTGGACTACTTTTTCCAGAACGTATATTATACACACAAAAAAATTCACAAAAAATATATAAAACAAAATAATAACAAAATCAACCACTAAATACTGCTTTTTAAAAGTTTTCAGTCCTTGACCAATATTTTTAGAGTTAGAAAAATAATAAAGTTTTTCTGCTTGTCACTTGGAAGCAGTTCTTTTCCACAGTTTATTCATAATAGTAATTAAAAAAAAAGATATCAATAACACACAGTTTATAAAAAAAATTAAAAAGACAAAAATCATTTAAAGCATAAATATTTCGTCTTAGACAGTAGAAGTCCAAGGCTTCATATGATCTGCAGCCGTTGAGGTCGTATTTGGACCCTCATGGTGTCCAACTTTACTCACGTTATAGCGATCGTTTCTTTTTACTGCAGGACCAAGAAACTTAGGCTTTAGTTTGGTACCTGTCCCAAACTGTGTTTTTGAATGGCCACCAAATCACCGAGTTTATATGTGTTGGCCTTTTTTCGCCTTTTGTTATACGTTTTCACGTTTTCCTGTTGTATTTTTAGTATGTTTTGCTTAGCTATTTCTCTATTCGAATTTCTTTCCGATATGAACGAATTTAATTCCTCATCATCTAACAGTGTTTTGATTTGCAGGTCAGTTTTCTGCCGCAGTTTCGTTCCTGTCAGTAATTCAAAAGGTGTAAATTTTGTACTCCTCGATACGGTACTATTCATGATGCGTTGCACGGGCGCCACAAATTTGTACCATTTAGTGGGGGTCTTCTACACTAAGTTTTGCTAAAATTGGGATAAGAATTCTGTGCATTCGCCCTATTTGACCGTTTCCTCTAGGTATCCCTGTTGTTATGGGAATATGCTCTATGTTCTCTTCCGTACAATATTTCTCAAAATCAGCAGAGGTAAATGCTGGTCCTTTATCGGTAATGATTCGCGATGGATTTCCAAAAATATCATGTTGTCGGGTTAACTTATCGATGACTTCTTTAGCAGCTGTAGTTTTAACGGGGTATAGCCAAACAAATTTAGTAAATGCGTCCACAACAGTAAAAATATGATTGTAATTTTTATTTGTAGAAGGCATGGGACCAATGTGATCGATATGATAGGTCTCGGGGGGCATATTTTGTTTGGGGATCGGCTTTAACAGACCTTCTCCCTTTCCTTGCTTTTTATTACAAAGTATACACTCTATGCAGTTGGCAATGACACTTTCAATTTGCTTTCTTAATTGGGGTATAACATAATTTTCTTTTAAAATAATTTCAGTTTTAGCCACTGCGTAATGACCTTTGTTATGAACATCGCGTATTATTTCCTTTTGCATATTGGTAGGTCTCCCCCCGGGATTGCACTTATACTCTAAAGCGAAAGCTGCGTTCCCGGGGCGGTCATCCCTGTCATCCCTGCATATTGGTAGGAAACATCAGAAGTTCTCTATAATTTTCATATTTGTATACGATGTCGTTTCTTATAAAATATTCTGAACTTTCATTTTTTTTCAATTAACTTTTTTATCGAGTGTATGTGTTTGTTCTCTTGTTGTGCGTTCTTTATTTTTAATGTTAATTCATCTTGCGATCGGGTAACTATTAGAACTGTATTTCTACTCAATGCGTCTACATGTTTCATTTGGGACCCTGATCGGTGGGCAATTTCATAATCAAATTCCTGTAAGAATAGGCCCCATCTGGCTACTTTTGGCGTAATGTCTTTTTTGTCCATTGTCTTTTGAAACGCGGAACAATCTGTCACAATTTTAAATTTCGTGCCTAATAAGTAGTTTCGGAATTTTTTAACCGATTCTATTACCGCGAGTGTTTCCAATTCGTAACTCGAGTATTTTGCTTGAATAGGTGTAGTTTTATGGCTCATGTAATGAATAGGATGTAAGTTTTTGTTTTCATCTTCTTGTAGTAGGACACTACCAAAACCTATGGCGCTTGCATCGGTGTGCCATAATTATATCTAACCAATTAACACATAAATAAAATATCTTAATATAAATCAATACTATATAAGCACCCGATAAATCAAATATATCTATATATATAATAATATTAACAGTTTTCTAAAATAGACTTACTTTGTACCAGATTTTTCCACAAAAAAAAAAATAAATATATATATTTTTTTCACAATATAACAATACAAAAAAAATAATTATTTAACACCTGTTTTATAAAAACTTGCTTCCCTCTAAATATTCTCACATAATATATATTTCTTTCTTTTCACATAAAAAAAAATAACAAGATAAAAAAAAATTATATCGTTAATACTTTTTTCTTTCAAAGAAGCAAAAAAAAAAAAAAAAACATGTATTTCTTAGGAAGCAAAAAAAAAAAAAAAAAAAAAAAAAAAAAAAAACACCTTCCTATATTTCCTCTTCGCAGACACGTCTAAGCAAGGTACGACAACCCGCTAGATTTCTTTTATTTAAAAAAAAAAATGCAGAACAAAAAAAAAATCACTCTACATAAATAACTAAATATGCTTTTTCTTCTGGCGTACACAACAAAAACTCACTGTACTGGGAAACAATAAAAATCGTACTTTCCCATTTCAACACAAGAAAAGAACAAAAAAAGAAAATCTTTCGTCATACACTGTAAAAAAAAATCTGTAAAGTTACTAAAGTTTTTCTAGGAAACTGGGATTCCAAGAAGTTTTTATGTAACGGCAACAAGAAAAATTCCTGTAACAGACGCCGTTACAGGAATTTTTGTTGTTGCCGTTACATAAAAAGTTCTTGGAATCCCAGTTTCCTAGAAAAACTTTAGTAACTTTACAGATTTTTTTTTTTTTTTTTACAGTGTATAAGACGGGAAAAAACTTTCACCGCTCACTATTTAGGTCAGCATATATTTTTTCTCGAATACTAGAAACGACCTATTAAAACTTTATCAGATGCATTTTCATAAATGATTCATCACAGAACACTCCACTTCTATCCTTCCCGAATGAGAAAAATTTTCTTCTTTCCAGCTATAACGGGACTTTCGACGAAAGCAACTTTTTTTCTTTTCTTTTTCAGAACATCAGAATTTCTTTAGGACATCAGAAAATTTTTCGTACAAGTTCAATCCACACTTTGCATGTAAATATCCCGGTCGACAGCCGCCAATCTGTAGAAATTTAATGCGCATTGATTTTGACGAATAAATGTACCTTAGCTGTGGTCGGTGTCTAGAAGTAATTAGTCCAGGCAGATTCTTGAGGGAATCTTAAACTTTAATGTTCTTGAATATATGGATGAGGTATTTACAAATGGGGTATTTACATTTAGATTAAACATGATAATTATAACTGGCCGGCGACATTCCGCCTTAATCAGGTCCGTGACCCGGTATTCGGTCGAACAGCGACGTTTCAACACGTCTGCTCTCACGAGCAACCAACAGTCAACTCTATCTTTCACAATAGTTTTTGTAAGATCAGCAGTTTTTTCGTTGACTCAGAGGTTGGGGTGGATCATCCAGAGCCTCATTTAAGAATGTGATAGGCTTTGCAGTACAGAGTTCAAACTCTGTCACCACACACATATATATATATATATATATTATTTATCATTTTCATTATCTTTCAATGGTATTATTGTATTATTGTACAGAAAATGTATATATATATATATATATTTCATTCACAATATTGCGGTTTTTGATGATGGTCGGTAATGTTTAATTAATGGTTATATATACAGGGTGTCCGGTCTCAACGGTGTCCAATGGGTAATTCCTAAACCGTTAGTCATAGACATATAGTTCCAAATACAAAAATGTTTTAAATCAGGTAAAGAAATATTTTAAAAGCGATTTGGGTCAATAAAAACATTTCTTAAAAAATTACGAAATTTAAATTTTTATACGGTGCCCCGGTCCTATAAGTTATATTTAGTAAAATTTTCCTTTTACACTGACAAGTAATACAAAAAAAGTCCCGTTGTTCTACGATTAAAATTGACCAAGTAATACCTGTTTAAAGTTGGAGCATATTTTTTGCTGCAAATTGGGTGTCATTCACAAATTTAGTCGAAATATAATTTCGTCAGATATATTAAAAAATGGTTGAGAGTAAAATTAACATTGCAATATAAATTTGAAATCTTTAGTCATTCTTACATATTAATGCAAAATATACAATTTGTAATACACATTTAAGAAGAAAGAAAAAAACAGAATTTTTGTTAAATAAAATTATGCTAAATTAACAGCCTCAATCCTTTACAAAATGATACGTATTTTAAAAACATTATTAGATTACATTAGCCTGCAAAAGTTGGATTATTTCATGTTTTTTAGCTTTTGATAATTGATTCTTGTGTATTCTGTACCGCTGAATCCAGAATTGACCTTCATTTTCAGCCATTACATCAAAATTTTTCGCAAATTGTAAATTTCAAAGTTAAAAAGTTCAAAGTTAAAATTTAATCTCCTAACAAATCTCATTAGACCACCCAGCTGTAAGAATTCCAAGATAAACAATAAATTATTGAATCAAATGAAATAAAAAAAGTTTTACATATGTTTTATAGTATGAGATTTTCGCTATATTTTAAATTACACATTTCCAAAAAAAATTCTAACGTGATGGTTAAAAATGAAAGTCATTTTCAGATTTAGTGCTAAAAAGTACGTAAAAATCAATTATCAAAAGTTAAAAAATACAACCATCTCCTCTACTTTATATCCGATTTTTGTTATTCTTTAAATTCGACAATTTATGATTTGCGAAATATCCTGACATGATGGTTAAAAATTAAGGCAATTTTCGGATTCAGTGCTAAAAAATACATAAAAGTTTTAAAAAAACCAACAATCTCCGTCTTGTATTATCTAATCTAAAACTTTTTCATAAACTTCTTGGCGGTAATCTATCCGAAATTTTTTGTGTTATCCTATGAAATAAGTATAAATGGTAACCACCGAAAATCATAATAATATTAGATTGTTATCGGATTTGCGCCAGTATGTAAAATGTAATTTCGTTCGGATATTTGAAAGTGGGTTAAAATTCGGATACAAATTTTGAACTGGGAAAATATACATAAGATCGTTGAAGTAACATAAAAACTTATAAAAATAACATAATTTTATTAAAAGAAATCATAAAAGAAACAGTCTCAAATCCTGACCAAAATAAAACATATGTTAATTCAGCCAATCTGAAACTTAATAAATGTTAACTTAATCGTAATACTTGTACGATTTTTTTCAAAGCGCAATTACACATGAAATGAGATCTTCGAATACTTTAAGCACTTGGAATATGACCCCTCAAAGCCAAGCCGAACTCATTTGTTTTGAGAGCAGAAAAGTGGCATAAGTCATGCATTTTTAAGGTTTCATAACTCGCACAATTTTAGTGTCATATGAATGGGACTTTTTTTGTCTTACTTGTCCGTGTAATAGGAAAATTTTACTAAATATAACTTATAGGACCGGGGGACCGTATAAAAATTTAAATTTCGTAATTTTTTAAGAAATGTTTTTATTGACCCAAATCGCTTTTAAAATATTTCTTTATCTGATTTAAAGCATTTTTGTAATTGGAACTATATGTCTATGACTAACGGTTTAGGAATTAGCCATTGGACACCGTTGAGACCGGACACCCTGTATAATAAAGATGAAATCACAAATATATGAACAAATGGTAAAATTCTAATAGATGAACAAAATATGAACAGAGGAAACCAGTATGTAAAATAAAAGACTATGAATAACCCACGTATAATATTCATATCTACAAAAAATTTATAGATAATAACAAAATAGATAAGCATGATAGATATCGTGCGCTTTCCTTTAATTTATACATCGTATTTACTTACGTATTTTCAAACTGCTTTTTTTTTTTTTAATTTAAAATTAGCGGTTAAAAAAATACGCGAGTTACTTTTAAAGTATTTTCATATTATTATCTGAAAGCAAACTGAAGTAGCCTTCAGATACTGAAGAGACTGAAGTAAACTGTTTATCTGAAGGCAAACTGTAATTAAATAAAGAAATTGCTATATTTATGGTAAATATAATATTTTATTAAATAATAAATGTCAAGCAAAACGGGATGCAGTTTCAACACTATATAAATATAGAGTTCATTTTACTGTATTTACTCGTCTATTTTGAAATTTTGTTTTACCATATTTTGTGTTAAGAATAAGAGGTGGAGAAAATACGCGAGTATTTTTTTTTTTTTTTTTTTGATTATTCATTTTTTTCAAGGACTTACTTTTAGCAAAAACAGAATTGACAATCTGTAATGGGTACATAACAATATAACGTTTTAATGAATGAATAATTAAGATTATACGATGCATATAAGAGTTAAAAATTCTTAAATATTTTTTCAACTAGGAGAAAACACCCTTATGAGCATTCTAGAATATGAAAAATGTTTAAATTAGGAATGAATGCAGAGGGAATTTTAATGGATTTAATACAAGATAGACACAGCCTGTACTAAGAAGCACGGTGGCAGTAACGTCACTGTGTTATAATTAGAAGTATAGTAGTCAGCTCACACCTGTGACTAAAATGTCGCCACTCATTGACGTCACATTGTGATTTAAAGACGAACGACTTCAAAGAATGCTTCAAAACAAATTATTCAGTCTAAAAAAGTTATAAGTTTTTGTGATGTCACAGTGACGCTACTGCAAGTCACGTAGGCACGTCGCAAATGTGACAACAAAACCACCAGAAAAGCATGTCACTGTGATTATAATGTGATTTTTAAATATCTTTGGAATTGAGAAAATATATTTTGAAGAGAGCAGTCTGAATGCATTTGAATACCTTGATTAAAATTACTTTTGTGAGCCCTTTACTAATAAACCTACATTCACTTATTTATCAAATTGCAGGAAAATTATCTATAAATAGATCTATTTTAGTTAATATGAAATTATAAATTATGGTAAAAACCATTTAGCTAATTTAGAATAAAAATGCAATGATGATAATAAAAATATTTAAAAAAAATCTACTTTGAATACATATTGAAAATTAAAATGCTATATGAAAATGAGATGAGACTTAAAGTTGAATTTACAGCAGTATATAAAAAAGAAACGTTTAGAGCAACAGGAAATCTACTAAAATTCTAGACCGATATTGATAGCACTGAGCATAACGTCATCAATGGAAAACAAATTGTGGACGTTTTCAATTATTGTGACATGCAAGCAATAAAACTTGATTCATGACATAATTTTGGACAAAATCGTGACTAGCCTATCATGCACTTTCATAATTTTTTTTAAAATATTAAAGTAAGAGTTTTTCATTTGCGTTTTATTCTTAATGAAAAATTATTAATAATTATTATAAATACTTTTAAAAAATTTCATTAACGATAAAGAAAAAAGAGTTAAAATGTCAAAATCGAGGAGGAGCTTTGCTACCTCTTCATCAGTGCCCGTAACTGCTACAAAAATTATTTCGAAACTGAAAGTATTATTTTTTTCAAAGACATTTTTTCAAAGTTTCTACTTAAATGGACCCGGAAGCAAGAAAATTTTAGGGGACCTAAATTATTTAGAAATACACAAAATGTAACAGATACACCATACATCATCGTTTGAAGAAATTTCACGAATTGATTTTCGAAACTCCAGAAAGGATCCGTGAATTGATGAATATTCGTTTTTTCTTTCTCCGTTACAGGAGGTAAAAAATCCATCAATTGAAGAAAGTAATTGCGGCAGACGTTGAATTCGAACCAGACATCTTAGCCTTACGAGACGAGCACGCTAGCACGGAGTCATAGTTGCACAACAGGAAATTGCTTTGAAGTAAATATGTTTACTTCAGATGGATATGGTTTGATCAATTTCTTTAAATAGCTTATAATTTTGAAGTTAATTTCGGGAAGATTTCGTCTTTAACGAGAGTGCGGCTGGAGTTTCTATACTTTAAGATTAATATAGGATAAAAATATGAATTTTAAATATTTTTACGTAGATTGATAGAGGTAAAGTATGAGTATTATATTTTTATACCATAATATTTTTTTGAGTAATATCGATTTTTTTCCATTTAAATTTTTTAATTAAAATATCTTTTAAATATGTTCATTTAAAGCATATTGTAAATGCGAATATTTATTTATAAACAACTTTATAAATTAAACTTTATTTATCTTTATTCAACTTATTCAACTTTAAAAATAAATTGTAAGTACTTTTGAATGAATAGGAAAAGTAATTGTTATTTATTTTTAAATTCGAAAACTTTTTTGTCTTTTCAATTAAATTAGAAATCTTAATTTATAGAATTTTCTGTTTTTCATTTTTAAAATAAATTCGGCTTTATTATTAATAGACCTAATACGCATCCCTGCTAGGAATGAAAAGAGTTTCTCCCTCTTTTTTAGACGTTCGGGGGGAATTCGTTCGGGGATAAAATATGTTTTCTAGGAGTACGGAAATTACTTGGTAAAAAATGAGGAATAAATTAAATTCGCACAAATACGCTCTCTGAATACACGCTGTATTCTGACAGAGTATTTGTGCGCGATTCGTGGAACCCCGCACGTTATTGCAAACCCTGTCCTAAATTACTCCCCACCAACAAAAACCCGCTCTTGAAATGACGACCCTGCATTTGAGGATAGTTTTTGTCATGTACATATTCGCAGAAATACGGTTGTCTCTTGGTCTATATCATTATGATCGTTTTATAATCGTATGTATACGATTTTTATTTTTAGTTTAACTTATTTTATCGATTCTGAGCGAGACAGTAGGTTCATTTTACCAAACCCTGGATTCGAACCTATGAACTATGATTCAAATTTCATTTTTTGTGGGTGATACGTTATCCACTGTACAAACCACGCCCCAACGTTTACTGCCATACTTTTGAACACTATCTTTTCTAAATACTTAACCCTTTATTATGCTCTCGATTAATATTAATTTAACTTAACAGGAGTTATAATTGCATCAGAACAATTAACATTCTGATAGTTTTTATTTTTTCTAATTTTCTATTTTAATGTCCTCGTAGCGCAATTGGATAGCGCATATGGCTGTTAACCATGGGGTTACCGGTCAAGGGCGAACTATTATTTTTTCTTAATAAGTTTAGAGATATCAAGGACTCAGTTGTTTCCATTTTGAGAGAAAGTTATACAATAAGCAATTATTATAAATTAAATGAGCTCCTTGTTCGTTATTGTAATAGATAATTATTTAATGATTCTACATTAGTTCCAATGAATTTTAAAACTACTGCTACACTTCAACTCCTTCTTTTGTAGAGTTTAATAACATTTAGTACGAGTTTAACCATGGTTTAACATATATTTCACTGAAATACTAAAATTAACTTGTAAAACCTTAGAACGATGAATTCAAACTCGTAATTTGAATAATCATATACTTTTCAGACATTACAAAAGTATCTTTCAATATCTGATTTATCCACTTCCCGTGAACTTTATACATTAAGTCACGGGTTATTCTTAAATTTATGCACAAATCATTAAAATTTTTTAACATGCGCCCCCTATGATTATATAAAATTAAATAGAACGAGACTTTTTCATTAGTGTTTGCTTTTCTTTGAATGCGTGAAGACGTTTTTTACACTTAAGATAATATGGCTAGTTTTCATGATGGATATTCTACTATGTTAAGTGATGATGTATCAAGATTAAATGATCAAGACATGAGATTAACAGTACGACCTAAAGTAGAACCCGTTCCAGATAACGAAGCGGAATCATTCTCATCAGAACTGTCTTATATGTGTACTATTTGCAGCAAATCTTTTTTACGAAAAGTCACTTTAAAACGACATTCAATCATACATTCAGGAGAAATATCACAGAAATCAGCCTATATGTATACTATTTGCAGCATATCTTTTTTACGAAAAGACAGTTTAAAACGCTATTTTATGATTCATTCACGAAAATTAATTAAAATAAATTAAAATATTAAATTTTTGATACATTTTTAAGAAATATATAACTTGAATTCTACTTTTAAAATATTATAAACATATGTCATATCATTGAATTTCGAATTATTATATCCAATAATATTCCCCTCCTCTCAAACATAATTCATATTTTAATTTCTTATATAAGATATTTTCTACTATATTCCTTTTAAGGCAGATATGTATTATTAGTATCACACAACAGTGAAGACATCAGTCAAAGTATTTAAACACATAGTTTAATTACATGACTCTTAAATCAACTTTACCTAAATTTATTTTATTTTCATTTCTTATCAAATGAATCATGTGTTAACATTATTTTAGATTAAAATCCTGAAGTTAATCTTTTATCTCGAATTTGAGTTTATACATCATCCTATCAAAATGCACAATTGAAAACTATGTCTAAACATATAAATTGATTTGAATATCTATACCTTTTAAAAATTATTTATCTTTCTATAACTATTGAAAATGATAAATAAATATTATATAAATGAAGCATATTTTGTCTTTCATATTTTATCCAAAAACATTTCAAATTTTATCTATGAAATTGTATTCAATTAAGAAAATAGTTACTATGTATTCATATAATATTTTACTAAAAAGAAAATTAATATCATATTTCAAATTTTGACAAAGTAATTGTGTTCAACTAATATTACACTAAAAAGAAAAAAATAAATATAATATTTCAAAAAAATTTTTAAGTAATTACAAAATATTTAAAAAAAAATTAATAATTTTTCTATATAATATTTATTAAGTATTCATATAATAGTTTACTAAAAATAAAAATAAATATAATATCTCAAATTTTGTCTAAGTAATTATATGCAAATAAATAATAGTTACTACTTATTCAACTAATATTTTACTAAAAAAGAAAAAATAATAATATTTCAAATTTTGTCGAAGTAATTGTATTCAATTAAGTAAATAGTTACTAATTATTCAACTAATATTATACTAAAAGGAAAAAAAAATATCATATTTCAAATTTTGTCTAAGAAATTATATTCAATTAAGTAAAATATTTACTAAGTATTCCTATAATATTATACTAAAAAGAAAAAAATATATAATATTTCAAATTTTGCCTAAGTAATTGCGTTCAATTAAGTAAATCGTTACTAAATATTCAACTAATGTTATACTAAAAAGAAAAAATAAATATCATATTTCAAATTTTGTTTATAGTCCAGGCAATAGAGACCATATAAGGACTCTACCTAGCAAAATTAATGGTAGTACTGGAAATCGGCTTTCTAGATGTTTTTTGGGTCGCTGAATCCGAATTTTTAACTTCCCACCAAATTTTCTCCCGGCAACCCCCCAAATTTTGGTAAAAAGGTTTTTATTAAAAAATCAATTTTTTGGGGGGGTTGCCGGCTGAAATTTTGGTGGGAAGTTACAAATTCGGATTCAGCGACGCAAAAAACATAAAGTGAGTCGAAATCCCACCAAAATTTCACCCGGCAACCCACCAAAAAATTTATTTTTTGAAAAAAAAATTGTTTTTTGAGAAAAGCGCGCGGGGAATGTTCCGAGGCAGCCCCCTCTCTCCCCGTTTATCCTACTTCATAATGTCATATATCCTATTTGTTGCAAATTTTGTCTAGTTTCTGAATTTCATAATGCTTTTTCCCTAAAACAATAAGAAATTTAAGTGAATAACAACTATTTTAGGGGGGTTTCGGGGGGGAAAATTTTGGGGGTAAGTTAAAAATTCGGATTCAGTGACCCAAAAAACTTAAAGTAAATCTTATAAGGAAAGTTCGGAGGGGAGATGGGAGGGCGAATGTAAACGTGTGAGTGGTTAAGTGGAATTGCGCAACTTAGTCCACGCAGCACCGCGCGCATGTTCCGAGGCAGATCCCCCCTTCCCCTTCATCTTAAGTCATAATGTCATATATCTAATTTGTTGCAAATTTTGTCTACTTTCTAAATTTCTACATACTTTCCCCCTAAAACAATAAAAAAATGATTTTTTTAATAAAAACCTTTTTTGTGAGGCTTTTTACCAAAATGTGGGGGGGGGGGGGGGGTTGCCGGGGGAAATTTTGGTGGAAAGTTACAAATTTGGATTCAGCGACCCAAAAAACATCTATAAAGCCGATTTCCAGTACTACCATTAATTTTGCTAGGTAAAATTCCCTATTGCCTGGACTATTAAGTAATTGCGAAAGATTTAAAAGCATTTAATAATATTTCTATATAATACTTACTAAGTATTCATATAATATTTTACTAAAAAGAAAAATAAATATTATATTTTAAATTTTGTATAAATAATTGCAAAACATTTAATAATATTTCTACATAATATGAACTAAATATTCAACTAATATTATACTAAAAAGAAAAAATAAATACAATATTTCAAAATTGTGTTTAAGTATTTGTATTCAATTAAGTAAATTGTTACTAAGTATTCAACTAATATTTCACTAAAAAGAAAAAAATAAATACAATATTTCAAATTTCGTCTATGAAATTGTCTTCAATTAAGTAAATATTTACTAAGTATTCATATAATATTATACTAAAAAGAAAAAATCATATATATAATATTTCAAATTTTATCTAAGTAATTGTGTTCAATTAAATAATATTTACTAAGTATTCATATAACATTTTACTAAAAATGGTATTCAATTAAGTAAACATTTACTAAGTATTCATATAATACTATACTGAAAAGAAAAAAATATATAATATTTCAAATTTTGTCCAAGTAATGGTGTTCAATTAAATAATATTTACTTATGATTCACCCTGTATATGAAAACTGTTAGCTTGTGTTACCACACAATTCTCCAAAAAAGGATAAAACCACCATTCAAAATGAATTGCTTAAAATAATAAAATAAAATATATTGCTATACTCTTTAACCTATGTGTTTATTTTTTCAAAGTGATAGAGTATGGTACCTCTATTACAACTTTTAATGAAATGTTATAATTTGTACGTGTATAACTAAAGAAATAAACAATCATATAATAATTTAAAAAATATACATCATGTCTATAAAATATCAAACTAAAAATATTAATACTTATGATTCATACTTTTCAAAAATTAAAACAGTTAATACTATTCTTCAAAAAAGAATAAAACCATTAACATTATATATAGCATCCGATCACTTGTATAAACAGCCGTTATTCGCTTATTAATAATGAATATTATCATATGCTACCATACAATTATTCAAAAGAGGATCAAACCATTAACATAATATATATCATTCACCCTGTATATAAAAACTGTTACCATACAATTCTTCCAAAAGGATAAAACCATCATTCAAATGGAATTCTTTAAAATAAAATATATTGCTATACTCTTTAATCTATGTGTTTATTTTTTCAAAGTGATAGAGTATGATACCCCTATTACAACTTTTAATGGAATGCTATAATTTGTACGTGTATAACTAAAGAAATAAACAATCCTATAATAACTTAAAATGTATAATATATCTATAAAATACCATACTAAAAATCTTAATACTATGGCTCATACTTTTCAAAAATTAAAAAAAAGTTAATGCTATTCTTAAAAAAAAAAAAAAAAAAAGAATAAAACCATTAACATATTATATATCATATCAATCATACCAATCAATTAATCAATCAATCATATCAATACTAATGTGTGTGTTTATTTTGCCAAAGTGTATGTTCATTTTGCTATATTTTTAGAACTTTAAATAGAGTGTTAGAGTATAATTTGCATATGTATAACTTAAGAAATCAACAATTCTTTAATAATTAAAAAATATAATATAAGTTTAAAATATTAAACTATAATCTTAATACTACTATAATTTTTACTTTCTAAAATTAAAAAGTTTAAAAAAACTTCATAAAATTAAAAAAATAAAACTTTGAAAAAAAATTGAAAATTAAAACTTTGAGAAAAAAAAAATAAACTATAAATAAAAATAAAAAATTAAAACTTTGAAAGAAAAAATTAAAAATAAAAATTCTGAAAAATAAAATAAAAATAAAAATTATAGATTTGAAAAACAAATTAAAAATTAAAACTTTGAAATAAAAATTAAAAACTTAAAAACTTAAAAAAATTAAATAAATAAAAAATAAAAAGTTTACAAAATTAAAAATTTAAAACTTTGAAAAAGTTAAAAAAAATTAAGTTATCAAAATTAAAATTTATAATAAAAAAAACTTCATAAATTAAGTTTGCAAAAGCGAGTTTACCTGCCTATACATATACATGACTTTCAATATCTTATAGTTTAATAATATATATCTTCTTTTTTATCGTATAAAAGCATTAGATTAATATATATATATACAGTGTCGGTCAAGAGTTTCCGGCCAGTTAGTTTTTTTGATTTGTTTGGCAGAACGTTTTAGCGAAGAAGAAGTTTAATTGCTCCAAAAGTTAGGAATAAGCAAATTACCACTGACCACGGGATCATTTTGATTGGTTACTTAAGATACTTGATGCAAAGGGGAGGAATTCAAAATTCGCTCGTGCAAAAGTTTCCGGCCATTCGTCATTCATTAGTTTTTGCTATCGCTAAATTGGTTTTTTGGCCATGTTTGTTAATTAATCAAGGTGAATAATGTATTTGAAATTCAAAAATGAAAAGTTTAACAATTTATTGTTCCTAAATGAGTGATTTGTTTGTCGCTAAAGGGACGATCCTCTCGTGAGTTTGCGGCAAAGTTGTCGATCGGAAGATTTGCTATAAACAATATTTTAAAAAATATATAAAGATGATCATGGCCTTTGGAACTTGCCATGGTCCGGAGGACCATGGAAAACGACTATTCTTGTGGACAGAATTATCAGAAGAAAAGCAGTTGATGACCCGCGTAAAAATGCCGCTGCAATTCCAAGCCATTTATGGTGTTAAAAGCGATTTATGGTGTTATGGTTATTGCTGAAACAAGTCTATCTACAGTGTCAAGACTCTTATGTGACGAAGAACTTTATGGAACAGTCGGTGTTAAAAAACCTTTCATAAGTAAAAAAATTCAGAGGGCCCGACTGGCGTTTGCCAAGGAATACAAAGACTGGACAAGTGAAAACTGGAAAAAAGTACTATTTTCAGATGAATCGACGTTCAATCTTTTTGTGAGTGATAAAAACCATTACAGCCGACGACCTAAAAACAAAAGATAAGGTGCGAGATATACTATTTCTACAATGAAGCGCGGCGGATGACACGTTATGCTGTGGGGAGCATTTTCTGGAAAATTCGCCTCTCCGTTATTTGAAATCCGCGGCAAGATGAATAGTGCAATGCATAAGGATATCTTGCAAGATCATTTGCTGCCTTATTGGAGGAAAAATCGTGGTCGTAACTATTTGTTTCATCATGATAACGACCAAAAGCATACATCCAATCTCGTAAAGCACTGGCTTTCGCACAAAAAAACTTCGCTTTTGAAATGGACAGCCCACTCATTCGATCGGAATATAATAGAAAATGTTTGAAACTAACTAAAAATTGTGTGTGGAATTATAAATATTCCAATTTAGCAGCATTTTCACAAAAATTGCAAGAACCGTGGACAAAACTTAACTTTGATGATCTACAACTGTTCATTGAATCGATGCCACGTTGCAGCGCCACAGTACTTATTGCTAAATGTATGAATGTAAAATGCTAATTGTACATGTTGTTGATCACGGTTATTTTCTTTTGTAACACCATTTTTTTCCAAACTTGCCAAGGTGGCCGGAAACTTTTGAGAACATCCGTTTTCTTTTGCAATTAATTTTGTCAATTAAATTTATCGATATTTAATTTTTATTCCATAAATAAGTTATTAACTGTTATGTCAATAAAGTGTATAATTATCACTTTGAGATTCCACTTCATATGTGTATACTTATAAATTAAACAAAAAATGTATGCTGGCCGGAAACTTTTGACCGCCACTGTATATACATACATATATATATATACACTTAATAAAAATATTTGTAAGTAAAAAGAAAAAAAAATTATCATAATTAAAATTAAAAAATCAATAAATAAAAAAAATTCTCGAAATTTAAAAATAAAATTTAGTTTAAAAAAAAAAAAATAATAATTTTTAAAATTAAAAACTTTTCAAAGATATTTTTAAAAGTTCAATTTGATTTCAAATAAAAGTATTCAATCATATTAATAAATCAAGATTTCAAATGCAATCAATCTTATTAATTCAAATTCAAGTCAATTCAAGTATTACAAGTTAGTAAAAAAAATTACAATTTATCAAAAGCAAGTTTGCGTATCTATCTGTATATAAGACTTTAAAACTTTCACTATGTTTTCGTTTAGTATATATGTATGTAACTTTTCACAATGCTTTAGTTAAATAATTAGAAATCTTCTTTATGTTATCATCCTATCCTCATTATATCCTATAGTTATACACTTCGAAACATTAAAAGCAATATATTAATAAGTTCTTCAGTTTAAAAAATTAAAAATATTTTAAAAATTAACTTAATAAAGTATTCAAAAATACTATAAGATAGCAAAAATTTGATGTATGCATACCAAAAAATAATAAACTTACTATGCCTGAACTACGAAAATAAACGTTTAACTTATCGCATTGCAGATAGTGACGTAATCGACATTACGTGTCGTAATCGATATCGTAATCGTAATCGTATGACGTAATCGATATTACGATCTAATCGTAATTCAAGTTTGAATATTTACCAAGTTTTATATGCTTATACAATTTATAGTATGTATATACTAGAATACTAGTATATATTCTAGTAAAAATAATTTTTTTAAGTATATAAAACTTGGCAAATATTTAAACTTGAATTCTATGAATGACGCAATAAAAGCTTTCGCTTTTATAATTAATATTAATAATATTACTAATAATATTATATAATATTGATAATATTAATAACGGTTAAATAATCAATCAAGTATAATCAATAATTATACTTTAATACAATGAAAATCAATCTTTGTTCACAATAGTGAGAAAGTTTTTAATAGGATTTTGTTTGCAAATACCTCATATCCTGTTAAGATTTCACAAAATAGGACTGAAGAAAATAACCAACCAACATATTCAATGACTAAATTGAAAATGGCCGACGTCGTGTTAACAACTCAAATCAGTTAGACCTCGTGACTTGATAATATAATCTGATTGTACATTGAACATTCTAGAAGGTATGGTGGAAGCAAGTGATATCTTATCGATTACATCATGATCTACAATGTGATAAATTATTTCTTTTCTGACTCTAAGTATGGTAAGTTATATTACTTATGGTCACTATTTTTCGATATGTATATAGCGAATAATAATATGTTATATGAATATATAATGGGTTGCCTTTATATATGACTGTTTAAGTATAGATGTATTAAATTTTTGTAATGTTGGTATAGGGATGGTATAGATATTATAATATATAAAACTTGGTTAATACTCATACTTGACTTCTATAAATGATGAAATAAAAACCTTCGCTTTTATAAGAAATTTAAGTTACTTCTAAAAATATTTTTCTCCTGTAAAACAATCAATGATTATACTTTAGCAGTATAAAAATCAATCTTTGTTCACTAGAGTAAGAAAGTTATTTAATAGGATTTTGTTTGCAAATATATAATAGCATGTTACTTAAGAATTTCACAAAATAGACTTTGAAGAAAATATCCGCAGAGTGAAATGAAAAGGATTAGTGTCTTGTTAATAACTCATATTAGTTAGATCAGATGACTGATAATACAACCTGATTGTAGATAGATCATTCAGAAGGTATGAAGGGAGGGACACGTAATGTCGATTACGTCACTATCTGCAACACGATAAGTTAAACGTTTATTTTCGTAGTTCAGGCATAGTAAGTTTATTATTTTTTGTTATGCATACATCAAATTTTTGCTATCTTATAGTATTTTTGAATACTTTATTAAGTTCATTTTAAAAATATTTTTAATTTTTTAAACTGAAGAACTTATTAATATATTGCTTTTAATGTTTTGAAGTGTATAACTATTGGATATAATGAGGATGGGATGACAACATAAAGAAGATTTCTAATTATTTAACTAAAGCATTGTGAGAAGTTACATACATATATACTAAACGAAAACATAGTGAAAGTTTTAAAGTCTTATATACAGATAGATACGCAAACTTGCTTTTGATAAATTGTAATTTTTTCTACTAACTTGTAATACTTGAATTGACTTGAATTTGAATTAATATGATTGATTGTATTTGAAATCTTGATTGGTTGATTGATTGATTAATATGATTGAATACTTTTATTTGAAAACTAATTGAACTTTTAAAAAATATTTTTGAAAAGTTTTTAATTTTAAAAATAATTTTTGAATTTTTTTAACTAAATTTTTATATTTTAAATTTCGAGAAACTTTTTTATTTATTTATTTTTAATTTTAATTATAATAACATTTTTTTTCTTTTTACTTGCAAATATTTTTATTAAGTGTATATATATATATATGTATGTATATATATATATATATTAATCTATTGCTTTTATAAGATAAAAAAGAAGATATATATAATTAAACTATAACATATTGAAAGTCATGTATATGTATAGGCAGGTAAACTCGGTTTTGCAAACTTAATTTATGAAGTTTTTTTTTTAATTATAAATTTTAATTTTGATAATTTAATTTTTTTAACTTTTTCAAAGTTTTTATTTTTTAATTTTGTAAACTTTTTATTTTTTATTTATTTATATTTTTTTAAGTTTTTAATTTTTTTTTCGAAGTTTTAATTTTTAATTTTTTTTCAAAGCTTTAATTTTTATTGTTTTTTTCAGAATTTTTATTTTTAATTTTTTCTTTTCAAAGTTTTAATTTTCATTTTTTTTCAAGTGTTTAATTTTTAAAATTTATGAAGATTTTTTAAACTTTTTAATTTTAAAAATTTTAAATTATCGTATTAAGATTATTAGTTTAACATTTTAAACTTATATTATAATTTTTAATTATTAAAGAATTGTTGATTTCTTAAGTTATACATATGCAAATTATACTCTAACACACTATTTAAAGTTCTAAAAGATATAGCAAAATGAACATACACTTTGGCAAAAAAAACACACATATTAGTATTGATATGATTGATTGATTAATTGATTGGTATGATTGATATGATATATATTATGTTAATGGTTTTATTCTTTTTTTTTTTTAAGAATAGCATTAACTTTTTTTAATTTTTGAAAAGTATGAGTCACAGTATTAAGATTTTTAGTATGGTATTTTATAGATATGTTATACATTTTAAGTTATTATAGAATTGTTTATTTTTTTAGTTATACACGTACAAATTATAGCATTCCATTAACCTTCCGTCTACCAGACGGGTCCATTGGACCCGACAGCAATATTTAATGTAAATTTTTCTCATGAAAAATAGCATTCAAAGTTTCGCGATTACATCCCGTAAGGCATGGTGACGTCACGGCGACGTCGTTGTGAAGTCACACTGTGACTTTGTGACCGTCGATGTGACGTCACGTGACGTCGATGTGACGTCATAGTGACTAGAATGCGAGGTCATTATGGCCGTTTTAGAGGTCGTTTGTGACGTCACATTGTAACCACTCTGTGAAGTCACAGTGTGACTAATTTGTGAAAAGTGTGACATTTGTGACTACTTTGGCATTAATTTTGTGACGAACATGTGACGAAAGCGACACTGCTTTGAAGTCACATTGTGACCAATTTGTGAAATATGTGTCATTTGTGACGAACTTGTCAAAAACACTGTGATGATTTCAAATGAAAATCAAATTTCAAATTAATTTCTTAAAAGGCGCAAAGGCCAACCTAGTGAAAATGATTCCATGCCGGGACTCGAACCCAGGCCATCAATATAACGCACTGACATTCTACCGACTAAACCACACGGAACGATACCCAGCCTGGAATATTTCACACAATTACATGTTGGCAAGGCTACAAAAGCAGCACAAGATGGGATATTTATCGTGAGCCACCGACATGGAATAAACAGGAAACTTAATTCAATCTAGCATCGATTGAATCTATATTAATACTTGGAAATTTTTACAGGGAGAACCATTCGCCTTGCATACAATATTTCAAATGAAAATCAAATTTCAAATTACATGCTTAAAAGTCAATTTTAATTTGAAATTTGATTTTCATTTGAAATATTGTATGCAAGGCGAATGTTTCTCTCTGGAAAAATTTCGAAGTCTTAATATAATTTCAATCGATGCTGAATTTAATTAAGTTTCGTGTTCGCCCCATGTCGGTGGCTCACGATACATATCCCATCTTATGCAGCTTTTGTAGCCTTGCAGCATGTAATAGCGAGAAATTTTCCAGGCTGAGTGTCGTTCCATGTGGTTTAGTCTGTAGAATTTTAGTGCGCTATGCTGATGGCACGGGTTCAAGTCCCGGCATGGACTCTTTTCACTAGGTTGGCCTTTGCGCCTTTTAAGCAATTAATTTGAAATTTGATTTTCATTTGAAATATTGTATGCAAACCGAATATTTCTTTGTAGAAAAATTTCCAAGTATTAATATTGTGATGAATTTTAAAATAAAGTTTTGTTTGAGATATAAAATCGTATCTTTTTACCGTACTTTTTAGCAAAATATAGCTATTTTGGAGTCCTATTCTTCTAAAATAGTTTTAATTTTTCCACTTAAAAAACAATGTTTGTCAACTGACATCTTTTTTTATTAAGTTCTAAGCTTGATCTTGAGTTCAAGCTTGATATTAAGAATGTATAAGATTTTAAGGTGTTGTGGTTGTGATTAATCTTTGCTTTATTAAATACGACGTAAGCCATATTTATTTAAATTTTTTATTTCCGTGTAAATTGTATTTTGTGAATATGAGCTTAAATAGATTTGGTATGTTCTATAGGAAAAGACTGATCTGGGAAATAGAAAAAACAAGTAAGAAAAATCATGCGTTAAGCATAGATTATAAAACACTTTCCAACACTTCCCGAATGCTTTAAAAAAACTTCGTTATTTAGGGAAATAAGGTAAATAAGAGAACTAAGTAAACATTTTAGAAAACGCATAAAACATTTCAAAAACTCATTTCCGCAGTTACTGTCCATAGCTAAATAGGTTTTCCAATTCTTTTGAACAGCCCTGTATTTGATCTGTAGGTTGATATATATATTATATAATGGGATAATTTAGTTTAGCAAGAAAACGCATAACAGGTTGAAACTCTCTTTCAGAAATTTATACTAATATATGGAAACATACTTTAATACTTTTGTACCACCCTGTAGTTGACCTAGAACCTTCATTACACGCCACCGTTTAGTTAAAATTTAATTCAAACTAAAACACACTTAAAACAGCTGAAATCACATTTCCAGAATTTATAATTTATAGACGGCCATGTATCCAATTCTTTGCATGACCCTGTATACCATTTTATCTATATTATACAACAGTAAATTAAATTCAGTTCAGCGTAAAAATGCACAACTCATTTAAAAACCACCTTTAAGTAACTTGCGCTCATACCCAGTAATCCTTGCGAATACTTTTGTGTAGCCCTGTATATGAATTATAGCATTTATATACACCATATACTATGCATAAATATAGTGAATCATAAAAGCGCATATCATAATTAAAAATGCATTTCCAGCAATCATCACAAATGAACAGTACTTCGGATACAATATAGTATGTGAACTATATTGTATGTGCCTGTAAATGCTATATACACTTCATATTCTACATGAAAAATTTATAGTATGTAAACCTCAGCGACGCATATCATTTTCATTATATATGAAATAGATTAACATAATTAAAGTACGCCGCAAACAATTCCCTCCACCGCTATATCATTATGTATTGGAATTTCTTTTTAGCCCTGTAAATGAACAATAACTATTCTTTGCATCTCGTATTCTTCAGAATGCATATTTTAGTACGTTTCATAAATGCATATTAATTTTTTTCTGTATGTAAACGTCTAAAATCATGAAAAAACCTTTGAAACGATTTTTTCCCATAGGCCGTAATGTAACGGAATACTTTTGACTGTACCTGTAAATGAATGAAACATGCTACAAACGTCGTTACACATAGGGACCGTGCTATGGTAAAGGTCAATAACATCTAAAAATTTCAGAGCAATCCGAGTATATTGACGAGAGTTAGAGCGCGGACAGACGGCTAGCCAAACCAAAGTCATAAACACTTTTCAACTTTGTTGAAAGGTGTTAAAAAGGAAATATAAAAGTAAAATAAATGATTGAAATAAATATAAAAGTAAAATAATGAACTTTAAAAAATATATACTAAAGCAGTTTAATCTATAAGCTTCCTATCAGGCATGAAAAACACTTTATTTCAATGCTTAAATATAATATTTTATTTTTTAAGGGTGTATTTCAATCCAAACTGCTTATTTTCTGATTCATTTTTAAATTCCTTTTTGTTCTCAAACGCATCAAACTGAAAAATTCTCTTATTTAGAAACTACCTAATGTGCCGTGCTTCTCGATTTTTTGATAAATGCAGAAAATATTACAAAAAAATGCTGTCAAAGTAGGCGTTTTGAACCGAATTTTTCACAGCGGAAGATCTGGGAATGAAAAAAAAAAGGTCTTACTGAGAAAATAATTATTTAAAACTTAAATTCTAATGAATTGAGGGGAAAATGAAATCACACGGCCTCTTAAACATCTCTTCAAAAATCACCTCAGCAAGTTTCATGCTTTTACTTTTAAAAATGAGTCTGAAAATGTCTCAGAAAATATCGAGCTGTTGAAGGTGGAAAAATATTTTTTCGAATACACCTTTAATGCCAACATTTATGTGTATCGAAAACGTAGAAAATGAGTTTACAATCGAAGAAAATTTAATAACTGATTCTGAATGTCTATAATTAAATGTTTGATTAAAATCGCAAATAGAAAAAAAATGCTTACATACAATTAAAAATAAATAAATAAATATACCAATTTGAAAAACACTAAAAATAATAATTAGTATTTTTAATTGTACTATTAAACAACAACTAACTACAATAGATGAATTAAATGCATTATTAGATTTGGCAATTTCTCAAAAATCTTTCCATATGTTATAAGGAATTCCTATTATTTTATAATTTTGGCAAATGTTAAATCTGAAAACATTGGTATGAAGATTCAGGATTTTAAATAATAATTTAAAATATTATTAGCAAAAAAAAAAATCTTTCAAAAGTTACGCTATTATAATATGTAAAAAGACATTTTCCCACTATAATGTTAATTTCTAAACTGAAACAGTTTCGTAATATCATACTATTCGAATATAATATTTAACTCCAAAACAATAATGACGATAAATACTGTTATATGAGTGTTAGTAATCAGAAAAAAAAAATAAGAAGCCGAAAAAAATTCCACATCACTGTCTCAATCTCAAGTAACTGCAAATTAATGTTTATATTCATCCCACTATGAATGTAGACATGAATTTCTTTTTTTTTTTTTTTTTTTTTTTTTTTTTTTTTTTTTTTTTGAGCGATGGCCGATTAACACATTTTACAAAATAGTGTCGATTAGGAAAATTTCGCTTCAAAACAATTCCAGATCAGTCACTTTCTATATGTATAACATAAAGCTATTTAATTCATAATCGTAATATACAAACAGAAATAAAAAATTTAAATTAAATAAGACTTACCTTTTTTTCCTGTAAATTAATAATATCCGAGTATTTTTGCCCGAAAATGGCAGACGTCTTTCTCTTACATTTAAAAAAGCAAAAACAAAAGCTGACAATGTAGACTTGGTCATGTTCTTTTCCCGCGTGTAGTGTATTAAAAAAAGTTCTCTGTTTACCCTGCGGTTGCGGTTATATTCGACGCAGACGATCTTCAGCAGCTGATTTTACTGTTTATTTGCAGTCCTAACTTTCAGGCGGAATAGTTTTATGAGTTAGTCTGTAATTAAAATTTTCTATTGGAAGAATTTTCCAATGCATTTTACCATTTCTTTTTCATCAGTTTCAAAAAAATTCATTTGAAAACGGAAGTTTATTAGATAAAACACTGCTTAAATTTTTAAAATGTGTAAAAATAAATTTAATGGTAATAATACCATCCCCCTTTTTTTAAGCAAAGTTTGTTTCATGCGTAATAAATAAAAAATATCTTCTTAATAAATAAAAAAAATGTTTTCGAGAATAAAAAAATTTTCTTTGTCAATCTGTCAATCTTTTCATGTTAATTTTCTGCAGAATAAAACAATTTGTAAAATAACTTTTTTAAAAGTCATACCTCTAAAACACAAATTGGAAATGCGAAAAATTAATTATATCATGTGTTTTGCATAAATTTTGTATATATATATATTTTTTTTTCGGAAAAGGCTAATTTTTTTTAAAAAGGCTGAAAGAAGTAATTAAAAAAAAACAGTTACTAAAAATAGATTAACAGGAAAAAAATATGACTTGAATGCAAATTATAAAGCAATAAATGCATATATGACTAAACTCTGAAGATTCTTTCTGCGTTCTCATTAAAATCTGCAGACTTAACTGTAATAGAAAATGTTTAGTTTGAAACCACAGAAGTGTTTCGACCAGTGGTCGCCAAAAAAGTTAAAAAATTTCCTCCCTGCAAACTAAATATGTAAAGTGTATAGATTTAATATTTCTAATTATATTTCAAATTGCTCCAGCCCATAGCATTTTTTTGAGAAATACTTTTATAATAATAACAATCCGTGATGTATTATTATATTAAATTGCAATGCTCGATAAAATTGAAATCATGAAAAAAGTATACTTTCACTTCTTAGATATCAAATTGATAAAATATAGCATGGAAATCTAGTTTGTTGATACTTGTACCGTGCATTTTTCTTTTTCTCCCCTCCCCCTTCTTTTCGTGTCCGAATTTACTATTTGCTGTCCACTAATATTCATTCCTTATGCGCTGTAACTAGGGCATGTTTTAAATATTTCTCTTCATTTTCAAAAATTTTTGAAGTTAATATTTTTGTCACACTGTGATTTACAATATGGTGGTTTTTTTGTCACATATATGACGTGACGTACGTTACATGTAGTGACAACAGTGACGTTACAATATTTTTTTAATTGCCAGAAAAATAAAATTTTACAATAAGTAACATGTTTTGAAGAATTTTTATAATTGTTTAAAGTTTTCTAAGAAGTTCACATCTCAGTCACAATGTGACATCACTGAGTGGTGGCATTTTGGTCACAGATGTGACGTGACCACAGTGACTTACAGTGACGTCACAATGACGTCACTGTGACCATGCATGCTATGAGGGATGACTTTTCCTGCAATTGTCTCCTCTATGTATATGCAATTGCGATTAAAATTTTGTTCGAAATTTTTTACCTATTTTTAATTTGTTTCATTGTTTACCACGCGGGTCCATTGGACCCAACATTAAAACAAACGTATTATACTGTTGCTTTCTTTTTCTAGGGTTGCCATAAATCATGAGGAGGAACAGGGTTACCATAATTGGCTGTTTATCGCCCATTTGGCGATGGATTTTTAGCGCCAATCTCGCCAATTTTGGCGACTTTATAATGAAGTTTTGAGAACATTCTAGACTGATCTAGTAAACTTCGTGCTCTATATATAAAAGGTTACTTCTGGTTCAGAGAGTCATTTATCAACAGACACAGTTAGTGAGCGAATGGTGTCTATTGATGTTTTTGAGTCTTTTCATTGAAAATAGGACTTGATATTTGAAGACAAGTAATAAGTGTAGTTTGTACGTGCTTTGTTATTTTACAAATATTCATCATTTTCTTATTTCCTAACTTATTTTTTGTTAAAAACTGAATTGAAGATGAACAGAAAAAAGTATTGACTCAAGAGGAAATTCAAAAAATTATGGAAAATCCGGACGATATAGAATTCGACACCGATGATGAAAATCTGTCGTCTGATGAAGGTGAAGTAGATTATGTTGAAATACATAATGAAATTTCTGATTCCTACTCAGAATCTGATAATGATTCCAATGAAGTAAATGTAGCAACCACAAGTACTTCAAATTCTACTTTTGTTTCCAAAAATAATTCACAGATCTGGTATAAGAATGAAGTTGCCAGACCACAAGGAAGACGTACTGAAATCAATATTTTACGTGAAAAATCTGGACCTTCAAGATTTGCAAATCGTGAAGTGGATTCCATATCATCCTCATTTCTTATCTATTTCCGAAAAAGACTTTTGGAAATTATAGTAAAATGGACAAACGCGGAAGGCAATAGAGTATTCGATAAAGAGTGGAAACCTATAGATATTATAGAACTTAAAAAATTCATCGGACTTTTATTACTTATTGGAGTATATAAATCGAAAAATGAAACAGTAAGCGAACTTTGGAGCATAAAAAATGGAAGACAAATATTTCGGGACATTATGAGTCGCAATAGATTCACAAGTATATTACGTGTCATAAGATTTGATGATGCTGCTGAGAGGCGTAAAAGAAGATCAACTGATAAATTAGAGCCAATAAGAGAATGCTTTGAATTGTGGAATAGCTATTTACAAGACCCTTATATTCCTAATTGGTCTATGACTGTCGATGAGCAATTAGTTTCTTTTCGTGGAAAATGTCCTTTCCGTCAGTATATGCCATCTAAACCTGGAAAGTATGGATTGAAGTTCTGGGTTATTTGTGACAGCGTAACATCGTATGCTTGGAAACTGGAACTATATACAGGCAAAAATGAAGTAAGAGAATCTCATCAGGGAGAAAATGTAGTTAAAAGATTGACGAAGGAAATTGAAAATTCTGGTCGTAATATTACATGTGATAACTTTTTTACGTCATATGCATTAGCAACACATCTTACTTCAAAAAAATTATCTCTTATTGGAACAATTCGAAAAAATAAACCTGAATTACCCGCTGTGTTCACAAATCCAAAACATCGTTCTGTATATTCTACTTTATTTGGGTTTCAAGAGAAGGCGACCATCATCTCTTACTGTCCCAGAAAAGGTAGAATTGTTACTTTGCTAAGCACAATGCATAACACTTATGATATTGACAACAGCTTAGAAAAAAAGCCACAAATAATCCTAGATTATAATAAAACCAAAGGCGGAGTAGATACGATGGACAAAATGGTAAGAGCATATAGTGTGAAACGCATGACACGTCGGTGGCCTTTGATTGTATTTTATAATATGATCGATATAAGTGCGATGAATGCATACATAATATGGTTGTCACTGAATGCTGAATGTGATCCGAAAATGAAAAAAAGGCGGAATTTCATTATTCAACTTGCAGAAGAATTAGTAGGTGAAGGAGGTATCGCCGTCTCAACATCTACTTCAGAACAACTTTACGCAAATAGTTTTGAACCGCCACGAAAAAAATCAAGATGTCATATTTGTCCCTCTAAAAAAGATCGAAAAACACGAACATTATGCAAGAAGTGTACGAAAAATGTTTGCGGAGAACATTCCGTCGTTATTTGTACTTCATGTACAGAATAATTTTATTATGATGAAAAACGTTTTGTAGTCATTATAATATACTATATATATTACTTTCTTACTGTATGTGTTACTTTCTTACTCTATTACTATATATATCACTTTTATATATTGTATAAGGTGCATTAATAACAAATATATTCATTGTAGATAAATGGGTGTTTTGTATATTTTGAAATCCTATATATTTTACATATGGGTCCAATGGACCCGAATGGTAGTTCTTGCATATACTTTTTTTTGGTAGTCTGAAGGTTAAAAGTTGTAATAGGGGTATCATACTCTATCACTTTGAAAAAATAAACACATCGATTAACGAGTATAGCAATATATTTTATTTTAAAAAATTCCATATTTGAATGATAGTTTTATACTTTTTGAAGAATTGTATGGTAACAGTTTTTATATACAGGGTGAAGGATATATATTGTGTTAATGGTTTTATCCTCCTTTGAAGAATTCTATGCTAGCATATGATAATATTCATTATAAATAAGCAAATAACGGCTGTTTATACAAGTGATGGGATGATATATATAATGTTAATGGTTTTATTCTTTTTTGAAGAATAGTATTAACTGTTTTAATTTTTGAAAAGTATGAATCATGGTATTAAGATTTTTAGTTTGATATTTTATAGACATGATGTATATTTTTTAAATTATTATATGATTGTTTATTTCTTTAGTTATACACGTACAAATTATAACATTCGCTTAAAAGTTGCAATAGAGGTACCATACTCTATCAGTTTGAAAAAATAAACACATAGGTTAAAGAGTATAGCAATATATTTTATTTTATTATTTTAAGAAATTCATTTTGAATGGTGGTTTTATCTTTTTTTGGAGAATTGTGTGGTAACATAAGCTAACAGTTTTTATATACAGGGTGAATGATAAGTAAATATTATTTAATTCATCACCATTACTTGGACAAAATTTGAAATATTATATAATTTTTCTTTTCAGTATAGTATTATATGAATACTTAGTAAATGTTTACTTAATTGAATACAATTTTTAGTAAAATGTTATATGAATACTTAGTAAATATTATTTAATTGAACACAATTATTTAGATAAAATTTGAAATATTATATATATGATTTTTTCATTTTAATATAATATTATATGAATACTTAGTAAATATTTACTTAATTGAATACAATTTCATAGACGAAATTTGAAATATTGTATTTATTTTTTTCTTTTTAGTAAAATATTAGTTGAATACTTAGTAACTATTTACTTAATTGAATACAAATACTTAAATAAAATTTTGAAATATTATATTTATTTTTTCTTTTTAGTATAATATTAGCTGAATATTTAGTAAATATTATGTAGAAATATTATTAAATGTTTTGCAATTACTTATATAAAATTTGAAATATAATGTTTATTTTTCTTTTTAGAAAATATTATATGAATACTTAGTATTACATAAAAATATTATTAAATGCTTTTTAAATATTTTGCAATTACTTAAAATTTGAAATATGACATTTATTTTTTCCTTTTAGTATAATATTAGTTGAATACATAGTAACTATTTACTTAATTGAATACAATTACTTCGTCAAAATTTGAAATATTATTTATTTTTTTCTTTTTTAATACAATATTATATGAATACTTGGGAAATATTAGTTGAATAATTAGTAACTATTTTTTAATTGCATATAATTACTTAGACAAAATTTGAGTATGATATTTATTTTTATTTTTAGTAAGCTATTATATGAATACTTAATAAATACTATATAGAAATATTATTAAATTATTTTTAAATATTTTGTAATTACTTAAACAAAATTTTGAAATATTATATTTATTTTTTCTTTTTAGTATAATATTAGTTTAACACAATTACTTTGTCAAAATTTGAAATATGATATTTATTTTCTTTTTAGTAAAATATTAGTTAAATGCCTACTAAATATTATGTAGAAATATTAAATGTTTTGTAATTACTTAAACAAAATTTGAAATATGATATTTATTTTCTTTTTAGTAAAATATTATATGAATACATAGTAACTATTTTCTTAATTGAATGTAATTTCTTAGATTAAATTTGAAATGCTTTTAGAATAAAAGATAAAAGACAAAATATGCTTCACTTATATAATATTTATTAATCATTTTCAATAGTTATAGAAAGACAAATAATTTTAAAAAGGTATAGATATTCAAATCATTTTATATGTTTAGACAAAGTTTTCATTTATGCATTTTGATAAGATGATGTATAAACTCAAAGTCGAGATAAAAGGGTTAAATTCAGGATTTTAATCTAAAATAAAGTTAACTCATGATTCATTTGATAAGAAATGAAAAAAATAAATAAATTTAAGTAAAGTTGATTTAAGAGTCATGTAATTAAACTATGTGTTTAAATACTTTGACTGATGTCTTCACTGTTGTGTGATAGTAATAACACATATCTACCTTAAAAGAAAAATAGTAGTAAATATCTTATATAAGAAATTAAATTATGAATTATGTTTGAGAGGAGGGGAATATTATTGGATATAATAATTCGAAATTCAATGATATGACATATGTTTATAATATTTTAAAAGTAGAATTCAAGTTATATATTTCTTAAAAATGTATCAAAAATTTAATATTTTAGTTTATTTTAATTAATTTTCGTGAATGAATCATAAAATAGCGTTTTAAACTGTACACATATAGGATGATTTCTGTGATCTTTCTCCTGAATGTATGATTGAATGTCGTTTTAAAGTGTCTTTTCGTAAAAATGATTTGCTGCAAATAGTATACATATAAGACGGTCTCTGTGCTCCTGAATGTATGATCAAATGTCGTTTTAAATTGTCTTTTCGTAAAAAAGATTTTCTGGAAATAGTACACATATAACACAGTTCTGATGAGAAGGATTCCGCTTAGTTATCTCGAACAGTTTCCACTTTAGGTCGTACTGTTAATCCCATGTGAGATAATTTATGACTTTTCATATTAGAATAGCTAGATAATGCTTTTTGACAGATGTCCCACATATACGGTCTTTCTCTTGAATGTATGATCAAATGTCGTTGTAAAGTGTCTTTTCGTAAAAAAGATTTGCTGCAAATAGTACATATATATGATGACTTCAGTTCTGATACGGAGGATTCCACTTCATTATCTTAAACGGGTTCTACTTTAGGTCGTACTGTTAGTCTCATGTCTTGATCATTTAATCTTGATACATCATCACTTAACATAGTAGAATATCCATCATGAAAACTAGCCATATTATCTTAAGTGTAAAAACGTCTTCACACGTTCAAAGAAAAGCAAACACTAATGAAAAAAGTCTCGTTCTATTTAATTTTATATAATCATAGGAGGCGTATGTTAAAATTTTTTAATGATTGGTGCATATATTTAAGAATAACACGTGACATAAAGTATAAAGTTCAGGGGAAGTGGATCAATCAGATATTGAAAGATACTTTTGTAATATCTGAAAAGTATATGATTATTCGAATTACGAGTTTGAATTCATCGTTCTAAGGTTTTACAAGTTAATTTTATTATTTCAGTGAAATATATGTTAAACCATGGTTAATCTCGTACTAAATTTTATTAAACTCTACAAAAGAATGAGTTGAAGTGTAGCAGTAGTTTTAAAATTCATTGGAACTAATGCAGAATCGTTAAATAATTATCTATTACAATAACGAACTAGGAGCTGATTTAATTTACAATAATTTCTTATTGTATAACTTTCTCTCAAAATGGAAACATATGAGTCCTTGAAATCTCTAAACTTATTAAGAAAAAATAATAGTTCACCCTTGACCGGACTCGAACAAGTAACCCCATGGTTAACAGCCATATGCGCTATCCAATTGCGCTACAAGGACATTAAAATAGAAAATTAGAAAAAATAAAAACTATCAGAATGTTAAATGTTGTGATGCAATTATAACTCCTGTTAAGTTAAAATTATATTAAACGAGATCATAATAAAGGGTTAAGTATTTAGAAAAGATAGTGTTCAAAAGTATGGCAGTAAACGTTGGGGCGTGGTTTGTACAGTGGATAACGTATCACCCATAAAAAATGAAATTTGAATCATAGTTCATAGGTTCGAAACCAGTGTTTGGCAAAATGAACCTACTCTCGCGCACAGAATCGATAAAATATGTTAAACTGAAAATAAAAATCGTATTCATTAAAGTAATTCTCAAATAGTGCATAACATACCAGTTACAATAAACGAGATTTGATACGAAGTTCGCGAGTTCGAAACTAAGGTTCGCTAGAATGATCATGCTCCCTTATGCAAAATCGATAAAATCGTATACATTAAATTATTTCTCAAAATATAGTAGTAGTTAAAATAAGTACTATTGACTTATCTTAAGCGACTGACCTCTCTTTACACATGAGAGGAACACAATTTTTTGTGTTGAAACATCTAAATTCTCGACTCACAGGTATAGTTTCTTGGTTTGATCAGTTAAACCTACTTCAAATAATCAAGTCAAGAGACTATTTTGTCACAGGTTCGATTCCAAGTGAAATTTTTACAAAAAAACCTAATTACAATACTTTTCATTTCCTGCCGATAGAGGGCGCCACCTACTATTTTCAGATCCGTTTCATGTTGAAACTCTAAGTCGATTCAAAAAATAAATAAGCTTCCTCTCAAAAAGACCTAAACTCTTTTGTTATAGTATAACATTACCTTATATGGACGTTCATTCAAACCCTAAGATGACACTAAAATAAAACCCCGTCTAAAAATTTAGCCCCCACCTACCCTATCATACTATATTATGATCTAGATCGACTCCTTACGTTCGAAAACTATCTATAATTTTCTTCTAAACTAATACTATCCTACTATAGCATGATCTTTCCACACTTTACTCTTACTTCACTATCAGATTGTCTTATCAGATTATCATTAAACATATTTTATCTCCTTTCCTAACACTCTTCTCAAACCCTCTCGTACTATAGTAGTACAGGCATTAGGTGCTCAAAAAGGACAAATAGGGGAAAGTTTTGGTGTAGTTTTGATATTTGGTGCCTTTATGTTTTGTGGGTCGCTGAACATGAATCTGAAGTTTGCCAACAAAATTTATCCCGGGAAACACTTTTTTTGGCAAAAAACGGGAAAAAACAGGATTTTCTTTGTTTTTTTCCAAATAACTTCAAAATTATACATTTTACGTAAAAGTCCTCAATACATAAATTAAAGATGATAAAATTTCCTACATTTTATGTATTAAAAGTTTTTTTCTCTGATCAATAGTTTAGCCGTGACAATGCCACAAAACTGGGAGTGAAAATCAAAAAATTCAGAGAAAACGGGAATTACGCCGCTGTACGTAGATTTAACATGAAAACTGACCATTTTACACAAGCATTGACTATAAATTATACTAAAGATTATATGAATGACTACATTTTACAATGAAGTTGCTGATAATAAATAGACGACTCATTATGAATCATTATTTAATTATAAATAAACATGTACATAAGTAAGTACATTTATTTAACCCCTTCACGGTCGCTTAATATTTGAAAAAACCATCAAAATTGTACTTATTTTTTTTATTACAGAAATTGAATAATTATAAGGTTTCTAAATAAAATATGCAATTAGTTTATTTTTAAGCCGAAAAAACAATATTTTATAGCCATATTCATATTTGTATAAAAGCCATCATGCGAGAATTATGTGTCTTAACCTCTTAAGCTCCGCCTCCGATAAATGTAGGTTACTTTTTTTTATTATTCAGATTGTTTGATTCCCACCACTGTAGTTTACGGCAGATAAAATGATGCGAAAATAAAGCCATTTACACTATTTAAAAAAAAACTGGTGGCAGTCAAACAATCTGAATTAAAAGATAGTAGCCTACATTTATCGGGGGCGGAGCTTAAGAGGTTAAGACACATAATTCTCGCATGATGGCTTTTATACAAATATGAATATGGCTATAAAATATTGTTTTTTCGCCTTAAAAATAAACTAATTGCATATTTTATTTCGAAACCTTATAATTATTCAATTTCTGTAATAAAAAAATATGTACACTTTTGATGGTTTTTTCAAATATTAACCGACCGTGAAGGGGCTAATATTCCAGTTATCATCAGAAAGGCTTGATTCATCAGAATCCATATCAAAATGACAAAAATATTACAAATCTATGACAAATCTATGGCAAATTATAGATCGTACAAATCAAACCAGAGTGCTCATATTCAAAGACTTCAAATGGAAATTCCAGTTCAATTTTTCTGGTTTCAGAAGTTTTTTCCAGCAATTAAATCTCCAGCCCGAGAACATGACGGGCACGAGAAATAACGAACGACACCTCAGCCCGAGATATTGACGGGAGCGAGAATTAAGGGGTTAAAAAACAAAAAAATGTTATTTCCGCTTTCTTTTACTTAAGGGTCCCTGCTTTTCACCGACATCTACAGCATAGAAAATAGACGTATGGAATTAGTGGGTGTTTTTATTACTACCAACAGTATAAAATAAATGTTTTTTTAATAAAAAATATTTGATACCTTCTGGCATGACTTTTTCTTGACATTTTAGTTCAAGTACCTTTTTTTTTTTTTTTTTTTACATCAAAGATAGCAGAATTTAGCTTAGTCACATAAATAAACTTTTGCACCATTATGCAATGGCAACAAGATTTAAAATGTAACGAAAATGTGAATTTGGTTGAAAATATTTTGTTTATAGAGGAAAATTACAATGAAGAGCACATGAAGTTTTGCAAGAGCGAAATGTTTAAATTTATGACCAAATTTGGACAAAAATTGCCAGTTGTATGTAGATATATCGGGATAAAATCATTTAAAATGTATTACTTGGCTGCAACTTCTGAGTGGTTACAAAATTGATCCAGACAAATTCTCCAAATTCAGATTTGATACAATGCAAATGCAAAACATAATGTAGGCATTTTCTCATGATATATTAATCATGATATCTTATGATTGCCTATCTTTACATAAGGTTCCTGTTAGGTTTCCTGTAAGGTTTGTGCAGAAATAAATATGAATATACCACAGAATATGCATCACAGCAATTTTCATTAATGCTGTCCAAGGTTTGTCCCGTACCTTAAATTTTAGAAAAAGAAATTTTAGAATTTGTTATAATAATAAAAACAAGTTGGAAATTGCTCGTCAAACGTGGCAAATGAGGTGCGTTCGTACTATAACTAGTTTTATAATTATTTTTTGCACCCCACATTGTACTGAATGTATATTTTTTTGCGCTTCATAAGTGCATAGTCTGTAACATCATTAAAATGCACTTACAATAATTTTTTCCCCATTCCCCGTAATGTAACGGAAAACTTTTGACTGTCCCTGTAATTAAACTATACATTCGATTTTCATAAAATTTGAAATGGCTCGACAAAATTTTGCAGCAATTATATATTTAAAATTTCAGACCATTCGGAAGTCTGTAACATCATTAAAATTCACTTGCAATAATTTTTCCCATTGGCCGTAATGTAAAGAAAAACTTTTGACTGTCCCTGTAATTAAACTATACATCCGATTTTCATAAAATTGGAAATGGCTCGACAAAATTTTGCAGCAATTATATATTAAAAATTTCAGATCATTCGGTCGGGTAGTTTTTGCTCTGTTATATGCGGACGGACAGACAGACGGACGGACAGACAGACGGACTGAACGACGACTATAGGTGCTACGTATTTATATAATTACGAACGCACCTAAAAACAGTTTTATCACTTTAGCTTCCATACCCTTAACACAGTATCATTAAAATTATCAAGAAGAACGCAAAATCATGCGTCAATCAGGTTATGGAACATTTTTGAACGCATTCGGGCTACTATAATAAAGCTTCATAGTTTAATAACTTGAAAAACAATGTCTAAGTAATAATTTGTAAAACATATAACACGTTTGAAAACACAATTTCAACCAAAATCGAAAAAATAGCTGAAAATTTTGTACATCCCTGTATATGAACTACAGATTTATCATATAATTCACAATATGCTAAAATGTAGAACTGTTAATGAACGCATAGCACAGCGTTAGCAATTTCCGGCAATAAGCGGGTACATAGATGTCTTGTGCAGCCCTATATATGATTTATAGAATTTATACACGCTAAATAGTATGCAATTTTTAAAATTTAAAAAAGTGTTCCACAACTGAAAACGCACTTCCATCAATTATTGCTCATACAAAGAAAAATATAACTCATTTATTTTGCGTGCCCCTGTATATGAAAGATCAATGACACATCATATTCAATAGTAAGCATCTTATAGAGCACCTCAGAGATATATATCAATTTAAATACTTTTGAAAAGGTATAACATGAACAAAATACACCACAAACAATTTTTCTCCATAGACCGTAATGTAACATAATTCTTTTTTAGTGTCCCTGTAAATGATCGATAAATACTACCCATACTATATTCTATAAGAAATCATCTTGTAGTGCACTTCATAGATATGTATATAAATTTCAAAGTGTTTGAAATTATGAAACATTATTAAAAACCACCATAAACGATTTTCCCCCATAGGCCATAATATAATGAAATACTTTTGAATGTCCCTGTAACGAAATTATGACTGCTACATGCAACATTTTACTATACCTAACATTCAATAGTGAATATCAATAACATTTTTTAATTTCATGGCGATGCGACTATAATGACGCCAAAAATAATTTTGGACAGCTAGAATCGGTAAATCACCCAAACATGCACTGCCGTAATTCCCGTTTTTTCAGATTTTTCTTTTTTTCACACCAAATTTTGCGGCATTGTCACGGCTAAACCATTGATCAGAGAAAAAAACTTTTAATACGTAAAATGTAGGAAATTTTATCTTCTTTAATTTATGTATTGAGGACTTTTGCGTAAAATGCATAATTTTGAAGTTATTTTGAAAAAAAAAAAAACAAAGAAAATCCCGTTTTTTTTCAGTTTTTTCCAAAAAAACGTGTTTCCCGGGATAAATTTTGTTGGCAAACTTCAGATTCGTGTTCAGCGACCCAAAAAACATATAGGCACCAAATATCAAAACTACACCAAAACTTTCACCTATTTTCTACCAAATGACTGGACTATAGTGCGATTTCCACCGCCATCCACCACCCACCCTCGCAATCGAACTCTCTTTTCTATACTACTTACATACAAAATTATCATCCATTATAGATTAGTATCAAAATATTAAAAAATATATAACTATTTTTCTTAATTTAATATTTATTAAATTTATTAATGTTTGATTAATTTAATGTGTATTTGATGAAAAATAAATAACCATGTTAACTTCAACATAACGCCGAATAACGCCGAATTTCATTCATATAATTGGTATTTTGTTAAGGGGACGGCGGACTTTCAAATGAGCAAAAATCAACCGAAATTACGATTTTTTGTGTGTTATTAGTATTTGAATAGTTAAAATATCAACATAGTGCTATTACTGATTAGTGCCATATATTTAAAAGCATATGATTCCATACTAGTTACACGTAAATATAAAAGGTAAAAATGTAAATAATGTATATTACTGTATTTAAAATAATCTTTTCTCAAAAGAATGTTTCAGTAGTCTATTCATTTTTAAATGCTCCTTATGTTAACATTTGTTTCGAATTTAATATCTCTAAGGTATGACCTTGATAAATAAAAACAATAAATCAGTATATTCGTTTTAGAATAATCTTATACTATATTGCGAGCAAAAATTGTGTGTGTATGTAGGTGTGTGTGTATGTAAATTTTATCTTAAAAACGGCTCTAACGATTTTGACGAAATTTTGCATTTTACCATTTTCGGGCATGATAAGACCATTGGGCTAGGTCACGTGTTCGAGAAAATTCGATTAGTGGGTCATTTTGGGACGTAATGGGCCAAGGTCAAGCTAATTATATCTAAAAAACGGCTCAATCGATTTTGACCAAATTTCATATCCAACCTTTTTTCGACACAAAGAAACTATTGGGCTAGGTCACATGTTCGAGAAACTTCAATTAAAGGGTCATTTTTGGGTCACTGTGGGTCAAACCAATTTTATCTAAAAAACGGCTCTAACGATTTTCACTAAACTCTATATTCTACAGTTTTGGATTACGAGAAAACTATTGGGGTAAGTCACATGTTCGAGAAAATTCGATTAGTGGGTCGTTTCTGGGTCACCGTGGGTCAAGCTAAGTTTATCTAGATAACGGCTTTAACGATTTTGACGAAATTTTGCACCCTAGTGTTTTCGGGTACGAAAAGATCATTGGGATGGGTCGCGTGTTCGAGAAAATTCCATTAGGGGGTCATTTTGGGTCATAATGAGTCAGGGTCAAGTTAATTATACCTAGATAACGGCTCAATCGATTTTGACTAAATTTTGTATCTAACCATTTTCGGGCACGAAAAGATCATTGGGATGGGTCTCGTGTTCGAGAAACTTCGATTAGTCGGTCATTGTGGGTCATAATAGGTCAGGGTCAAACTAATTATATCTAGAAAATGGCTCAATAGATTTTGATTAAATTTTGTATCTAACCATTTTCGGGCACTAAAAGACCATTGGGATGGGTCTCCTGTTCGAGTAAATTCGATTAGTGGATCCTTTTGGGTCATAATGGGTCAGGATCAAGCTAATTATATCTAAAAAAGGCTCAATCGATTTTGACTAAATTTCATATCCAACCGTTTTTCGACAAGAAAATACTATTGGGCTAGGTCACATGTTCAAGAAACTTCGAATAGTGGGTCATTTTTGGGTCACTATGGGTCAAGCCAATTTTATCTAAAAAACGGCTCTAACGATTTTAACTAAACTCTATATTCTACAGTTTTGGGTTACGAGAAAACTATTGGGCTAAGTCACATGTTCAAGAAAATTCGATTAGTGGGTCATTTTTGGGTCAACGTGGGTCAAGCTAAGTTTATCTAGATAACGGCTTTAACGATTTTGACGAAATTTTGCACCCTACTGTTTTCGGGCACGAAAAGACGATTGGGATGGGTCTCGGTTTCGAGAAAATTCCATTAGTGGGTCATTTTGGGTCATAATGGGTCAGGGTCAAACTAATTATATCTAGAAAACGGCGTTATCGATTTTGACTAAATTTTCTATCTAACCATTTTCGGGCACGAAAAGATCATTGGGATGGGTCTCGTGTTCGAGAAACTTCGACTAGTATGTCATTTTGGGTCATAATGGGTCAGGGTCAAGCTAATTATGTCTAAGAAACGGCTCAATCGATTTTGACCAAATTTCATATCCAACCGTTTTTCGACACGGAGAAACTATTGGGCTAGGTCACATGTTCGAGAAACTTTCATTAGTGGGTCATTTTTGGGTCACTATGGGTCAAGCCAAATTTATCTAAAAAACGGCTCTAACGATTTTAACTAAACTCTATATTCTACAGTTTTGGGTTACGAGAAAACTATTGGGCTAAGTCACACGTTCAAGAAAATTCGATTAGTGGGTCACTTTTGGGTCAACGGGGGTCAAGCTAAGTTTATCTAGATAACGGCTTTAACGATTTTATCGAAATTTTGCACCCTACTGTTTTCGGGCACGAACAGACCATTGAGATGGGTCTCGTGTTCTAGAAAATTGCATTAGTGGGTCCTTTTGGGTCATAATGGGTCAGGGTCAAGTTAAGTATATCTACAGAACGGCTCAATCTATTTTGACAAAATTTTGTATCTAACCATTTTCAGGCAAGAAAGGATGATTGTGATGGGTCTCGTGTTCGAGAAAATTCGATTAGTTGGTCAATTTGGGTCATAATGGGTCAGGGTCAAACTAATTATATCTAGAGAACAGCTCAATCGATTTTGACTAAATTTTGTATCTAACCATTTTCGATTAGTGGGTCATTTTGGGTCATAATGGGTCAGGGTCAAATTAATTATATCTAGAAAACGTGTCAATTGATTCTGATTAAATTTTGTATCTAACCATTTTCGGACACAAAAAGACCATTGGGGTGGGTCTCGTATTTGAGTAAATTCGATTAGTGTATCATTTTGGGTCATAATGGGTCAGGGTCAATCTAATTATATCTAAAAAACGGCTCAATCGATTTTGACCAAATTTCATATCCAACCGTTTTTCGACACGAAGAAACTATTGGGCTAGGTCACATGTTCGAGAAGCTTCAATTAGTGGGTAATTTTGGGTCACTATGGGTCAAGCCAATTTTATCTAAAAAACGGCTCTAACGATTTTCACTAAACTCTATATTCTACAGTTTCGGATTAAGAGAAGACTATTGGGCTATTTCACATGTTCGAGAAAATTCGATTAATTGGTCATTTTTGTGTCACCGTAGGTCAAGCTAAGTTTATCTAGATAACGGCTTTAACGATTTTGACGACATTTTGCACCCTACTGTTTACGGGCACGAAAAGACCATTGGGATAAGTCTCGTGTTCGAGAAAATTTCATTAGTGGGTTATTTTGGGTCATAATGTGTCAGGGTCAAGTTAATCTAGAGAACGGCTCAATTGATTTTGACTACATTTTGTATCTAACCATTTTCGGGCACTAAAAGACCATTGGGATGGGTCTCCTGTTCCAGTAAATTCGATTAGTGGATCATTTTGGGTCATAATGGGGCAGGGTCAAGTTAATTACATCTAGAGAACGGGTCAATCCATTTTGACTAAATTTTGTATCTAACCATTTTCGGGCACGAAAAAAACCTTTGGGATGAGTAACGTGTTCAAGAAAATCCGATTAGTGGGTCATTTTTGGGTCACCGTGGGTCTAGCTAAGTTTATCTAGAGAACGGCTCAATCAATTTTGACTAAATTTTGTATCTAACCATTTTCGGGCACGAAAAAACAATTGGGATGGGTAACGTGTTCAAGAAAATTCGATTAGTGGGTCATTTTTGGGTCACCGTGGGTCCAGCTAAGTTTATGTAGAAAACGGCACTACGATTTGACGAAATTCTGTAATCTATCTTTTTCGGCCACGAAAAGACCATTATGATGGATCACGTGTTCGAGAAAATTCGATTAGTGGGTCATTATGGGTCAGAGTCAAGCTAATTATATCTAAAAACAGGCTCAAGACATTTTCAATATTTTTTTTTAATATACGGCGTTTCTGCTCATGAGAGGATCATTGGGCTAAGTCACATGTTGAAAAAAATTCAATTATTGGTTCATTTTGGGTCGCAATGGACCAGGGTCAAGCTAGTTGTATCTAAAAACATGCTCAAAACATTTTGACCAAATTTTATATTATGTACACCGTTTCTGGGCATGAGAAGAGAATTGGGCTAAGTCACATGTTCGAGAAAATTCGATTAGTGGGTCATTTTGCGTCACAATGGGTCAAACTAAGTTTATCTCGATAACGGCTTTAACGATTTTGACGAAATTTTGTACCCTACTGTTTTCGAGCACGAAAAGACCATTGGGTTGGGTCGCATGTTCAAGAAAATTCGATTAGTGAGTCATTTTGGGTTACAATGGATCAGGGCCAAGCTAATTGTATTTAAAAAGCGCTTCAAAACATTTTGACATAATTGTGTATAATACCGTTTCCGGGCATGATAAGAGCATTGGGCAGTGTCGCACGTTCAAGAAAATTCAATCAATGGATCATTTTAAGTCCTAATGGATCAGGTTCAAGCTAATTGTATCTAAAACTCGCTCAAAAGATTTTGTCAAAACTTTGTACTACACCGTTTCTGGACAAGATACAACCATTGGGCTGGGTTGAATGCTCAAGAAAAGTCTATTAGTTGGACCTTTTGGTGATAATGTGTCGGGGTCAAGCTAACGGCATCTCAAAAAGGTTCAAACAATTTTGGCAATTTTTTTTGTTATACCGTTTCACAGTACAAAAAGACCATTGAAATAGCTCACATCTGTCGATGAATTTCGGTTAGTGAGTTTTTAATCAACGTGGATCAAGCTTATTTTATCTAGAAATCGACTAACGATTTTCCCTAAATTTTGTATTCCATCGTTTTCAGGCTCGAGAAGAGCATTTTTTTGTGTCGCATGTTCGAAAAAATTCGATTAGTGGGTCATTTTGGGTCACTATGCTTCACGGTCAAGCTAATTGCATCTAAAACAGCAAGAAGGATTCAGTGGGAGAAATATATCGAGATAAACAGAAAGCTAATTTTGACCGAGCTTAGTTCGGTCATTCCTGCTAGTGATATTTTAAGGCCCTCAAATTAATAATAAAGTATATTAATATGTAAATTTTTAATAAGGTTCAGTTTAGCTCCATTTTTTAAAATTTATTTCTTCGGGTTAAAAAATGGATGCACACATTTTATAACAAAGATTTTTGAAAAAAAAAATAATAATTAAAAAATTTGAACGCATAGCGCAGTTAAAAATATTTTTTTAAGTAAGTTATAAATTTATGTTTTAAAATTTTCCGTAAATGTATATATTTTTTCAAAAGTTTATTGAATTTTAAAAAAAGCGCGGGGTGTGTAAATTATGCGAAATTATTCCACAGATTTTGCAGTGTTGGCATAAATTACCGTCAATTTCTAACAATTATTAAGATTCAGTTCTGCCTACTACGAATTTGATACTTCGATACTTCGATACTTCGGTATATATTCTTTCAGTTTTATTCTAAATGCCGACAAAATAATATGTTCTCTATGACAGTGTTTTTGCCGAATAAGCCGAAAACCTTCATGTGACACAAATACAGGACAACTATTGTATTACATCAGCAATGTTCTTGCAATAGTAAAATTATTCCATAGGATAAATTCAGGGTAAATGAAGCCGCAGATAAAAATTTCGGGAATTTTGTTGTCCTAATTTGATACCTTTGATGCAAAAGCAACGTTATATATCGCAGTGGATAATTTAACTGACATGGAAATTTAACGAAATCTCCAGGTTACTGGGAAGTTTAATAAAGGGAATTTAGGAGAAAAAAATTACAAATTCGTGAAAAATTTGTTAGTAGCTCTCTTCGCTAGGTGGAAAAGAGAGCATTTATCAACGAAGCATAGTCTGAAATGTTCTTTTGTACCAATATTAGAGAGAAATGTGACATATGGGAAATATCACGGCCTACGTTTAAAGAGACATTTAGATTTTTCTAGAAACAATTGAGCCAAATTGTTAAATATAAAAGAATGAATATAAAACACAGATTAAAGAAGCGGTTTAAAAATAGTAATTTATTGGTAGGAGAAAAAGAGCGTACTGGTTGCTACTTATTGTTGAGGAAATAAGGTAATTTGGATAAAAGTCAAGAAAGCAAAGGATTTTTATGTTTTGTTTTGATGCAAATACATTCCTGCCCGTGTTTTTAATCCCAGGTATATATACAGGGTGATCTTTTTTAAAGTGAGAGTGTTTGGAGTGCCCTGTAGCGCGATCTAATAGCCGAAATGGCACAAAACTTGGTATTTAGACTAATAAAGACATGGGAAAAGGGATTCCATGAAAAAAAAATAGTTCCAAAAATCGCCGCTAGGGCATTTTGTGATCTTGGTGTAGCTTACAATAACGATAATTAGCATAAAACACGGGTATCAAAGAAAAATGCAAATGTTGTGCGATGACAGCGCCAGTAATAGGGGCTACAAAAGCAAGTAGTAGACAGCTCCGACAAATAATCTCAGCTGAAGTAAACGAGCTCCAGTTGACATGCCTCTCACGTTACTGAAACGTGCGTTACTGGTGAAGCTGTATTATATGAATCAATGTAATGCATCCGCAGCTCTTCGGGAATTTCGAACCAGAAAATATTACGAAAGGGGCCTTTATCGCTGAATGTTCTTAAGAAAATGATTAAGAAGTTCGAGGAAACGGGGTCACTGACCATTCACGCTGGGAGAGGACGTAAACAAGTATCAGAAGATGTAATAACTGATGTGGCAACTGCAATTGTCGAAGGATCGCAGGGAACCATTGCTGGTACTAGCAGCGCACGGGGTGTAGCTCGACAATTGGACATGCATTATTCCACGGTATGGAGAGTTTTGATGCTCGTTATTGGATTTTACCAATACAAAATCAGCCGCTTGCACGAACTGAAACCAAGTGATTATGATAAGCGAGTGACATTCGCTCTATCGTTTCTTGCCAGGGTAGAAATTGATGATGCTTTCCCATGGCACATTCTGTGGGGAGATGAGTGCCATTTTTATCTCAACGGGTCCGTAAACACACAAAATAGCCGAATTTGGGCTTATGAGCAGCCCCACACTGTGCATGAAATCCCATTAAATTCCCCAAAAGTCACTGTTTGGTGTGGTTTCACAGACGAATTCGTAATTGGCCATTCTTTTTGAGACCATCACTCCGACAAGACCCGAAACGTGCACCATAAATGTAGAAAGGTACCACGTAATGATGCAAACGTTTGTTATTCCACAACTTCAGAAAAGAAACCGTCTCCAACAGACAATCTTTATGCAGGATGGTGCTCCGCCACACATTAGTAATAAGGTAAAGCAGCTGTTGCGCCAAAACTTCACTGATGATAGAGTCATAAGTCGTAGTTTTCCAGTTGCATGGCCGCCTCGTTCCCCTGACCTCACGCCATGCGATTTTTGGCTCTGGGGTTATTTGAAATCTCAAGTTTATGTTGGTGGAGTATCAAATTTGTCTATTCTAAAGGACAACATAACAAAGACGCTGCGGAATATTTCTCGTGATATGTTACGTACGGCTGTGGAGAACGTTGTGCACAGAATGCACGGTGTTATTTCTGAGAACGGTGACACATTGAAGGTGGTCTAATTCCTCACAGGGGAAGTTAATGTAGTAAATACACATTAATAATTTAACTGTAAGATTGTATGTGTTAGTATTTTTCTTTTCTCACATTTTATACATTGAAAAGCGTCACAAAATGCCTTAGCGGAGATTTTTGAAACTAATTTTTTTTTCACGGAATCCTTTTTCCCATGTCTTGATTAGTCAAATACCAAGTTTGGTGCTATTTTGGCTATTAGATCGCGCTACAGGGCGCTCCAAACACTGTCACTTTAAAAAATATCACCCTGTATATATATATATATATATATATATATATATATATATATATATACGAATAATAGTCAAACAGTACAGATAGAAAGTCATAGTGCTACCAGTAAAGCTTTGCAGAGAAGCTGTGAACTGGGTCGAACCACGCACCCATGCTGTTGTGTAGAAGTTTTTACCCCTCGGCCATTGGTTATAAAAAAAAAAGAGTAAGAGAGAAACTGTTTTAACAAATGTTTTCTAACAATAAAAATAACTTTTTTGTAATATATATATTTTTTATAGATTTATTGGAATTCCAATAAATAGTCAGATTTCATAAATATTCCAATTTGTTTACGCTTCATGCGCTGTGGATAATTTTATCATCATAAAAGGTGCTATCAGAAGCGGCTCACAATAGTCGATTTAAGAAACTGTAGCTTATTAAACTAATACTTGAGCTTACATATTATTTTAAGCAATATAAAATATTGCAATAATAGCTAAATGTATTGCTCAGGTGTTGTCAGCGTCCATATGACGTCAGCGTTACTTATGGACATGTTTTGCTTTATAATATATAATTTAATTTGTCCTTAAGCAATCACACTAAGAATGTGTCAGTGAACGCCACAATTCTCCTCATTATATTTAAACCTATGGGGGTGGAATGCATTTGTATATTTAAAATATCTCTCCAGGAAATTAATACAGTTGGCTCTCTGTTTAACGACTTCAAGAACCTCGAAAAATCGTCCTTAAATAGAGATCGTCCTTAAACAGAATTTCTGGAAAAATAATATTTGAAAAACATTTCTCTTCTCAGTTTACAGGCTCAGAGCTCTCAATACTTTTCTAAATATATTGGCGTGTTTAGAATTGTTTTATATATTTATTTATTTAAATTTATTTTATGTTTTCTTTCTTTCTTTTGTTTTTATTGATACAGATATACTACATATTTTTATTGCACAAATACAAATTGCATTAATTAAACTGCATATAAGAACAACATTACAGCATGCAATGTTACTTAAAGTACAGTAAAAATATTTATAATACATTTAACTAAACAATATTGCATACAGTACAATAAAAATATTTATTATACATTTAATTAAACAAATTAAGTTTTTTAAAAATCAAAAAGTGTAGATTGTTTCAATGGTGATCCAGTTTTAAGTACCCTTTCTTCAAGCTTTTCAAGAAGGTTGAATGAGTCATCTTCAATATTTGATGAAAGAATGTGCTGGCGAAGAATATCCAGGGCAAAATTCGCATCTGAGTAAGAAGGAGGTGGTGTCTCGCTTTCTGTATCATCAGCTTCATCACCATCTTCTGCGTCTGAAGTTGCATTTTCATTTGCGATGTCTTCATAAATTTACTCTAACTTTCTGAAGTCGGGTATTAAAACGTCTTCGTCACATGGGTAAAGTTCACTCATCTGAATTGTAAGAAAACTTGTTTTTCTATCAGAAAAAGTTCCCTCGTTTAATATCTTTAAAAGGATTAAAAAAAAAAAAAAAAAAAAAAAAAAAAAAAAAAAAAAAAAAACCCACTTGAAAATCGTCGTTAAATAGGAACAATTTCGTCTTTAAATAGAGATTTTTTTATTTAAACGAGCCGGGACCGCAAAATATCGTCCTTAAATAGAGAGTCGACTGTATTTTAACTTGTGTTTTTCGTGTACTCTTCTTAAAGGATGCCTCTTTTACTCTTAGTTGTCGAATTATTTCACAATATATACTTAATTCTATGTGAAATGTTAAAATCTTATTCATAGCTTTTCAGATTTTAGCACATAAACTATTGAATTAACCGTATATTTTAGAAATATTTTGAGAACTAAGAAAAAAAGGGATATCCTTTAAGATGTGTACGCAGAAAACAGAAGTTAAAAATATTAATTTCCTGGGATATATATTAAATATACGAATGCATCTTACGCCCATAGGTTTAACATTGGTAAGGGGAATTCGGGAATTCTCTGATACACTCTTAGTGTGAATGCTTACAGACAAATTAAAATATATATTACAAAGCAAAACATGTCCTCAAGAAATGATGACGTCCTATTGACGGTGGCAACAGCTGAACAATAAATTTCGCTATTATTGCAATTTTTTTTTTCTAAACATCCTACAATTTTAATTTTTACATGGTTGAATAATGAACAAAATGTTGTTTCAAGTACTATTTGTTTGAAAACTGTATCTGAATTTACTGATTTTCATTGTTTTAAAAATAAATTTCAAACGTGATTTTTTTTAATCTATCTATACCGCAATATGAAAAATTATTCTGTTTCCACTATAAACAATATAAATAGTCCAGCATTTGTTAATGTAGCATAACGAAATTAAAATTTCATCAATAAATCAATAAAATAATATAACTATAACACAAATTTAACAGATATATAATTGAAAAACGCGCCTAAACTGCTGAAATTGTCATAATCAAAAACGCTGCTGTAATTAGCGAAATTTCTAGCAATTTCTTTGGCTATTAACTCATATAATCTGGCTAATGCAAAAGGAAAGCTTAAAATTCAAAACTTTACATGAATACATTATTTATACATTTCATATGAAAATGCTTTTGGTGTTGTTAGCGGGCAGTCTAAAAAATATATATATTAAATGTAAAATATCTATTAAAGATAAAATATATTATATAAATCTTAAAAAGTTCACTGTTTTACTTAAAAGGTGACTAAAATAATAAAAGAGATGTTACAAGTTAAAAATATACATTTTATTTAAAACTTAATTCTACTTACAAGCTCATACCAAAACTATAAGACACTACCCTGGTCTCTCTTAGACGTACACGGCAAGGCTTATCCAATATTACGACCGCACATTTATATCCAAAATATCAGCCCACACTTAGGGGCTATATATGTATAACGTTATCAACTTTCTGGTAATTTTGGAACCCCCTACCCCCTTTACCATATCATACGTTATCATTCCTTGACCCCCCCCCCCCCCGTCGCCCTAATGATATCGTTATCAATGCCTAAAAATTCTTTTGATGCAATTTTTTCTTCTTTTGTTTGCAGTGATATAAAGATATGGTTATACATTTATTATTTGCATACTTTATTCATTCAAATGAAGAGAAGGTATTCAAATATCACTATTATATGAAATAATTTTATATCAAATAAAACTTAAAAAAGAACTAGTTACTATTTAAAAGTAATAATAGACTTTTGTTACATATTGCAATCAATAGTAATAATGCCTTGCCCCGCACGGGGAGAGGGGAGGAGGGCAGACAAAACTTTTTATCAACAAATCAGATGGACAACATTTTATTTTCTTTACTGGTAAACACAAGTATCATTTTAAACATACTTTGCACCGGGTTTCCGGAACAGCGGATTATATATGCATACACATACAGTGGGTTGCCAAATTATTAGGGACAGTCATATTTTTTGCTAGTTTTATACTTTGGGTGCACTTGACTGCGGCTCTAAATCGTTTAAGTGTTGCAGGCATGTATTTTACTGTTGTCAACATCTCTATAATTCAACTTTTAAGTACTTTTGGTATGTTAAAAGTTTTGTTTGCTTTCTATAAATATTTTAATAACGGGAGAGACGCTGAGTCTTTTACACACGCAATAGTGGAAGCCGCTTTTCATTAATTTAAACAAAATTCTTTGTGTTTTTTTTTGGAAAAGTTAAGAATTATATGCGAGTATTATCTTTCTTTTATTGATTAAATATTTGTTTTTGCGAAATTATTTACGGTTTTAATTTAGTTTTTATTTTTATTGATTTCGAGGGATTGATTCGTCCTCTAGGAAAAAATCTGAGGTAAAAACTCTTCTTCTGCAAAAGAGTCATTACCAAAGGAAGATAGCAGAACTTGCTGAAGTTTCTAAGTCAGTAGTCAACAGGATAAAAATAAATCTGGACAAAAACCAGCCACTTTTGCCCAAACGAAAAGGTAAAAGTGGAAGAAACGTATAACAACTCCACGTATCGATAGGAAAATCCGGGATATCTGTTTAGGAAACAGAAAGAAAAGTGTGGGACTCCTTACTCAGATCGTTCAAGAATCTGGAATACCAGTTTCTAAGAGAAATGTACAGCGGAGATTAGTGGAGGAAGGGTTGACAGCCAAGTAACTCTGGTTCACAGAAGCGATGAAGAAGAAGCTCCTTGCCTGGGCTCGTAAACACCGCCAGAAGACGGTTGAGGACTGGAGTAAGGTCAGTTGTTAAGATAATTATTATTTATGCCATTTAAAATCATTTATTTCTAAATTATTAACATATTTAATTTTTTTCAGGTCTGTTTCTCAGATGAATCAACCTTTGAGATTTTAGCCGATAAAAGCAGCTTTACCAGGTATATAGCTTTGCCTCCCAAGCAAAAAATACCGCCCTGACTGCATCGGGGAAAGTGTTAAACACCCTGATAAAATAATGGTGTGGTCTGTCATACCGCTAAAGGGGTTGGCCGGCTCTACATTGTCCAAGGCAATCATGAGACAAGACCAGTACAGGCAAGTTCTGGAAACTCGGAAAAAAATTTGCTGCCGCAAATTGAAAAATGATTCCCAGGTGGTGAGGAGTTCATGTTTATGCATGATTCAGCACATTGTCATAAAGCTAGAAGCGTTACAAAGTTTTTGGCAGACCATAATACCTCAGTTTTACCTTGGCCTGGCAATTCTCCTGACACGAATCCCATAGAAAACTTCTGGGAGATCACGAGGCGGAAATCGCCAAAGATATGATTACAACCAAAGTACAACTCATCGAAAAACTAATAAATGTATGGCATCACAACCCTAAAATAAAAGAAAGTGCCAGAAATTGCATAGAAAGAATGCCGAGACGCATCGAAACACTTCTCGTAGCCAAAGGAATTATCACCAAATATTAATATTCTTTACTAACATTAGTAAATTGACTGTATTATATTTTTGTTGGGTTTTTTTCCTATAATATTGCGTAAATACTTAAACTAGTATAACAATAAAGCTTTTTAAACTTAAAAATAGTGTTTATTTTCAAATTATATCCTAATATTGTACAAAAAACCTATACTTCATGACTGTCCCTAATAATTTGGCAACCTACTGTATGACAGAAGAATACGAATGCCAAACTTTGAGGTATTCCATATTTTCGAATTAAATAATTTTATAATCAGTTGATGATTTTAATAATAACTTTGTATTTTGATAAAAATAGATAACAGATTACAATAGACTGCAGACTATTTTGGTTTAAAGAACAAGTTATAAATAAAAAGAGAAAACAATTTTGATGTAAAGAACAAATTACAGTTAAAAAGAGAAAATTTTGGTAGGATCAAAAATGATTACGATATCCCCCCCCCCTCCTAAAGTGATAACGTTATATATGCACAGACATATGTAGGGTTCTCATACAATAAACACCGAGAGAAATTCAACGTGCACACAACACAAATAACGAGGCGCCTGATTAATGTCCCCATGATTTGTGCCCCCATACGTCATTTTGACGTCACAAGAAATGGGGATATAAATACAGTGCTGGATCATTTCACTTTTCACGAAATCCTGATTAATGTCCCCATGATATATGCCCCCATATCTGAAAGGGACACAAATCCAATGCTAGAGAAATTTCCTTTCGTTGAGAGCCTGATTAACGTCCCCATGATTTAAGCCCCCATACGTCATTATTTTGACGTCACAAAAAATGGGGGCACAAATCCAGTACTCGAGCATTTCACTTCTGCCGAAATCCTGATTAACATCCCCATGATATATGCCCCCATATCAGAAGGGGACGCAAATCCAGTAATGGAGAATTTTCCTTTCATTCAGAGCCTGATTAATGTCCCCATGATTTATGCCCCCATACGTCATTTTGACGTCACAAAAAATGGGGGCACAAATCCAGTGCTGGAGTGTTTTACTTTCGACGAAATCCTGATTAACATCCCCATGATATGTATCCCCATACGTCATTTTGATGACGTCAGAGTAGATGGGGTCTTAAATCAGGGGGCATAAATCCAGTGCTGAGCATTTTATTTTCTCAAGAATTCCTGATTTACGACCCCATCATATATGTCCCCATACGTCATTTTTACGTCAGAACAAAGGGGATTCAGAGTTCGTGCAGGATTGGCCACTAGAGTTCTGCACGGGCAGGAATTTCCAGCCTGATCTGGACCCAGTGCAAAAATTAAATGTTCGGCCCGGGACAGGCGCGACCCGTAACAAAATTAATTAAATCAAGTCCGATCCGGCCCATTCAATTTTTACAGAAAATCCAATTTTACAAAACACACAATTAACGATTCTTTTAACCCCTTAACAGTCGCATTAAATTACGGTTTAAAAATTGAAATTGCTTAATGACTCCACTTTTTTGAAAAAGAAATGTTCATGTTATTTAATGACAGGTAAAATGATACCATAATAAAGCCAGTTACACTATTTTACAAAACTTTTGGGAATCAATCAATATGAATAAAAAACACAGCCCACGAATATCACGGCAGCGGGGATTAAAGGGTTAAAGAAGACTGGATATATATTTTGGGTGAAATTTTACCTGTACTAGAGGGCTCAGCCTGCGAGCTGTGCTCGCCAACCACCATTCAGACTTTGAAGCTTTTAAAAACATGGTAATGTGCCCTATTTTACAAATATTAGCAGGTTACGGAAAATTGAATGATATTATTACGAATGGCGATTATCTTCTGCAATCGGGTTGCCATGCTTTTCCGTTTGAATAGTGTATTTTTCTTTTACCATGACCTCATCCATCGCTATCACGACAGCTGGCGGCTGTTTTTGGGATTGATAATTAAGATCAATTACACATTTTAAAATCAGCTTGCACAAAAGGGTAAGGTTGAAAATTCTGATGTCTCTAGCACTTTTATAGCGATGCTATAGAGTATAGACAATGTTCATCATTTGATATCGAGATTAAAAAACACCGTCTTCTTAGGAATAGCATTCAGAACTACGGTATTGAAAACATTTTTTTTTAAATTTTACGCTTATATTTTATCTTTTGATTTAGTTTCCGATATTTTCAGGAACAGGTATAGCTTATGCATAAAATCTTTTTTATATTTTATTGAACCATCATACATATTTTCATGTTATTTTTTTTTAATTTAAATTGTTTATTTGGTACTTTTTCACTATAGGGGCCTTGGCGAAATAGAGAAATCGTGGCAAACTGGCCACCCTGGTAATTCCGCCTCAACGCGCCATTTGCGCCCATAGATTGCTGTACAATATATTATTGTTACAGTGACCTGTACCTATCCTTAAAGTTTGTACCATGCATTCCTGATCACCCTATATATATAAATAAATTCATATATAAACAAGTATAAAAGTTCATTAGTTTTTTTTTTTAATAGCTGTTTATATCATTTGGCAACAAATCTAATTTTTTGAGCCCAAATTACGCCAAGATTTTTAAACAAGGCCAAGGCCCCCCATAATGGAAAAGTACTGTTTATTTTTATTAATAAGAATATACGAGTTTACAATATACATTTAACGTCTGAATTTGAAACTTTTAAAAGACTAAATAAAATAAATAAATAAGACAGACTTGATTGCAGTTAAAAAGTAAAACTTATAAAAAGTTAAAAATACTGAAAACATATGAAGTACAATCAGTAAACGTTTCGCCAAGCAACTCGCAATCCCTCAAAGGCATATATACGACTTTTCTGATATGTATTTATCGAATAAGAATTCGTACAAAATAAATCGAAAATATTTTGGGGATAGATTTAAATGTTTCTAGGCTGCATCAAGGAATGAAATATACAAAGAAATTTGTTAGCAACATTTTTTTTTTTTTTTTTTACACCAAGTGATTCCCAATGTGACGTCACATGTCCATAAGAAAATCGTTTTAAATGAATAGTTTTGTAATATGACGTAATTGTCGCCATTAAATGCATTTCACATGTACATTATTATAAAGTTTTTTTTCTCTTTTAAAATTCACGTTTAAAAAATATTTTCAATTTAAAAATGTTTTGGAATATCATTATTTGAGCTTTTTAAATATGACCAAATTTTAATCATGAAAAGTTTTTCAAGCGTAATAATTTAATTATTTTAAGCATTTTACATATGACGATATTTATCCTTTCGGCATTTTACATATAACGTAATTTTTCCCATTAAGTGCGTTTCTCGCAAAATAATTAAAATATTTTCAAAGTTTCTTATTTTTTCATGATTCACGTGTAAATACACCTTTTTGACGCAATTCTCCCTATTTCCTATTTTTAACACGTGGTCATTTAATTATTATTTTCATTTCTATTTTTAGTAGTCGCATGTTAATTAATTTTTATTTGAGAGAAATGTATACTTATTTGTGCTGTTTTGTCAATTGGCATCAGTATAAAATAAGTCGGTAAGTGTGATCACAAATCGTACAGAGGGTTTCGTTTAATATTCCTTTCAAAACACTTTCTTTCAAAACGCCCAGTACATTTATCGCCATTTAACCCTTTCTAAATTATGGTAAACCCTCTCTAAACTATCTTAAAATTTAAAACAGATCGCGTTGTTAGGTTTCCCAATTTTAACAAAATCGCGTTTTGTTAGTTCCACATTCCACCACCAGGGAGCGCACTTTATTCTTAACAAAACTGTATTTGAACGAAACTCCGTTAAATAACCTATCAGTAGATATAATTACTCGAAAGGTGGCGGTCTTAAGCAAGAATTTGAGATACTGAAATTAATATTCGAAAATAATGATAACTAAACTTTTGACATTTTTATATTAAATAAGTAGCATTTATCTCAACACTCGGTCAATAAACCGTCATAAAATGGTAAAAAAAGTTAAGTTAAGAAAAAAAATAGCGTCCTTCCACCCCCCTCCCTACGAAATTTCTCGCGCCATTCTTTTAAAAAATTTTCATTGTGTGTTATAAACTATCTTAAAGTTTGAACAGATCGCCTTGTTGGATTTCCTAATTTTAACAAAATCGCGTTCTGTTAGTTCCACATTCCAACACCAGGGAGCTCACTCTATTCTTAAGAAAACTGTATCTGAACGAAACTCCGTTAAACAACCTATCAGTAGATATAATTACTCGAGGGGTAGCGGTCTTAAGCAAGAATTTGAGATACTTACTGAAATTACTATTCGAAAATAGCGCTAACTAAACTTTTGACATTTTTACTTTAAATAAGTAGCATTTATCTCAGGACTCCGTCAGTAAACCGTCATAGAATGGTAAAAAACGCTAAGTTAAAAAAAAAAAAAAAAAAAAAAAAAAAAAAAAAAAAAAATTGAATCCCCCACACACACACCACGAAATTTTTCGCGCCATTCTTTTAAAAACTTTTTATTATGTGTTATAAACTATCTTAAAGTTTGAACAGATCGCCTTGTTGGATTTCCTAAGTTAAATAAAATTGTGGTCTGTTAGTTCCACATTCCACCACCAGGGAGCGCACTCTATTCTTAACAAAAGTGTATCTGAACGAAACTCGTCTGTACAACTTATCCGTAGATACATTTGTGGAGGGAATGGCGGTCTTAAACATTAATTTCAAATATTTGCTGAAATTACTATTCTAAAATAGTGGTATCAATACTTATGACATTTCTAATATTAAATAAGTAATATTTATCTCATCCCGCCCTAAAAAAAAAACGCACGCAAAACGGTAGAGAATGCTACAGTTTAAAAATGTCTTAAGCAAGAATTTAAGATATTTTCTGAAATTACTATTCGAAAATAGTGGTATCAACACTTATGAAATTTTTATATTGAATAAGTCACATTTATGCTGTATTTTTAAAAATGTGACACCGTTATGAACTATGCTACTATAAAAAATCATGTGACTGCCTTTAAAAATAAGCATTTAATAGAAATAAACCAATTAGTGAAACAATAAATAATAGCTTGTAATCAATCCTTTGACAAAAATTCGCGTTTTTTCAACTACCATTTGCCGAAAACCGTAATTTTTTTCCGCGATCATTTGACGAAATATGCATTTTTTTTTCGCAATCCTTAGAATAAATTCGCGTTTTTTCAATAGTCCTTTAACGAAATTCACGTTTTTTCCAAGATAGTTTTAGAAATTCGCGTTTTTCCGCACTCATTAAACGAAATTCACGTTTTTTCCGCGATCATTTGACAAAATTGCATTTTTTTCGCGATCTTTCGCATTTTTTCAATGACCTTTCTAAGAAATTTGCGTTTTTTCCATGACAATTTTACGAAATTTGCGCTTTTTTCTTCTATCCTTTGAAGAAACTCGTATATTTTTTTCATTTATTTGACGCAATTGGCGTTATTTATTCGATCATTTGACGAAATACGTGTTTTTTCTCGGTAATTTTATGAAATTCGCGCTTTTTCCGCTATCCTTTGGCGAAATTAGCGATTTTTTATGCGAACAACGGACGAAGTTGATTTTTATTGCGACCATTTGTCAAAATTCGCAATATTTTTCAGTGATTTTTTTTTCAGAATTTTCGGACAGATGACCGATTTTTTAAAATTTTCGGAACAGAATGCGTTAAATTTTCTGAAATTCGAAACAGAATCACGCCTGATTAAAATTGCGTCATTTAGGAAATGCTCGAAGCATTTTTAAATATGAAATTCTTATGCATTATTATTTTCTTTAACAATTTTTTTTTTTTTTTGCGTGTGCAAAAAAGCTACATATTTTATTTCAGAACGCGCTATATGTACGTAGGAAGAGCTTGCTACTTGTCGGTTATAATTTATAGTGCTATTAAATAACAAGTTGGAAATTGCTCGTCAAACGTGGCAAATGAGGTGCGTTCGTACTATAACTAGTTTTATAATTATTTTTTGCACCCCATATTGTACTGAATGTATATTTTTTTGCGCTTCATAAGTGCATAGTCTGTAACATCATTAAAATGCACTTACAATAATTTTTTCCCCATTCGCCGTAATGTAACGGAAAACTTTTGACTGTCCCTGTAATTAAACTATACATTCCATTTTCATAAAATTTGAAATGGCTCGACAAAATTTTGAAGCAATTATATATTTAAAATTTCAGACCATTCGGAAGGCTGTAAAATCATTAAAATGCATTTGCAATAATTTTTTCCCATTGGCCATAATGTAACGGAAAACTTTTGGGTGTCCCTGTAATTAAACTATACATCCGATTTTCATAAAATTAGAAATGGCTCAACAAAATTTTGCAGCAATTATATATTAAAAATTTCAGACCATTCGGAAGGTTGTAAAATCATTAAAATGCATTTGCTATATTTTTTTCCCATTGGCCGTAATGTAACGGAAAACTTTTGGGTGTCCCTGTAATTAAACTATACATCCGATTTTCATAAAATTGGAAATGGCTCGACAAAATTTTGCAGCAATTATATATTAAAAATTTCAGACAATTCGGAAGTCTGTAACATCATTAAAATTCACTTGTAATAATTTTTCCCATTGGCCGTAATGTAAAGAAAAACTTTTGACTGTCCCTGTAATTAAACTATACATCCGATTTTCATAAGATTGGAAATGGCTCGACAAAATTTTGCAGCAATTATATATTAAAAATTTCAGATCATTCGGTCGGGTAGTTTTTGCTCTGTTATATGCGGACGGACAGACAGACGGACGGACAGACGGACGGACAGACGGACGGACAGACAGACGGACTGAACGACGACTATAGGTGCTACGTATTTATATAATTACGAACGCACCTAAAAAGAGAAAATTCTTATATTGAATGTCACCAATCCAGCCCCCCCCCCTTTTCCCCCGGTGTTAAAGAAACAGAAGTCTATGAAATAGGGTGTGGGAGGCTATTATCTATGTCTAAAAAATTAAGGAGGGCGTGGTGGGCATGTACTTCTAAATAAATTAGCAAACTTTTTTGCAATATATACACGAAATTTCTACTTAAATTCGACCAGAACCTGGCAAAAATTAATTTCGTCGATCCGAAACCAAACTATTAAACCTCAGTGGCGTAGTAGTCAGCACGTCTGGTTACCACCCAGCAGATCCAGAGTTTGGTTCCAAGCTAAGCAAGATTTATTCAACCTTCCATCTCTTCGGGGTCAATAAAATGTGCACGAAGCTTGCAAACACTGAGGGTCCAGCGTTAGGCTGACAACCTGATCGGGGCTCATTCTGTATATCACCTCGGGGTCCACGGTTAAGAAAACAAGTTTAGTACAGGCTTTGATCCTTAATGAATCATAAAGCAACTGATTTAGTTTAAGTTAGAAACCAAAGTATTTGAACTCGATGTGAAAAAAATTAAGCCATATTTTAATACAATTAGGGAAAAGTAATATACAATGATATCATTAATATGAGTTTTACCTTTTTTGTATAAAATTAAATACATTATAAACCCATTAATATTCATACACAGTTTATTATTATTATTATTATTATTATTAACTATTTAGGACATTTTTGAAAAATCAGGTTGACCCGGATTCCACACAGAAAGAGTCAAAACCTAACTTGAGACATTTAAAGTCAACGCAACACACAACGAAAACAATTAATGGTGGCCGGGTTGGGTACAATCGGGTTACTTGACCTGCTGCAGTACTCTAAAGTCTATACTAGACTGAGCTTGTCCCGAAGCTTGGCTCGGAGAAATTTTCTTTCATTAAACTTGGCAGGCCATAATTTTTAATCTGATGACTCAAGCCGGGCTCGGCAGTATTGATATTTTCTGAAGATTTGAACAAAGCTAAACTTCATTTATCGAAGAACGTCCCAGGCTTTAAATTTTTTCTCGAGATTCGTCCCGAACAGGACCTGTATTTCATTCTTTCCGAGCCGTATCAATTGAGATTTTTTTTTTCCCTTACTAGTAATACCATGAGAACTTTCATTCTTAATTAGTGTAAAAAGGGAATGATAAAGAAACATTTCTTTGTTGTATTTAATTATTTATATTTTTGCTTTTTTTAAAAAATAGTTTAACGTGTTGGTTAATCATGCGAAAGACACTTTACCAAAATACTGTGAATGACTGATTTTAATTTTTAAATATTACATGTATTCAAATCTTATTTTGGAGCCTGAGTAAAATCTTGGGCATTTAGATGGATGTTTAAACATACAAATAGCGTTAAATAATAAAACAAATTTTGTCATTTCAATTAACAAAATTTTTCATATTTCGATTTCAATTTGTTTACTGTTGGTAGTAAGTAAAAAAGAAAGAAAAATAATGCGCCAAATTCAAATTATAAAACACTGAATACTGAACATAGTAACTGTAATAATACTTCACACTTTATTAAGGTGATAGACGGTGTCTAAGTAAAAAATTTTGAAAATGTATAACGCATTTATGAATCCTTTTTCAGCAATTACCATCTATAGTCAGACAATATCAGACTTCTTTTGTGCAGCAAGAGTATGATATATATGGGGCATTCTCACAATCTTTTGACTTTTAAGTCCCTGAATAATAATTTTTATTTTAGTACATATTCTTGTATTTTCTTTCATATCATATACTGGGGGATCATCCCACTACATGATTGCATAACAATATTAACGAGATAAATAAGTTTTGGACGATGTTGGGAGTCCAAATACCAGGAAAATTCCTATACCGTCCCGTGTCCCTGATGTTGATTTTTAAGTTTGGAGCTGTCTGTATAAAATTGTTTCAATAAAAGTAATTCGATGCATTTTTTTTCCGAAACTGGGACAATTGTTTTATATAAATTTGTAGCAAAAAATTAACCTGCACACATTTTTAGGGTTGTTATTATTTTTTTAACTCTGTCCCTGGGTTTTAGATTCCTTACCGTCCCTCTTCTAAAATTATACAGAAAATCACTTCAGATGCAGCCACATAATTTCTTTTAAGTTTTTTTTCATTCAGAAGTATGCTAGAGAAAGAATGTCTAAGATTCTTTGACAGGAAATTTACTGCAGAATTTAAATCAGCATTTAAATATCAATTTCAAGCATCGTGGCTTTATTGGTAGTCTTACCGTCCCCAAGGTTTATTTCTGCACTTTTCGAGGTAAATTATTATTATTTTTTTAATCCAACGTAAATAACTGTTTCTAAAAATCACTGAACATTGTGACTATCACATAGTCTTAACATGATTTGTCTAAAAATAGTCGTAATTTTCCATACCGTCCCATCCTTACCATCCTTTTTAGGTGCGTTCGTAATTATATAAATACGTAGCACCTATAGTCGTCGTTCAGTCCGTCTGTCTGTCCGTCCGTCTGTCCGTCCGTCTGTCTGTCCGTCCGCATATAACAGAGCAAAAACTACCCGACCGAATGATCTGAAATTTTTAATATATAATTGCTGCAAAATTTTGTCGAGCCATTTCCAATCTTATGAAAATCGGATGTATAGTTTAATTACAGGGACAGTCAAAAGTTTTTCTTTACATTACGGCCAATGGGAAAAATTATTGCAAGTGAATTTTAATGATGTTACAGACTTCCGAATGGTCTGAAATTTTTAATATATAATTGCTGCAAAGTTTTGTCGAGCCATTTCCAATTTTATGAAAATCGGATGTATAGTTTAATTACAGGGACACCCAAAAGTGTTCCGTTACATTACGGCCAATGGGAAAAAATTATAGCAAATGCATTTTAATGATTTTACAGCCTTCCGAATGGTCTGAAATTTTTAATATATAATTGTTGCAAAATTTTGTTGAGCCATTTCCAATTTTATGAAAATCGGATGTATAGTTTAATTACAGGGACACCCAAAAGTTTTCCGTTACATTATGGCCAATGGGAAAAAATTATTGCAAATGCATTTTAATGATTTTACAGCCTTCCGAATGGTCTGAAATTTTAAATATATAATTGCTGCAAAATTTTGTCGCGCCATTTCAAATTTTATGAAAATCGAATGTATAGTTTAATTACAGGGACAGTCAAAAGTTTTCCGTTACATTACGGGGAATAGGGAAAAAAATTATTGTAAGTGCATTTTAATTATGTTACAGACTATGCACTTATTAGGTGCGTTCGTAATTATATAAATACGTAGCACCTATAGTCGTCGTTCAGTCCGTCTGTCTGTCCGTCCGTCTGTCGGTCTGTCCGTCCGCATATAACAGAGCAAAGACTACCCGACCGAATGATCTGAAATTTAAAAATATAATTGCTGCAAAATTTTGTCGAGCCATTTCCAATCTTATGAAAATCGGATGTATAGTTTAATTACAGGGACAGTCAACAGTTTTTCTTTACATTGCGGCCAATGGGAAAAATTATTGCAAGTGAATTTTAATGATGTTACAGACTTCCGAATGGTCTGAAATTTTTAATATATAATTGCTGCAAAGTTTTGTCGAGCCATTTCCAATTTTATGAAAATCGGATGTATAGTTTAATTACAGGGACACCAAAAAGTTTTCCGTTACATTATGGCCAATGGGAAAAAATTATTGCAAATGCATTTTAATGATTTTACAGCCTTCCGAATGGTCTGAAATTTTAAATATATAATTGCTGCAAAATTTTGTCGAGCCATTTCAAATTTTATGAAAATCGAATGTATAGTTTAATTACAGGGACAGTCAAAAGTTTTCCGTTACATTACGGGGAATGGGGAAAAAATTATTGTAAGTGCATTTTAATGATGTTACAGACTATGCACTTATGAAGCGCAAAAAAATATACATTCAGTACAATGTGGGGTGCAAAAAAATAATTATAAAACTAGTTATAGTACGAACGCACCTCATTTGCCACGTTTGACGAGCAATTTCCAACTTGTTTTTTCCTTTACCGTCCCTTTTTTCCTATACCATCCCCTTTTCTTTCCGACAATGTTATACCAAAATTTTGTACTAAAAATACTACATTGTTGTTATTTCTTATTTGAATGTTTTGTGGGTACTGTGCAAATTCATAAGAAGTAAAAATTTAGAAGAAAATAGAAAGTTAGAGTGGTAAAATGGTAAGGAAAATTAAACTCGCAAGTTTAACTTAAACCTCAGTTAAATAACAAAAATTTCGCTGCTGACCATTTTTTCTTTATTTTGAATCATTGCGGCATTTGTTTATCAGATTAAAATGTTATTTTAGTAAGTTTAATTTCAACAGATTTTTATTCCCGAAAGTCAAAAGATTGTGAGAATGCCCCGTATCTATCTTCTATCTATCTATCTGTATGTATATATATATATATACATACAGATTACAGGGCTTAATTTATAACAAAAAAACACCTGATCTCTAATTTTCTAATAAAAACTTTCGTTGCAACAACCTCTCCTCTCCTTGTACCTGTATTTTTTTAATTTCAAATAGTATGCAAAATTTAAAGCAATTTCTTACTCGGAAAAAAATGTATATATACACTCGTACATATAAAATATATTTTGACTATATCTAATATTCCTTTACATAAAACATAATCTAATAAATAAAGAGAAAAAAAATTAAATCAGGGAAATTTTCAAAATTCCCATTACTTTATATTGACACAACACTCAGAGCTTCTGTGAGCATTATTTACAAACTCTGGTGGGTTTCAAATTCCGATTAACATTTAAATATTGGTTAAAAATTAAGAAATACTGGAGCTGTTCCTATGAGCTTCAATGCAAATTAAACACTGCGAATAACTAAAAAGTTGATCTTTAAAAATATTTTACAAACATGAACAAAAAGTAGTGAGTAAACAATACACAACCACAAGTAAAAACGGCGGATACAGTTGCGAATAATTCCGGCATTCCTCGTCACCATTTGAAAACTTGAAAACAACTGAGACAGAAAACCATTGAGTGTAGATTTGCGAGCACTAGATAGAAGTATGCTCCTATGTGTGCGACTTGCTACATCAAATATGTAAGGCCTTTGGAAGAAAGACTCAAAGGATTGTAAATCAGAGCAACAGGAAAATGTAATTTAGGCTTCCGCATTTCGGAAACGCTGTTTCGCAGGGCTCCAAAGCGCAATATCTATGAGCTGAGATGAATTCCTACCAACATTTAAATAATCACTAAAAGCTAAGAAGTACCAGAACTGTGCTTCGGTAAGCTCCGGCGAAAATTAAACACTGTATATATATATATATATATATATATATATATTACACAGTATGTAAACATTTATTTCAGCTTGGAAAACGATTTTTCAAAGGGTTTTTCACAGTTGAAAAATCCACTTAATCAGTTTCCACCAAAATCCGAAAATGTACTTGAATTATTTTGTGCAGCCTTGCGAAATATTTATAAAATGTAGACACACCAAATGACATGGAAAAAATGGATAAATTTTAAAAAGCATGCCACAATTGAAAACGCAATATCAGCACTTATTGCTCATAGACACTACTGTAACCGAATACATTTGTTCGTATCCGTATAAAAAAAAGAAAAAAAAAAGAAAAAGAAAAAGAAGATAAATGCTATGCACACCACGCCATATTTTACAGTAAGCAATGTGTAGTGCGCATCTGTCATGTATGTCAGTTTCATTACGTTTGAAATAGTATAGCGTAATTAAAATACACTGCAAACGAAGTTTACCTATAGACCATAATGTAATGGAGTTCTTTTCTGCAGCCCTGTATACAGGGTTGCAGAAAATTTTCTGTATAAATTATATAGATCATGTATACATGATCTATATAATTTATACAGAAAAAGCAATATTTAAAGAAAAAGTGCTAAATATAAGAAAACATACTGCAATTGAAAACTCATTTTCAGCAATTATTCCTCATAGACAGTACTGTAACCTAATTATTTTGTGAGGTTCCAAAAATGAACGATATTCCTTTCTTGTGTGTACCTGTAAATGAATAACAAATACTATGCGCATCATATTTTATAGTAGACATTTTGTAATGTACTTCCTTGTTATATATCAATTTCAGTATGTTAAAAATGTTATAACATCACTAAAATGCACTAAAACGATTATTTCCCATAGACCGTAATGTAGTGGAATTATATTGAACGTCTCTGTAAACGAAATATAAATGACACACACTTCATTTCCAACACCGAACATGCCATGGTAAACCTCAATACGTATATACTTTCTATGAGAGTATCAGAATGAATTCCTAAATACTTTTCTAGGATGTCAGCGATTTTTATCAGTTGATTTAAATTAGCGATTAAATCATGATTTTAATCAACTGATTTTTTTAAAATCATTGATTAAAATAATAAATTTTCTAAATGTATAAAATGACATAAAAAGGAATTAAAATCTAAGATGAATATAGTTTGGAAAGTTTCTACAGGTATTTTGACTTAGTAATAAAAAAAAAAAAAAAAAAAAAAAAAAAAAAAAAGGTTTAAATATTTGTTTCTAAGCTTAATTTCTGAGTATTTAAAAAAAATAAGTACAATAAGTTTCTAAAAAGGATAGTTTTATATGACATAAAAAACATTTCATTTAAAATATTTAAATATATAATTTGCAAGTCATAATTTTCTTTAAGTAATCAAATAATTCATTCGTTTATATAAAATAAGCATAGCAGTATAATAAATTTCTGCAAGTAAAAGAATAAAATAGCTGTAATCTTTTTTTTTTTTTAATTCCACATTTGCAATAACAAATTTACAGCAAATATTGGAGCTAAAGAAGAATGAAAGAATGACATCTGCTCAACAGTTATTGTAAAAGAATGTATAAGAGAAAAAGAACTAATTAGTATACAAAAGTTAAGCACAACAAGAGCTTTTTCAGTATAGGTTGACTTTTTTTTTCTTTTTTACTTTGTAACTCATATACGGCCAAAAAAAAAAAAAAAAAAAAAAAAAAAAGGTATTGAAAAGGTAGCAAAACTTTTTTCTTAAAAATGAACCATTGAAAGCTAATATTTCCCGCTGGGATGTGATATTGCTATTATTTAATATTTTGAGGATTTCGGATATTCTTATATTTACTCTGTATGAGTGTAAGAATAGATTTAACTCATTTTCATAATTTTTTTGGTTAGCATACACATACATTTGTGTAAGTTTAGATTTAGATGATTAACAGCAATTTTTTCAAGTACAAATGTAAAACGAGTTGCAAACAATATTATTTGTTATTTTATCATTTTTATATAATTATTATATATAATATTATTATTTGTGCTACTAATGAAATTACTTATTTGCAGGTTTTATTAATTTTCTAATTTACTTACTTTTTCCTCTAGGACTGTTTTTAAGGGCCCCTTTTAAAATTAGCAAAATGTGCTCTGCCCCTTTTGAAGTTGGCTGCCTTTTTAAGAAATAGTGAAATTCACCTGTAGTTGTAGCCAGGGTTTTCTTGTAAAAAAAACTTTCCCATTCCACAGTATTTCTAAATCCGTGTGCCCAAGACATTGCAAAAATAATAGGACTTTATTTCTTTAGAAAAAAAAAACAGGATATTATTAAAGCATGTTGTTATTTAATTGTATTTGTCAATTTGTAATTAATAAAATTATTAAAAATTAATGACACATTATTTTTCATACTAAAAAATTATACACTTTTTTTTCTTATATCATTACTAAACACATTACTACTAATATATTTCCTCATGGAATAGTGCTGTTTTTTGAACTAACATCCTGTTCCGTTTTCTTTCTAGAATGAATACTAAATTATTAATTATCATTTTAGTAATTAAAGCATAAAAATGTATATTACGTTCCTAATTAGAGAGTTAATTGGTTAATAATTATTAATTTTAAGTAGTGTTAGCAATTAAATATTAAATTCAGTTATTAATAATTTTAATATATAAAAATATCACTGGTATTTAATATTGTTTTACATAATTATTGCAAAATATTAATGTATATAATGTTATTGTATGCTATTAACTAATGAAACTACTAATTTGCAGTTTTTATAATTTCTGTACCTAATTACTAAATAATAATTATAATTTTATTCAGGGCCGGTGAGAGTGTGGGGGGGGGGGGCGACACAGAGGGCAACTTCCCAGGAGCCCGGGACCAAAGGGGCATACTTTTTTCCTTTGCAATCAGAAATACATTTCTTAGAAGCGTAGTTTAGAAGATTTCCGACAAAAATCACAGGAAACCCCCCACTGAGAGAACTAAAAGCTGTAAAATAGTTAATCACGTTACTACTCACGTTACCATAGTACAAATAGCCCGCAACTTCCTGCCTTCCTGAAAAATGACCAGATCATAGGGAGCTATGCCTACGCCTTGAGGCAATGTCGCAAAAGTATTGTTTCCTCTTACCTCTCTTCCTCCGCGGGTATTCAGGTATTATCAGGTAATAAGCTTTCAGTGAATGTCTAATTGGGATTTTTTTTTTTTCTAAATTGCTGGTACAAAATACTTGTTATATTTATGCTTATTCTGTACAAACTTTTGTTTCTGTTTTTTATTTATTATTATTATTATCCTTACGTTCTTATTAACTATATCTGTTGCAAAGTATAGATACAAGCATAACAGAAAAGAAAACAAGAATAAAAAAACTGAAATTTTTGATTCTACAAAAGTTATGAGTACATATATATAAAGAAAATTACCTAAGAAATAAGTAAAAATAAAGATTTCGAATGCACACAAAATAATTATTTTCATTACCATATTAAAGTCAGTCATCAAGACTTGATTTAAAAAATTAGAGGCCCAAAGTATAGATATTCTTGGGGCCCTCTGTGTTACTCACTTATGACGTCTTATATGAAAAACCAAAAGATCATTTTGGCTAAAATATTATTATGCGAGTAACAGGGACATGATCAGAGGGCGATAGGGCGGAGAGTTGTATCGGTGCCCTAAGTTGAAAAAGGCCCCGTGAGGAACCGTTTAAGTATATGCATATAGTAAATATAGGAGATACAGAGGGCCCACCTGACCTCTGTTCGGGGCCTCAAATTTCTGCTTGTATTCCTGGTGAGTGAGGTTAAACTTAACCCATATTATGAGAGGAAAGAAAAACTCGGAAAACAGAAATATTTTAGTATATTTTTATTATCCTTTAAAATATCAAACTTACGTATGACTTCATTATACATGAGATTCACCATATACACAAAATTAAAAATGATATTCAAAATCAGCTGCCTTCCCCAAAATCTCTTGATGCTATTTCTATACCGACTGAACCTGATGGAAAATAAAATCGTCATGCTCATGTTTTCTGCTTGCACAAAAATTGAAGCGTGGTATTAAAGTTGCTTCCCAATTTTCCCTAAACTCACTTGAGGACAGGTTTTTTTCTGATCTAGATTTATGATCGTGAAAAACGACTTGGGCCCATAATCATGATAACTCGGGTCTCTACACAGCTCTATTCTTCACTTTCTATCAAAAATTATATTGATGCTGAGGTATAAATTTCATGCACAAAAACTGAATTTAGTGGAAAGGATATTTTTATTGTGAGAGCGCGGAGAAATGCCCGATATGTCCAAGCAGCATAAGATGGGTTAAGGATTCGACCCCCCTTCCTTAAAAATAGGTGGAAAAGGTCACCAACACCCCCTCGTTGTCTATAAAAAGTAAAGTTTGAGAAAATAGTTATTTTCCTGCAGTTTTTTTCTGTTTAATTCAGAGTCAAAAGTTTTATGCAATAGACTTAAAACTTCTTTTCAGAATGAGAAATAAAGACACATTGATTTCCTGTGATGAAATGATACATCGTTCAAAGTACTTTTCTCAGATTCAAGCCACCTGCTTGTCTTGCGATTGGCGAGCTGGTTACTGAACAAGAGCTTGCTTGGTTTGAACCCAATCAGGTATGGATGTGTGTAGTGGGTCAGACTCCATTTTAATCTGAAGTCCCGGTCTGTTTAGCTCATGTGTGCAAGAGATGACCATAACATCCCTAACCAACAAAAACAATCGCAGATTCTCTGAAAATTACTTTCATAATTATACTTAAAACTGCATAATTTTAGCCACAAGAAAGAATTTTTCATTAAAATCTTTAATTTTCACAATTATATGCAAATCTTTTCGTTTTGTTGCTTGGATTGAATAAATCTCTGATAAAATCACGCGCATAACAAGAGGCTTGTTCAAAGGACATTTTTTCCCACGAATTTGTCCAAGGAAAGACTAATTAAGCTAATTATCACAAAATGAAAAATCTCAGCCTCAGGTTCATTTGAATCAGTCTATGTGTATCCTTATCCAAATTTGTAGACCTCTACGTGCGATAGATTTCCCTAACCGTCGTCAACAAACAAACAAACACGCAGAAGACACACGGACAAGAAACCCTTCTTTTTTATTAATATAGATATTTTAATATAAAAAAATTGTAAGTACTTTTACTTAATGTGTGTCTATTATATTTCATAAATAATAATACAGTGTTATCATCAGTTAGAACATCATAACAAGCATTTTAGACTATTAACCCCTTCGCAACAAGCGTCGTTTAAAGAATTTGTAATCTCTTATCACCAGGGTTCTCGCTGCCACTCGCCATTGCGCCAAATTGCGACGAAGTGCTTCATTTGGCGAGTAAAGGAACGATTACATTCGCCTGATTGCGAATGTTTAATGATTACACATTTTTTTGTGAGTGTGTGTCAGTACAGGCGACAGATTATTAGCGTTACTGAACGATTGTTGCCGTTTATCATGTTCAATGGCATCGAATCATTAGTACAGTTTTCAATCTGCCTTTGATGTATGGTCTTCAATGAAAAGCCATAGAATTCTGGAAAAAATATATTTTTTAAATGCAATATATATTTTATTGTTTATATTTAAGATTTTTCAGGATTCATTATATGTAATATCTTAAAATCCTGAGTAAACTTCGGTCGTAAAGTTTTGTTTCATAAGATTTTAATGAGTTAAATCGAGTTTGGGAATTTTTCCTTGATTGCGCAAGACATTAAAAAGAACTTTTTTTTTAATAGTTTATGTTGCGCATCGTTGAATTTAGATGAATAACTGATGTATGAGATGTTTCAAAAAAGTACTTTTTTTAAGAGTATATTGAAAGAAAGTTAGATTAAGGGGTCAAAGATCGATTTTTCAGTTTTTCACGACGAATCTATTTTGCTAACATTTTTTTCATTTGGCTACTGTTTTTAGGTAGCTTTCATTACAAAAAGCTACCTATTGCAGCCGTTCGGAGGAAAGCGATTTCAAAAAATTTTGGTATATTTTCATCGATCATGACCCCCAGACCCCGAAACCACCCTCCGTTCAAAAGTTGATATATATATATATATATATATATATATATATATATCCATATATATATATATATATCTGACCTTTGTCATACCGTAACTCTCGAATTTATGAACCGATTTGGATGTAATTCGGTATGTACATAGTACATACCAATATCTCGACCGAGTTCGTTGGCCAGCTTCATCCGCCATTTTGTTTCAAAATGGCGGCCATTTAAAATTTTCTTAAAAATTTGAAATTTGAAATGTGGTACCAAAGAATTGAAAATGGAAAAATATTTTTTTCTTATGTATTTGATCTTTATACAAAGAATCCGGAGCAGTTTTTGTTTCGTCTATATCTTTAAAAATGGCTGAGTTATAGCATTTTGAATTTCTAGCATGGCTGACATTTTGAAACGTCCTGAAATTTGTCACGCGATAAAAGGCGTATTTATGAACCGATTTGGATGTAACTTCGTTTGTACATAGTACATACCAATGTCTCGACCGAGTTCGTTGGCCAGCTTCATCCGCCATCTTGTTTAAAAATGGTAGCCATTTAAATTTTTAAGAAAAATTTAAATTTGAAATGTGGTACCAAAAAATTGAAAATTGAAAAAATATTTTTTTTTATGTATTTGACCTTGATACAAAGATTCGGGAGCAGTTTTCGTTTCGTCTATATCTCAAAAAATGGCTGAGTTATAGCATTTTGAATTTCTAGCGTGGCTGACATTTTGAAACGTCCTGATATTTGTCACGTGATAACAGGCGTATTTATGATCCGATTTGGATGTACTTTGGTGTGTACATAGTACATGCAAATATCTCGACCGAGTTCGTTGGCCAGCTTCATCCGCCATCTTGTTTCAAAATGGCGGCCATTTTAAAAATTTAAAAAATTTAAAATTTAAAATGAGATACCAAAATATTAGAAAATGAAAAAGATTTTTTGTGTATGTGTTTGACCTTAATACAAAGATCTCAGAACAGTTTTTGTTTCGTCTATATCTAAAAAAATGGCTGAGTTATAGCGTTTTGAATTTCTATTGTGGCTGACATTTTAAAACGACCTGATTTTTGTCACGCGATAACAAGCGTATTTATGAACCGATTTGGATGTTACTTGGTCTGTACATAGTACATACCAATGTCTCGACCGAGTTCGTTGACCAGCTTTATTCGCCATCTTGTTTCAAAAGGGTTGACATTTAAAAAAAATTTAAAATTTAAAATGAGGTATTAAAAAATTGGAAAATGAAAAAAGATTTTTTTATGTGTTTGGCCTCGATACAAAGATTCCGGAGCAGATTTTGTTTCTGAAAATTTGTTCTTTTGTTTCTATCTTAAAAAATGGTTGAATTATAGTACTTTGAATTTCTAGTATGGCTAACATTTTGAAACGATCTTGTATTTGTCACGCGATAACACACGTATTCGCCTATTTCCACGTGAGAAAGCATGTGGATAGTATACATCAACATCTCAGCCAAATATAAGTTACTTTAAATAAAAGCAGCTTGGATAAAGCTGACTAATTTCGTGAAATTCTCATTCATAATGATTTAGTATTGATAAAAATTAGTAAGTGAATCTCCTATATTCGGTTTCCACTAAATTGAGCTTCGTGTGTTTGAATAATATAAGTTGGCTTTTTTAAAATAAGGTATTTGAAAGATACCTCTTCCTCCCGGCACTGGCCGGAAGGACTTTTTATTTTTGATTAGTCAAATTGCTAACGTTCATTAAAAGTAAGCGAGATCCCTGCTTGACATGAAACAAAAGCATGAGACGAACAGAGTTTTAAGGCTTTTATTCATACTCAGCGTCCAAATTTCCCTCACTAATGTTAAACCTATAGGTGCATTCGTATATTTAAAATATCTCCTGAGAAAAATAATAATTTTAACTTGCTATTTTGTGTATGCTTCTTAAAGGAAATCTCTTTTCTTTCTTAGTTCTCAAAATATTTCTAAAATAACTGCTTAATTCCATATTTTGTACGTTAAAATTTGATAAGCTGTGTGTAAAATTTCATATAAAATTAAGTATATATTTTAGAAATATTTTTATAACGAAGAAAAAAAAACATCCTGTAAGAAGTGAAAACAGAAAAAAAAGTCCTTCCGGCCAGTGCCGGGAGGAAGAGGTAGCTTTCATAATCCTTATTTAAAAAAAGCCAACTTATATCATGCAAACACACGAAGCTCAATTTAGTGGAAACCGAATATAGGAGATTCAATACTAATTTTTATCAATATAATGAATGAGTATTTCGCGAAATTAGTCAGCTTTATCCAAGCTGCTTTTCTTTAAAGTAACTTATATTTGGCTGCCAAATTCGGCAATTTCTTAAAGTGCCTGTCATTTTAAGACAACATGGTGGATGAGGCTAAGCAGTGAACTTGGTCGAGACCTTAGTAATTGCTGTGCACATGCTCACCCACATCGGAATCGGTTAATATATAGGAGTGCTGTCGCAGGCAAAAAATTAGATTTTTCAAAATGTCACCCACAATAGAAATTGAAACTGCTATATCTGAGCCATTTTTTAAGGTAAAGACAAACAAAAAATGCTCCTGAATCCTTATATCAAGATCAAATACTTAAGAAAGTAACCTTTTTCAATTTCTAATTTTTTTGCACCTCACTTTAAATATATATATATATTTTAATTTAATGGCCGCCATTTTGAAACAAGATGGCTGATGAATCTGGCCAGCGAACTTGGTCGAGGTGTTGATGTATACTATCCACAGGCCTTCTTACATCGAAATAGGCGAATACGTGTGTTATCGCGTGACAAATACAAGATCGTTTCAAAATGTTAGCCATGCTAGAAATTCAAAGTGCTATAAATCAACCATTTTTTAAGATATCAACAAAAGAACAAATTTTCAGAAACAAAAACTGCTCCGGAATCTTTGTATCAAGGCCAAACACATTAAAAAAAATCTTTTTCATTTTCCAATTTTTTAATACCTCATTTTGAATTTTAAATTTAATTTTTTTTAAATGGCAACCCTTTTGAAACAAGATGGCGAATGAAGCTGGCCAACGAACTCGGTAGAGACATTGGTATGTACCATGTACAGACCAAGTTACATCCAAATAGGTTCATAAATACGCCTGTTATCGCGTGACAAAAATCAGGTCGTTTTAAAATGTCAGCCACAATAGAAATTCAAAGTGCTATAACTCAGCCATTTTTTTAGATATAGACGAAACAAAAACTGTTCCGGAATCTTTGTATTAAGGTCAAACACATAAAAAAAAATCTTTTTCATTTTCCAATTTTTTGGTATCTCATTTAATTTTTTTTTTTTTAAATTTTTTTAAATGGCAGCCATTTTGAAACAAGATGGCGGATGAAGCTGGCCAACGAACTCGGTCGAGATATTTGTATGTACTATGTACACACCAAGGTACATCCAAGTCGGTTCATAAATACGCCTGTTATTACGTGAGAAATATCAGGACGTTTCAAAATGTCAGCCACGCTAGAAATTCAAAATGCTATAACTCAGCCATTTCTTAAGATATAGAAGAAACAAAAACTGCTCCCGAATCTTTTTATCAAGGTCAAACACATTAGAAGAAAATATTTTTTCAATTTTCAATTTTTGGTACCACATTTCAAATTAAAATTTTTCTTAAAAATTTAAATGGCCGCCATTTTTAAATAAGATGGCGGGTGAAGCTGGCCAACGAACCCGGTCGAGACATTGGTATGTACTATGTATAAACGAAGTTACATCCAAATCGGTTCATAAATACGCCTTTTATCGCGTGACAAAATTCAGGACGTTTCAAAATGTCAGCCACGCTAGAAATTCAAAAAGTCCTTCCGGCCAGTGACGGGAGGAAGAGGTAGCTTTCATAATCCTTATTTAAAAAAAGCCAAATTATATCATTCAAACACACGAAGCTCAATTTAGTGGAAACCGAATATAGGAGATTCAATACAAATTTTTATCAATATAATGAATGAGATATTCGCGAAATTAGTCAGCTTTATCCAAGCTGCTTTTCTTTGAAGTAACATATATTTGGCTGCCAAATTCGGCAATTTCTTAAAGTGCCTGTCATTTCAAGACAACATGGTGGATGAGGCTAAGCAGTGAACTCGGTCGAGACCTTAGTAATTGCTGTGCACATGCTCACTCACATCGGAATCGGTTAATATATAGGAGTGCTGTCGCATGCAAAAAATCAGATTTTTCAAAATGTCACCCACAATAGAAATTGAAACTGCTATATCTGAGCCATTTTTTAAGGTAAAGACAAACAAAAAATGCTCCTGAATCCTTATATCAAGGTCAAATACTTAAGAAAGAAACCTTTTTCAATTTCTAATTTTTTTGCACCTCACTTTAAATATATATATATATATTTTAATTTAATGGTCGCCATTTTGAAACAAGATGGCTGATGAATCTGGCCAGCGAACTTGGTCGAGGTGTTGATGTATACTAACCACATGCCTTCTTACATCGAAATAGGCGAATACGTGTGTTATCGCGTGACAAATAGAAGATCGTTTCAAAATGTTAGCCATACTAGAAATTCAAAGTGCAATAAATCAACCATTTTTTAAGATATAAACAAAAGAACAAATTTTCAGAAACAAAAACTGCTCCGGAATCTTTGTATCAAGGTCAAACACATAAAAAAATCTTTTTCATTTTCCAATTGTTTAATACCTCATTTTGAATTTTAAATTTAATTTTTTTTTAATGGCAACCCTTTTGAAACAAGATGGCGAATGAAGCTGGCCAACGAACTCGGTCGAGACATTGGTATGTACTATGTACAGACCAAGTTACATCCAAATAGGTTCATAATTACGCCTGTTGTCGCGTGACAAAAATCAGGTCGTTTTAAAATGTCAGCCACAAGAGAAATTCAAAATGCTATTACTCAGCCATTTTTTTTAGATATAGACGAAAGAAAAACTGTTCCGGAATCTTTGTATTAAGGTCAAACACATACAAAAAAAAATCTTTTTCACTTTCCAATTTTTTTGGTATCTCATTTAAATTTTTTTATTTTTTAATTTTTTTTATGGCCGCCATTTTGAAACAAGATGGCGGATGAAGCCGGCCGACGAACTCGGTCGAGATATTTGTATGTACTATGTACACACCAAGGTACATCCAAGTCGGTTCATAAATACGCCTGTTATTACGTGAGAAAAATCAGGACGTTTCAAAATGTCAGCCACGCTAGAAATTCAAAATGCTATAACTCAGCCATTTCTTAAGATATAGACGAAACAAAAACTGCTCCCGAATCTTTTTATCAAGGTCAAACACATAAGAAGAAAATATTTTTTCAATTTTTAATTTTTTGGTACCACATTTCAAATTTAAATTTTTCTTAAAAATTTAAATGGCCACCATTTTTAAACAAGATGGCGGATGAAGCTGACCAACGAACCCGGTCGAGACATTGGTATGTACTATGTACACACTGAATTACATCCAAATCGGTTCATAAGTACGCCTTTTATCGCGTGACAAAATTAGGACGTTTCAAAATGTCAGCCACGCTAGAAATTCAAAATGCTATAACTCAGCCATTTTTTAAGATATAGACGAAACAAAAACTGCTCCGAAATCTTTGTATAAAGGTCAAATACATAAGAAAAAATATTTTTCCATTTTCAATTTTTTGGTACCACATTTCAATTTTTAAATTTTTAAAAAAATTTTAAATGGCCGCCATTTTGAAACAAAATGGCGGATGAAGCTGGCCAACGAACTCGGTCGAGAGATTGGTATATACTATGTACACACTGAATTACATCCAAATCGGTTCATAAATACGCTTTTTATCGCGTGACAAAATTCAGGACGTTTCAAAATGTCAGCCATGCTAGAAATTCAAAATGCTATAACTCAGCCATTTTTTAAGATATAGACGAAACAAAAACTGCTCCGGAATCTTTGTATAAAGGTCAAATACATAAGAAAAAAATATTTTTCCATTTTTAATTTTTTGGTACCACATTTCAAGTTTTAAAATTTTAAAAAATTTTTAAATGGCCGCCATTTTGAAACAAAATGGCGGATGAAGCTGGCCAACGAACTCGGTCGAGACATTGGTATGTACTATGTACACACCAAATTTCATCGAAATCGGTTCATAATTACGGGAGTTACAGTGTGACATAGGTCAGATATATATATATATATATATATATCAATTTTGAACGGAGGGTGGTTTCGGGGTCTGGGGGTCATGATCGATGAAAATATACCAAAATTTTTTGAAATCGCTTTCCTCCGAACGGCTGCAATAGGTAGCTTTTTTGTAAAGAAAGCTACCTAAATGCTATAACTCAACCATTTTTTAAGATATAGACGAACAAAAACTGCTCCGAAATCTTTGTATAAAGGTCAAATACATAAGAAAAAAATATTTTTCCATTTTCAATTTTTTGGTACCACATTTCAAATTTTAAATTTTTAAAAAAATTTTAAATGGCCGCCATTTTGAAACAAAATGGCGGATGAAGCTGGCCAACGAACTCGGTCGAGAGATTGGTATGTACTATGTACACACCGAATTACATCCAAATCGGTTCATAAATACGCCTTTTATCGCGTGACAAAATTCAGGACGTTTCAAAATGTCAGCCACGCTAGAAATTCAAAATGCTATAACTCAGCCATTTTTTAAGATATAGACGAAATAAAAACTGCTCCGGAATCTTTGTATAAAGGTCAAATACATAAGAAAAAAATATTTTTCCATTTTTAATTTTTTGTTACCACATTTCAAGTTTTAAAATTTTTTAAATATTTTAAATGGCCGCCATTTTGAAACAAAACGGCGGATGAAGCTGGCCAACGAACTCGGTCGAGACATTGGTATGTACTATGTACACACCGAATTACATCGAAATCGGTTCATAATTACGGGAGTTACAGTGTGACATAGGTCAGATATATATATATATATATATATATATATATATATATATATATAAATTAATTTTAGCTTTAGCTTATTTTTCCCACAGAAAACACCATTTTGCTTATATCATTGAATTTTGTGCCCTTGATAACGTAATTCAATGTATAAGCTTTTCAATTTTTGTCGGTGTCCACTTTTTTCTTTTTTCTTCCATAATAATTCTTATAATATATTTTTTTTTTTTTTTTTTTTTTTAAATACTTACAGCTTTAATTCATAATAATTGACGGTGGTAGGTTATGTTTAATTAATGGTTATATATATATATATATATATATATATCAATTTTGAACGGAGGGTGGTTTCGGTGTCTGGGGGTCATGATCGATGAAAATATACCAAAATTTTTTGAAATCGCTTTCCTCCGAACGACTGCAATAGGTAGCTTTTTTGTAAAGAAAGCTACCTAAAAGAAGTTAAAATTATTAATTTCTCGAAGAGATATTTTAAATATACAAATGCATCTCTAAGCGTTTTCATCAAAATTTCTCATATCTTATTTTAAAAAAAAATACTTTTACGAACGTATATGTAACGCACTAACTACGGCCCAACGTATACTCTAATACTTAGCTACAGGATAGTGTGAAATGGGGGAGGGCGAAGTAGGCGGTTGCCCCGTGCGCGGAAATCGAGGGGGGCGTCAAATGTATACTACCAATCTAATTTTTCTTCTTTTTTAATGTATACTATAAATAATTAACAATTTCCAACATAGTTGAAAAGTGTTTATGACTTCGGTTTGTCTGGCCGTCTGTCCGTATGGCCGTCTGTCCACGCTCTAGCTCTTGTAAATATGCACCGATCGCTCTTAATTTTTCGGATGTTAGTGACCTCTACCATAGCACGTTCCCTATTTCAAGTTTGTAGCATGCTTAGTTCATTGACAGGGACAGTAAAAAGTTTTCCGTTACATTACGGCCAATGGAAAAAAATCGCTTCAAATGATTTTTAATGGTGTTACTCTCTTTCAAACATAGTAAAATTGATATTCATTTATGAAGCCCATTAAAATATGCATTCTGTTGAATATACGATGCAAAGAATAGTTATTGTTCATTTACAGGCCACACAAAAGAATTCCGTTCATAATGGTATAGGGGAAATTGTTTGCGCTGTATTTGAAAAGATTTCAGATACTATATTGCATCCGAATTACCGTAATGATTGCTCGAAATGCATTTTTAATTATGATATGCGCTTTTTAAAGGTTTCGTTCATCTGTCGAAACCCTATTCGTCTCGCTCCTCTGTCCGTCTGTCACAGAGCCCGTTCTCAGAAACTATACATATTGGAGACTTGAAATTTTGCATACTTATAGCTGAACACCACACATCATACGAAAAATCGTAAAATTTTGGAAAAGCCGTACATTTAACGCTTTGGGCTCCACATGTGTATTTTAAACAATTTTTTCTAAGTGAGTCCCTAATTCGGTTGGAGGCGTGAAATTTTGCATACTTATAGCTGAACACCTCACATCAAACGACAAATCATAAAATTTTGAAAAAGTCGTACATTTAACCCTTTGGGCTCCCACATGTGTATTTTAAACAATTCTTTCTAAATGAGCCCATATTTAGGTTGGAGGCGTGAAATTTTGCATACTTATAGCTGAACACCTCACATCAAACGACAGATCAAAAAATTTTGAAAAAAATCGTACATTTAACCCTTTGGCCTCCCACATGTGTATTTTAAACAATTCTTTCTAAGTGAGTCCCTATTTAGGTTGGAGGCGTGAAATTTTGCATACTTATAGCTGAACACCTCACATCAAACGACAAATCATAAAATTTTAAAAAAATCGTACATTTAACCCTTTGGCCTCCCACATGTGTATTTTAAACAATTCTTTCTAAGTGAGCCCCTATTTAGGTTGGAGGCGTGAAATTTTGCATACTTATAGCTGAACACCTCACATCAAACGACAAATCATAAAATTTTGAAAAATATCGTACATTTAACCCTTTGGCCTCCCACATGTGTATTTTAAACAATTCTAAGTGAGCCCCTATTTAGGTTGGAGGCGTGAAATTTTGCATACTTATAGCTGAACACCTCACATCAAACGACAAATCTTAAAATTTTGAAAAAGTCGTACCTTTAACCCTTTGAGCTCCAACATGTGTATATTAAACAATTCTTTCTAAGTGAGCCCCTATTTAGGTTGGAGGCATGAAATTTTGCATACTTATAAACACCACATATCATACGACAAATCATAAAATTTTGAAAAAATCGTACATTTAACCCTTTGGGCTCCCACATGCTTATTTTAAGCAATTCTTTCTAACTGAGCCCCTTATTAAATTGGAGATTTGAAATTTTGCATACTTATAGCAGAACACCTGAAGCCAGCCGACAAATCTTAAAATCTTGAAAAAGTGTTACGTTTAACCCTTTGAGCTACCACATATGTATTTTAAGCAATTCTTTCTAAGAGAGCCCCTAATTAAGTTGGAGACATGGATTTTTGCATACGTATAGCTGAATACCTCAGACCACACGGCAAATCATAAAATTTTCAAAAAGTCTTATATTATTTACTCCTCCGGGCTCTAACTTGTGTATTTTAAGCAATTTTTCTGACATCCGCGCTTTTCACCCGGGCAGCACTTTTCCAACTTTTCCGACACCCCTTTGACAATTCTTTCATATTATGCACCATAGCCTTACATATTTTAGTTCCACTTTTTACCGCCAGGTGCGTCTACTTATCTCGGGTGCTATCGGCCCAATCCCCTCGACTAATATATCTTCGGATAGTATATAAAACAGAGTTTCGTTTGGATAGAGGTTAGTTTAGAATAGAGTGCGCTCCTGGTTGCGAAATGTGGATCTAAGAGATTTTTCAAAAGGATAAAGTGTTTTGAAAGGAATATTAAACGAAACACTCTGTGCGATCTGTGATCACACTTACCTACTTGTTCACTATATTTATGCATACTATAAAGTGCGTATAAATGTATAATTCATATACAGAGCTACAGAAATAAATTCGTAAAGGTTGATGAGTATGAGCATGAATTGCTTAATGGTGTGTTTTAAAGGAGTTATGCATTTTTACGCTGAACTAAATATAGTGTACTAAGAAATATTTGTAGAATATAGATAAAATAATATACAGGGCCATGCAAAGAGTTGGATACATGGTCGTCTATGGGTGATAATTTCTGGAAATGTAATTTCAGTAGTTTTAAGCGTGTTTTAATTTGAATTAAATTTTGGCTAAATAGTGGCATGTAATAAAAGTACTAGGTAAACTACAGGGCTGTACAAAAGTATTCAAGTATGTTTCCATCTATTAGTATAAATTGCTGAAAGATGAATTTCAACCTGTTATGCATTTGCTTGCTAAACTAAATTTTCCCATTAGTATATATATCAACCTACAGATCGAATTTTGTTTAAAAGAATTGGAATACATATTTGACTATGGGCGGTAACTACTGAAATCAGATTTTTAAATGTTTATTTAGTTATCTTATTTACCTTATTTTCCTAAGTAACGAAGTTTCGTTAAAGCTTTCAGGGAGTGTTGGAAAGTGTTTCATAATCTATGCTGTCGCATGATTTTTCTTACTTGTTATATATGCAGATAGATATAGGGAATTTTTCCCCAATGAAAGTACATACTTTTTACATTTTAAAGTTATTGCATCGTCCATTACCCCAGATCCAAAAACAAATTACTGACTAAGTACAATTTTCTTGCTAATTGTTATACAGTATTGTTAGATGCATTTTTTCCACAATCATTTCCCAGATCCGCTTTTCCATAATATAACTGCAAATTTAATTTTTTTTTTCTTATTTGAAATTTCTGAATTAAAAATTTTAAGGTTCCAAAATAAGCGCGAAATATGTATTCAACAGAATTTATTTCTGTTTGTGCACTTCGCCAGTTTTGTGCCATCTGTCATAGAGAGAAGTCGAAATTGGGGTCGACAAATTTAAACTTTGGCCCAGGTGCACTTTTCTGTTTGCACAGTCTGCTGAACTAATAAACTTTATATTTTTAAATCGTATATATCATAGAAGGATAATATAATATAGATACTAAAATGTATGAAAAATACTACTACTTTCACATTTAATATGCATAATTATTTTTTATTTTGGAAGATATATCCTTTACAATATTTTAAATATTTATGGTTTTCGTTCACGGTTACTTTCACTAAATCTATACAATCCCCGACAGTTATTATAAACTTTGTAATAATTAAAGTTAATACCCACTTCCTTCCCACGATTAACCCTTTCAGGAGCAAAGTACTTTTCTTCTTAAAATTTTGAAATGACAGATTCACGGCAGGAATTAGAAACAATTTTATTTGAAAATAAGTAAAAGCTTTTCTTCAAATACAGTATAAATGCAAAATTTTATTTCAAAATTCTGGTGTCAATGTGGCATTTCGGTATTAAAATTAAGTGGGATATATTATATCCCACCGCCCCTCAAGGGGTTAAACATTTAAGTATAAATCTAGACCAAAAATATGCAAAGGAAAGGTTATTTCAAATTTTATAAAGACTCGGAGCCCCTAACAAAACCTCAATTGGAGAGGGACCCTGGTTGAGGTCTGCACGGGCCGGAATTTCCAAACAGGAATCAGTAAAAATTTCTACAAAAAATTCAGATTCTTCTTAACATACAATTAAGATTCCTTTAAAGAAAACTGCATACATATTTATGGGATAAATTTACAGTATATATTTGAAAATTATGATGTGTTTGCAAGACAGAAAATACACAATAGCAACATTAATAATTACTTAGATTCTTATAGACGTTTCAACATTCAAATAAGGATTCATTAAAAAATTAATGTAGTTTAGAATAAAAGAAAAAAAAGGAGGTTTAGAAGCTTGACTTTTGAAGCTGTACTGTATAATAAAAAGTAGATTTGTGAAAATATTTCTCTGTCATTTATTAAGGCTTTTCTAAAATCCAAAAGAGCTACTTTCTGACACATTTCTGAATTCATTTCTTTTCGGAAACGCATAAGATTGGCAGGTGTTGTCATTCAGAAACTATGTAATCGAATGGCGTTATCGATTTTTTGATAAAGGCAATATACCTATTATATTATACTGTTAAAGGTAACATTTTGAATAGAATTTCGGAAGTGACATCACGGGAAAGAAGAAAAACCCGAAGCCATGACAAGAATAATTTATATGTCGACAAATAATTTATTTTTCAAAAATGGAAAACGCTATTCTATTCCAAATCCCTTCAATAGTTAGGCTTGGCAATTTTATGCCTTTGCAGTTAAAAGTTTGTCAGAAAATGTGTCAAAGTTTCGTGTTTGAGAACCACCTTAAGGTATAATTTCAACGATTACGTTAAGGCTGTTCTCAACTGTTCTGCTTAACAAGAGCAAAACGTTTTAGCCCCCTGAAGGGCACCTATATATTATACATACCAGTTAATTTTAATTCCCAAATACTACATTGGCATCAGAATTTATGAATTAATTTTTTCTTTATATAATGTACGCAAAGAAAAGCTTTTACTTACTTGCTTATAAATTTGTTCATAAATACCGGTGTCAATCAATCATTTTAGCATTTTTGCAACAGAACTACTTTGCCCCTGAAGGGGTTAACACATTTGCAAATTCATTTTTTAACGGAAAGATATAAAATTGGAAGGCCTGACTATGGAAGCGATTTGAAATCGAACTGTGTTTTCCATTTTTTGATAAATAAATTACCTATTAAGTTATAAGTAATTTTGATCACGTAACAAAGACGTTTTTCCCCCTCCCTTGGGTGGTTATTCTTCTTTCACACGGAAATTAGGTTCAAACGCCCACTTTGACACTATTTTCTGAAAGATCTATTGTGTTTGCAAAAAAAAAAAAAAAAAAAAAAAAAACGGAAAATTGATTACATTATTTCTAAACAACAACACCTGCTAATTTTATGCATTTCCGAACAAAAATAAATTGAAACTTATGTCATAAATTTGCCCTTTTGGATTTGAGAACAGGCTTAAATAAAATAGGAAGAGCACTTATTTTCTTTTACGCAAACTTTTCTTTCTCAGCAGGATAATTCAGCCAGTTAACTTTATTGGTTATAAATCTGGTGTGATATTTATGAATCAGCTCAACAGAATAAAATCGCAGGTAATGGAAACGCAGAAAACGGTGGACACGTAATTACACAAGATTGACTTTTTTAACACAATTATTATATTTGGTAAATAAATCATATGGATTTACTTTTTCGAACAGGGCGAAAAATGTCCAGGCTAGGATTCGAACCAGGAATACTCTGGCTGAAGCAGCCAGTGCTCTACCAATTATGCCATCCTGGAGAAGCTGGAATTACTAATTCACCCAGTTACATTACTAATTATAACATCTGGGCTGATAATTATGATCAGCTCAACAAAATTAAATCGCACATAATAGAAACGCCAGAAAACGCTGGACACGTAATTACACAAGGTTAAATTTTTTAACACAAAAATTTCCCCGGTCGAACTTTAAATTTTTGCACAGGGCCGGGCCAGGACCTGAAAATTCCGGTAGTGGAGATTTCAAGTGGTCTATCCTAAATGGAATCTGAATTCCCTTTGTTGTGACATAAAAATGACGTACGGGGACATATATCATGGGGTCGTAAATCAGGAATTCTTGAGAAAATAAAATGCTCTAGCACTGGATTTATGCCCCCTGATTTATGTCCCCATCTACTCTGACGTCATCAAAATGACGTATGGGGATACATATCATGGGGATGTTAATCAGGATTTCGTCGAAAGTAAAACACTCCAGCACTGGATATGTGCCCCCATTTTTTGTGACGCAAAAATGACGTATGGGGGCATAAATCATGGGGACATTAATCAGGCTCTCAATGAAAGGAAAATTCTCCATTACTGGATTTGTGTCCCCTTCTGATATGGGGGCATATATCATGGGGTTGTTAATCAGGATTTCGTCAAAAGTGAAATGCTCGAGCACTGGATTTGTGCCCCCATTTTTGTGACGTCAAAATAATGACGTATGGGGACTTAAATCATGGGGACGTTAATCAGGCTCTCAACGAAAGGAAATTTCTCTAGCACTGGATTTGTGTCCCTTTCAGATATGGGGGCATATATCATGGGGACATTAATCAGGATTTCGTGAAAAGTGAAATGATCCAGCACTGTATTTATATCCCCATTTCTTGTGACGTCAAAATGACGCATGGGGGCATATATCATGGGGACATTAATCAGCGCCCCCCAAATAACACCTTCCAGTTCCAACACGTCTCCCCTCCTGTTTTTTTTTGCGTTTCGCACTTCGCTTCTCTATTCCAATCTGTGGGGTTTTGCTCTACTTTCACGGTAGCCCATCCTGTCACCATTCACCTCTCAAACCCTTCCTTTTACTGCTGAGCACATTCCTGCCTTACCATAACCATTCCAGGAGCCAATAATCCCTTCCAGGAATTTCCTTTCATATCACTCACAAGGGTGCACCTAGCATCGAGACCTGGTGCATTTTGTACTGTTAAAATTGTATATTATGTACTTTTTTATACTTTTATTTTTTTTTATTACATTTTTATTTGTTTATTTCACGCCAAAAGTGAGTTCAGTCGCCAAATATTGCGCTACAATTTATCTGCCGTCTTCATCCGAGGAGTAAATGTACAGTATAATACATATTAGAATTATATCAGATTACGATTTGTTTGTGAATTGATAGCATAAAAAACAAGAATTAAGTTTTTTCTTTTTTTTTCTCTATGCAGATGATAAATATATAGTAAATATATTTCTATAAAAGTTTCAAGATCATTGAAAACTATTTTTTAGTGAAATACAAAATAAGCAAACTATTTATTTATTTATTTATTTTTTTTTTGAAATCGAATGGAGTAATGTTTCGAATGTTTAAAATGAAATGTTGTTGTATTAAATGATCCTTTGGTAAAAGTAATCATGAATTACTATTTTTACACAATTTAGAAAAATTACTGTGGCTAATTCGGTCGGACATTACAATTTTTACTGGAGTCCAAAGCACTCCTCACACAAGACAAATAGCTACGACATTTGGATAGGGTTGCCGGAAAGCTCAACTCTTGAAAATAATCGCCAACTGTTTCCCCACCAAAAAATGTGAGTATAATGTTGCAATTTTTCAATATCAAATTCGTGGGTTCGTGAAGAAATTTTTTAACTTTTTTCAATATTTCATACGTATTAATAACTAAATTTTATTTTTAAATGCCTTTCTTATAACAACTTCAATGTTAAAAGTCCGATAAGTGGTCTCGAAAATTGCATTTTCAGAAAATTATGCTGCTGTAAAATCAAGAAATATTATTTTAACAGAAAAATTTTATCGATTCTTAAACTTCGTAATATAGGTGTTTAAAATACATCAGGTCTCAATGCTATGTGCGAGCAACACCAAAAGTGGTTCCCTTGTCAGTTTAATCTAGAAGCTAAAAAATGTGTCTATAACTCATGCAATATTATAATATAAAGATAATAACATACAGATAAATATAATATATAAGAAAAATAAAGTTAATTAAACAGCAATTTACATTAAACATACGTATCATAGACGTCAGAAACCTGGTAAAATGTTCATTAGATGAATCATCTATGTAATAAAAAATGTTATGGGAAGAATCGAGAAATTTTTCATTTTAACAAAATACAATTTTTTTTTTTTTTTTTTTTTTTTTGAAAAAGTAGAGAGAAAGGGAAGATTGCTATAAAACCTGAGGAAGCTATATTCACTCCAGGAATAAATGTCGGTTTTTAAACATTAGTTCTTCACTTCTGACAGGTTACAGATGTTCGATTTTTATTAGTTACTACAGGGTGAAGCGGAACATATTTTGTTACGTTTTTCTGACAAACTAAAACGTTTAAAAAATATTAATTCCAACGTCAAATAATTTAAACATTATACGAATAGTATGTTTTGTAAACGATATTTTTTCAAATTTACAAAGTGCACCTTTGAAAAGTCTATAAATGATATTATGACCATATTAAGAAAAGTTTAGTAGTCCAAATTAAAAACAAGTTAATTATTTCCGTCTCCTGAATGCTTATTCTAAACTTATAAAGTGGTCGAGATGACAATGCAGTATAGACATACAAATAAATATGCTGCCATTGAATTCGAAATAAAAGTTTGCAATTAAAAATTTAATAAAAAGTTTAGATGATAAAAGTGGTATGTTAAAAAAAAAAAAAGGCTAATCCTATGATTGGTGATAATCAATGGTCCTCTACGATCTGTTAAATGACTATTTGAAAAAACCTAACACTCACAGAGATTTTGATTAAAAGAATCATTTGACATTAAAAATAAATAGATATTAGGAACTTTACTGCTCATTTTCTCAAAAGGATGATTGTGTGACTTGCCACCTTTATCATCTGAGCTCTTCTAATAAGTGTTCACCTAAAAAGAGAAAGAAAACGAACATCCATTTTTAAGTATTGCATGATTGAAAACTAGAAAAAAAAATTGGTCTCCTTTCGAACAAATTTTTAATAAGTCATTCAGAAAAATGAAAAAAATCACAAAACATAAATAAAACTATTCAAATTTCAATCATTTTAATCGTTTTAAAATTTTGGAATGTGACTGAACGATAATTTAAGCCACGTAATAAATTAAACCAAGACCTATTATAAAACTTTTGTTTAATTTTTATTATCCATCTTTTTCAGCTAAGATATATTTGCAAATAACAAATGGATTTATCTTCTTAAAAAAGCATTCCCTACCATCATTCTTATTTTTCAAAACTGCAGAGCAAACGATCATGTAGTAAAACATTAGAGTTCACCATTTAATCGAATAAAGGCCCCATCTCGACTTCAGAAACAAGTTTTGATGTTTTTCTAAAGATTTCAGAGGTATTTGAGAGTTATAGGAGAACGCTGAACAGAGAAAAAATAAAAATAAATATTAGCTGAGTTCTTTTCAGATGAAATATTCTATTGGATTTTGTTTCAATTGCTAGCTTTTATTAACTTTTAATGTTTATATCTAATATTTAGTTGTATGTATAAAAACTTATTTTTCACTCTAAGTGAAATTCTTTCAAATTTAAATCTCAATAATATAATCTAGCAAATATCACACTAGTGAAGAAAAAAATACAATCAAAATGTACCTATAACAATTAAAATGTTCTAAAATGTTAGTGCTAAAACTGCATAGAAATATACAGTATAGTGCTAAAAGCTATATAGAAGTAAAATTTAAAAAATTAAGAAATAACTAAAAAATTAGGATCAGAAATTATGAAAAAATAATGCTTAATTTATGTTAAGAAAATTTACGTCAATCGTGAAATAAATTTCTTCAAAACAGTGTCATAACTAACATCGCAACCAAACGAATTTTCTTTTCTGTTATATTTATTTTTGAAACCTTCCGAGCAGGTTGTTACGTTACAATAAGTTCATCGGATATTAAAGTCTAAAAATTAAAAAAATAAAATAAAAAATCTGTATCTCAGAAAAGAGTTTTGGCGTAGAATTTTGTTTCATAATATTTCGGAGGCTTTTAAAAATATTTTATCGAAACACTAAAATGAAAAAAATTCAACTACAAACATATATACCACCTGTAAACAAGCTGAATTACTTAGAAGTTGCCATAATCTGCTGTAAAATATTTCACCTTTCTCTGGCTTGCGCTTCTGTGAGTGTTCGGCACAGCGTGTAAATAAATAAATAAATAAAAGCGTTAAAATACAGAAATTGTGCTGGTAATCGGGACGTCAATATTGTTTTAAAGGAGAAACAAAAGTTCCTTAAATTCCTGGAAATTTTCCGTGATTTCTAAAATATTCGTTTTTAACTTTCAATTTTATAACAAATATCTTCCGTATTTTTAACAAAATTTCATATCGTTAAAATATCCTTTATAGGTGAAAAAAACGTATTACTCTTCAAAGGCAACCCTATGATGTATGCTGAGAAATTCATTTTTTTTTCTTTCTTTGTGAGTTTCTAGAGTACTTACTTTTAGTTTCTAGAGTACAGTACTTATTGCGAGGTATTTTGGTCCATGCACTGTCCGTAGGCCGTAGTCTTGACCGCAGAGCTTACGATTAGACATGCTGCTTTCTCAAAGTTGTTACTTATTTTATATGCTTTTTATGCACGCGCAAGGTGTAGAATAATTTGATAGTTTCATCGGAAGATTTTTTTCAACTGTGTTCCAATGTTTTCAGATTTCCTTTCCGTAATTTTAAATATTTTGCTTTATTATTTGATGTCTTCCAAAAGATAAATTTTAGCTAAAAAGTTGTGTTCATGTATACATATTGCAAAAAGGAGCAATCATTACTCTTAATACGTTGTTTGACGGATATAATGTATAAATTTTCGATTTTCAGCTAAAATTTATGATAAATTAATGTTGATACTCTTCACATACATATGTATTTTAAATCTTGTCTTCATAACTCTGTATATCGTAATATAGTCCTTAATCATTTATATAGAATAAAGTATTTATGTTCTTCTCATCTAATTAACAACAATAATAAAAAACTAATTTATGATGCATTCAATCATGGTTTTCCAAAAAAAATTCATATATTCGTTAATATATAATTAGTACTTAAATGATCTTAAAAAACAAATTAACACATGCGTAAAAACAATTAAAAAATATATATAAAATAAGAAAATAATTATAAAAAATTAAAAATTGTAAAATAATAATAAAGAATTATTATAGGATTGTTGGGTGGGTAGATGTTAGAGTACGGAAGAGGGTGGTGTTGTCTGGATAATACACTATTGTTAATAAAAAAATGGGGCATTTGAATTACGTTGCTACTACACATTTTATAATGGATGTTGATTCGATACTTTTATATGTATAATGGTGTAGTTATATTTATATATTTATCAATTCATATTAAAATTATTCATATTCATTAATATTTCATAATGTTAACGATTAACTTGTATTTAAATTTTAGCCTACTCGGGACAATATCATTTTAATTTCTAATACAAAGTATACTATCTTAAATGAGAATAAAATGCATGCTTTAATAAATTTATTATTTGTTCATCCCTCTCCCCTTAAATTATGTGTATTTAATTTTTAAGAAAGTTTGTAGACTTTTGTAACTTATTATTTTCACAATTTAATTATTATTAATATTAATTCCTTAGCAGCTTAATTTTAATTTTTATATTTAATTATAAATTAATTTATGTGATGATGCAATGTTGTCACATGAATTTAAATTGTGATATGATATAGCAAGGTACAAATATATATGTGAAACATTAATAATCATCAATTTCACCATTTTACATATCATTTTGATTTAAACCCTCCGACTGTCTTGGAAAAGGGCAAAATTGTAATGTTGTTTTCTCTGCATTTTGTTTTAAATGCTAAAAAAAAATGATTCTTTGAACATTTTATCAAAAAACTTAATAACGAATATGAATGCAATCCTTGGAAGTATTAATGATTGTTCAATGTATTAAAAATACATTAAATCATTAGAATTATATTATTTTAAATATTGCTTGTATTGCAGTGAAACCTGGAGCTTAGTGAACGTATTAACATGGGCTTGTCAGTGAGGTGGTTAATATATCAATTACTAATTTTTTATAATTCGATTGTCTATATTTATTAACATAATTTTAATTATTATTTAATTATCATATATCTATCTCTAAACAGTATTGGCATTAAAACTTAATCCATTAATAGTTATTAATAGTTTTTATTATATAATAGATTTTATTTTACTAATAAGTCAATTGATGAGAGCACCACATTGATTCATTTGAATAGTTGGAGCAGTTCATTCTCAATTCTAAATTATCTATAGAGCGCACTGGTTATATATAATGGGAGTGTGCTTGGCTATGCTGTATATTGTTGAACCTTGGTCCACCATCATATAAAAAACTTTTTTGGCAACATGTGCTGGTCATCTCCAATGAGTGTATTTGTCATGCCTAATGTTAAGACAGTATGGATTTTAATTTGGTAATTTCTTTTTTATTTTCCTCTCTCCTTTTAAATCTTGTTTTATTTTAAAATTAATTGGTGTTCAATAGTTTATTTCTCTATTTTATGTGTGTGGTAGTCCCAAATTCATATTCTTTAGCTAATTTATGGCTAATATGAAGATGAAACACACATTTTATTTGTGGAACTTAAGGCATTTGGTAGCCGTCTAAGTTTGCAATTATGTCTAAGTTCTACAAATTTCCATTATTCCTTATCTGTTATTCAGTTTCTACTGTTTTTTACTGTGTTTTTGGAATCTATGTTAAGTGCGTTGGGGGGAACTGTATTTTGGTCAATATGTTAATGTCATTTTATTCATAATTTGACAATTTTTGTTGGTAGTCGGCAATGTTTATTTCATGGTGTTATATATATATGTGTGTGTGGGAGAGAGAGAGAGGGAGAGAGAGAGAGAGAGAGAGAGAGAGAGAGAGAGTATGTGTGTGACGATATGAACAAACGCAGTGGTCCTTTATCGAAATTATTTGGGTTTCCAGATCTTCTCAGGGTTTCCAACAAAGCACAGGCGTTTTAGGCCGACTGGTTTGTTGAGAATAAAAGAGTCGAGGGACACAATTAATGCAGTCGATTGAAATAGAATCCATCTTTATTGACATACTCATAATTGGCTTTAGGGAGAAATGCTCAAAATAATCGATGAAAAAAATAATAGAATTCACTCATATTAATAACTCATTTAAAGTTCTATCTCTCCTCTACCTTCCACACGATTTCACAGTTCTATTTATTCCGTTGTTATTGCACATATTCTGTAAACATCGCCGTACTCACTTCGATAATTTTTTCTCATTATTCTACCACCATACTCTTACTACATTCGTAAACTCACTAACATATCTGTCCGTACATCTGCATTTTCCATGAACTGACCAACTCTTTCTTTCTTTCTAACCGATGACCAGGCCCCTACCTTCCGGGTTGCCCCAGCTTAACGGGTTTAGTCTCTGGCATCGGGACGAAAGACCGCCTAATTGCCGCGAAGCGGCAATAAACCTGACATCATTGCCTCGATCGTCTTCCTATCTGCAGTGCCTACTGCTCGTTTGTGTATACTTTGTTTTGCCGGTTACTTAACGTTATAACCTGTTGTTTGGCGCCTGCACATTGCTACTCAAGTTGGTCTCGTAATTTAGAACCTTGATGAGATGACGAGACCTTCACCTGGCAAGGCTCCTCCAGAGGTATAATTCACAGGTAACCTGGAGGGAACTGACTGACATTTTCAGCTACAGTTCATCTTCTCTCATAATATCTCAAACAATCTTAAACAGCTCAAAAGAAAAACAAACTCTCAAAAGTTCTGAGAGAGCTCCAAGAAAACAACAATTCTCACCATATCCGGCTTTGCGAATATATTTATACTGTCTTGGCTCAACGTTAGAAATTAAATCAGCTGATCTTTCTCTCCCAATCATAACACCTTTTTTGAATTACATTTCCGGTCGGATTAAATTGGAAGTAACCAGGTTTCCTGGAGTTGTTCTAGAAAACATTGTTCTAGAAATTTCGAAAAACTCTGGACCTAGACGCACTAGGTGTAAAAAAAATTTAGTCTCTGTTGTCGAGATTGCATCTAAAAATAGTTTCTCTCCCCGCCAGACGATTTGTAACAAAAAGAAAAATGAATTTATTTACGCGGAAAAGTTTTAGGCATTGAAATTCTATTTGACACCTGGATATATATATAGATATATTTTTTATGGAAGAATGATTTTAAACTAACAGGTTTTTTAGACGGGATAAATTATGAATTATAATATTTTAACAATTAAGAAAGATTTTAGAGGGGTTTAATATATCGGGAATAATAGCGAATTTTAATAGGAATTTAAATAATAAAAGGGTTTTATTAAAGAAATATAAATAGTTAGAGCCATTTTTAGATTTACGCACTTTGGAATAAATATTAGGATTAGGATCACATGAAGATTAATAGACTAGGGTTGGCAAAAAAATTTCAATTTTTTAATATATATATATATACGCTCACCAACCTCCCGTGAATTGCAAAGATATTAGGTAGATTTCGTATGAAATACTACCTATTGGGATAGTTCCTAAGTTGGAATTTCTGAAAAATTTTTGCAGATCTACACCGATCATGACTCCTAGAACCCAAAACCACCCTCAGTAAAAACTTTATATCTATCAATCTATCTATCTATCTATCTATCTATCTATCTATGTATCTATCTATCTATATATATATATCACTTTCTTCTGGACACGATAACTTACGTAATTCTGCACCAATCTCTTCCAAACTGATACATAAAATCAAAGGGCATAAAATCTCGGTCAAGTTCGTTAATGGGCAAAATCGGACCAAGGCGATGGAAATAAAGAGGTGTTTTTTGAAAACCGAAAACCCCCCATAACTTTTTAATTTGTGTACATATCAAGTCAGTTTAATGTTTTTATTACTTCTAAAAATAGGGCCAAAATTTTATGTATCACAGATTTTTGATAAAGTTAAAAATGGGCTCAAGGGGCACAAAAAATAGGGTTTTTGGGAGAAAAAAATTCATAACTTCGTCAATTCTCAAGATATCAATTCCAATTAATTTTATTATAAATCTCCTTAATATTATCTACAACTTTTACATTCACAAGTTTTTGATAGGACTAATTCGTACCGCAAAAAAAATTAAAAACGAAAACAAAAAGGGGGTTTGAAGAAGTAAAAAATCCATAACTCCGTCAATTCAAAAGATATAAAATCCCCATGAATATATCATATATCTTCTTAATATTGTCTACAACATCTATATAGACAAGTTTTGGATAGGACCAATTCTTACAGCAAAAACAAATTAAAAATACATAGCGGTTGAAGAAAAAAATCATCCAAGTAAGGGTGTATTCAAATCCAAACTGCTTATTTTCTGACTCATTTTACAATTCATTTTTGCTCTCAAAGGCTTCCAATTGGTACGTTTTCTTACTCAAAAACTATGTAATGTACCGTAATAGTCGATTTTTTTGATAGAGGCAGAATATATTTTTTTAAATGCTGTTAAAGTGGGCATTTTGAACCGAATTTCCTGAAGCGGATTGTGTTGGAAAAATCATTGCATTAAGGATGCACTCAAATCCAAACTGCTTATTTTCTGACTCATTTTTAAATTCATTTTTGCTCTCAAACGCATTTAATTGGTAGATTCGCTTATTCAGAAACTATATAATGTACCGCAATGATCGATTTTTTGATAGAGGCAGACTATATTTCAAAAAATTATGTCAAAGTGGGCATTTTGAACGGAATTTCCCGAAGCAATTGTGTTATCACTTTCTTCTGGACACGATAACTTCCGCAATTCTGCACAAATCTCTTCCAAACTGATACATAAAATCAAGGTACATAAAATCTGGGTCAAGTTCGTTAATGGGCAAAAGCGGACAAAGGGGATGGAAATAGGGAGGGGTTTTGTGAAAACCGAAAAACCCCCATAGCTTCTTAATTTTTGTACATATCAAATCAGTTTAAAGTTTTTATTACTTCTAAAAATAGCGCCAAAAATCATGCATCACAGATTTTTGATAAAATTTAAAATAGACTCAAGGGGTGCAAAAAAAGAGGGTTTTTGGGAGAAAAAAATCCTTACTTTGTCAATTCTCATGATATCAAATCCAATAATTTTATTATACATCTCCTTAATATTATCTACAACTTTTATATTCACAAGTTTTTAATAGGACCAATTTATACCGAAAAAAAAACGAAAAAAAAAAAGGGGGGGGGGGGGGTTGAAGAAGAAAATTTTTCATAACTCCGTCAATTCACAAGATATAAAATCTCCATGAATTTATCATATATCTTCTTAATATTGTCTTGAACATTTATATAGACAAGTTTTTGATAGGGCCAATTCTTAAAGCAAAAACAAATTAAAAATACATAGCGGTTGAAGAAAAAAATCATCTTATTAAGGGTGCATTGAAATTCAAACTGTCTATTTTCTTACTCATTTTTAAATTCATTTTTGCTCTCAAACGCATTTAATTGGTAGATTCGCTTATTCAGACACTATATAATGTACCGTAATGATCGATTTTTTGATAGAGGCAGAATATATTTCAAAAAATGATGTCAAAGCGGGCATTTTGAACAGAATTTCCCGAAGCGATTGTGTTAGAAACGAAAAATATTGCCCTACTGAGAAAATAATTATTTATTAATCAATTTTTAATTAATTGAAAGAAAAATAAAAACACAGGTCGCTTATAAATCTTTTCAAAAATCACGTCAGCATGTTTCTTTTTTTCTATTTTCTTTTTTTTTTTATTAAAAATTAATCTGAAAATGTGCCAGAAAATTTCGAGTTGTTGAGTATGGAAAAATATTTTTTTAATATCGCCTTAACATGATTCTGATAAAACCAGCTATTTTATAAAAAGGAAATAAAAATTCGTCAAAAGCAGACAGATAAAACTGTTAAATTGGATTTATATCTAATAATGATTTAGTTTTTATTTTTGAAATTAGTATACTTAACTTCGAAATTTACCTCTGGCTGTGGGCCGGGCCGGCAGGCATATTTCTCTTTGGAACCGCGACTTGGTCGCAGCTCGTTTCACTTGCTCGCACTTTCTGCATCGACTCTAGCCAGAAATAGTACTATTCTAGATCATTTTAACATATGAAATTTACAAATATTTTTAATGTGTAAGAAAGTAATGGAAAACTTCGTTAAAAATGCAAATAAAAATCATTTTTTGACTTATAATATTGCACAGCACCGTTTAAACTCATTTAAAACTCTTTGAAAGCATGACGCCATAGATGCCACCATTTCTTAATTATTCCGTAGTGTGATCCAAGACGAAAATGTTTCCTAATGGAAATTTTATTTAATCAAAAATTTCAAAATTAAATCTAAAATGCACCTTATAGAAATAAGACGCATTTCCTTAAATATATTTTCCGGTTTAAAACCCGCTTGTCTTGGATCAGACTCCGGCATAATTAAGAGATTTTGGCATCCATGATAACGCTATCGAAATCTAAACAATGCGTTTTCTGTTGTATCTAAAATATATTCTTGCTCAAAAAAGCTGATTCGCTGAATGCATCACTTCACCGTAAAACGAACCATTGGCATTGCTAGTAATGCATCGATTAAACTAAGATTCAACTAAGCTTCAACAAAACTCCTACATAGGCTCCTCACGGGCTGACTCACGCCGCTATTAATTACCTTCTTTCTTTTGTAATTCTATGCATTTAATTGCCGATAGTAGAAGAACGCCTGTGATTAAAAAGAGATTCTCTCTGAATTTTGATTTGCTGAATGGTTCGGGATCATGTGGCCGTAAATTAACCACTGAGCATCGTCGCTGTGGTCGTTGTCAAATGGCAAGCTATAAATTCAGCCTGATTTCCGTGCCACGAAAAGAAACATATCTATAGATTTGAAGATTATGAATATTTTGTCTTTACGAACATATACTTTTTCAAATTATTTCCCTGATGCTTTACTTATCAACTACAATAAAAATGATGACTTAAGCACTACTAATTAACTACATGATGTTAAAATAAATTTTCTTCATTGCTTATTTAAATGACATATGTAACTAAAAAACAATCTTATAATAAATTATATTATTATATTTGCGCTGTCCTAAAAGTTTTGTGCAGAATACTGGAAAACTCAATGGCATGAAAAAGATTTAAAACGAAGAAAATTTTTTTAAAATAAAATTAAGATTAATGATCTTGTGATAGGCAAGTCCAATTTTGGAATAACTAATTCAGTTTAATTAAAAAAATTATAATCTAAACAAATAAATTATAAATTTTTAAAGTTATAAACATCACTTTTATTAAAGTAAAGAAAAATTATAAACTACTTTTATAACTTCAAAGAAAAAATTATAAAATTTGTAAAATTGTAGTTTATGAAATTATACATTTTAGTTTCATTCTTAAATTTATAAGTTAAATTAGTTTAGTTTAAGGTAATATTAAAATGATACTATAAAATTTACTTTTCAACTGCCTCAGACTTAAAAATAAGTAATAGATATATATTTTTTTAAAGGACGTAAAAATAATTTTTTATTTTTTATTTATTAAAAGAGACAATATTTGACAATATTTATATAAACAAAAACTTTCCAATATAAAGCTAATATTTGTAGTATATAGCTAATATATGTGTGTATATTCAATAGAAATAGTAACAGTGTGAAGTATTTCCTGTAAATACTGTCTAAGGCGGCATTTACCGATCTTTGACAATATTCCGCCTTAGACAAACTTTTTTCTATATCAATGAATTCGATGAGACTTGAAAATCGTTCCACGTTAGACAGATTTCCGTTCTACACAGAGTGCAGCTTAGAAATTATTCAGTGATAACGTCAACGATTCAGATATGTCTGCACGGGCGGAAAATTTCTGGCTCGGACCCGTTTTCTTCTCATTGTTCATGGCCTAGCTCGGCCTGGGCAAAAATCGATTAAATCATGCTCAACTCAATTTCTGAAAAGAATCGGGTCTTCATTTCTAAACTAGTATTATTCTATAACTAAAAGTTTTTAAAATGAATATTATATTGCATAGATATATATGAAAAAAATTCATTTTTGAGTATTCAAACAGTACAATTATCAGCAAGTCATGGAATACGCATTAATAACATTATTGATTAACATTATTCATTCAAATGCAGAGTGAGTTCAGAAATTAATATTGTTTAAAACCAAATGAGCATTTGGTCGTGATAAGATAACGAATATGCGATCGATAAAAATACCAATTTACATACCAATGATTTTCGTAGATATTAATTTATGAAACCTTAAAAAGATAAGAAAAAATATTGCGTTACTTTAATAAAGTAGAATAAAATTTTAAAACTTCAGAGAAATAAAATCATGATTTTGACGCACTATAAAGAAGGCAAAAATGGATTTTTAAAGATAGTTTTCTGTAGTTTATTAAACAAAATTAAATTTCAAGATTCCATTAAAAAATATAAATTTTTTCACAAAATATTACTGTCCCGATGCAGCTCGGATAAAATGAGCTCCAGTCTCGATTGGAGTCTAATAACCAAAAATAGGCCCGTGGGCCCGGCATGAAGCCCTGACCCGGGAAAATTTCTTTTACGGTTATTAATTAACGCGAGGTGTTCAGAGTCCTCTAACGAGTAAAGTATTGCACGAAACATAACCAAATTTGATGAGCATACATAGCAGGCCATGGGATTTCGAATTTAAAAAAAAACGCCACCAGAGGTAATTTTGGCGCTGTTTACCGACTAAAATACATTAATTTGCATACAATCTGTTCTGTGTAGCGATCATGAGTATAAAAGGAAAGGCTGGGAGACTTCTGATCATCCTGAGACCAACTGCTTTGCAATGGTTTTTACTTTACAGTACCTTGTTTTGCTAGTGAAGCTGTATTATCAACGGAACGAGAATTGCAATGCTGCTCTTAGAGAATTTAGCCAATTAAAGAAGTTGAGAAATGAACAGATGAGCATAAGGAATTTACGAAAGATTATTCAATGTTATGAAACAACAGGGACTCTAGCACGGCAACCAGTCCAAGGACGCAAAGTGACTAGTCAGCAACAAGTGGATGAATTTGCAACTGTTATTGTCGAACAGGAGATGGCAAATGTGCAGGGTACCAGCAGCGCTCGGGCAGTATCTCGGCACACGCAGATCCCACACTCAACGGTGAAGAAGATCCTGCATCAGATGTTACAATTTTATCCATACAAAATCTCTTCTATTCAAGAATTGCTCCCATGCGATGCGGCCACCCGATTGGACTATTCATTGATATTTTTAGCACGCATGCAAGTTGATGCTACATGGCCGTGGCAGATTTTATGGAGTGATGAAGCGCATTTTCATTTGAATGGTGGCATTAACACACGCCACTGCCACATTTGGACTGCGAATAATCCGCACTCTTGTGTGCAAGAGCCTCTCCACTCACCAAAAGGCCCAATGTTGTGTGGCTTTACAGCATCCTTTATCATCGGTCCTTACTTTTATGAGAAAAATTGAGCAAGTGGACCAGTGACTGTTGCCAGGTATGCAGATATGCTACAGAACTTCGCGATTCCACAACTACAGCAGCGAGGATGCCCCGATTCGACCATATTCATGCAGGATGATGCACTACCCCACATTCGACTTAGGGTACAGCGTGTGTTGCGGCAACATTTTTCTGACAGCAGAATCATTAGTCGTGCATTTCCTACGGCATGGCCACCGAGGTCGACCGATTTCAATTCTTGTGATTTTTGGTTGTGGGGATTTCTTAAAGGTTTTGTTTATCAAGGACATGTCTCCGATATCGGAACGTTGAAAGATCGAATAACATTACAAGTCAGGCAAATCAACTCTGGTATGCTGCGAGCGGCAGTAGAAAACATCGTGCATCGTATGCAGTTCTTGGAATATACCAATGGTGCTTATATTGAACCTAATTTGTAAGAAAAAAACATTTGTTGGAAATCAAATTTATGGGTACTGTATTATTTGGCATTTAATCATTCAATATTTACACTAATACACATTTGCAGTGCCAAAATGCCCCTTGTGGCGAATTTCGAAACTTTTTTTTTTTTTAGAATTCTAAATCCCATGGTCTACTATGCATGCTCATCAAATTTGGTTATGTTTCGTCCAATACTTTACTCGCTAGAGGACTCTGAACACCTCACGTTAATTAATAACCACCCTGTATATACAACAACCAGTTAATTCGCATTCCAAACAAAGCGATTTCTTAAAGCAAACCTCTAAATGTCATTTACGGATATTGCACTGTTTTGAAAGAAATGCTTGACATTGAACTGTTTTGAAAGAAATACGGACAATTGCACTGTTTATTCCAAAAATTACGAAAAACTCCCTGCATTTATACTGATTTCTATATTCTAAATGTCAGTTACGGAAGTTAGTTGTCTTTTAGGAAAATGAATCTATTCCGGAAAATTCAACGGTAAATTTGGGGGAGAGGGATAATTTATATTATTGACCATTTATCATCACTAAAGAGCTAAAAATAGTCTATAACAGTTTTTTTTAAATGAAAATAAAGATTTAAAAATATTTTAAACTTATTTGTATGCAGCGAGGGGGAAAACGTAAGTTTGGAAGGTTAGAGAGGGCAAGTTAGATGATTATTTATTTATTTCAATCAGTGAAAAAGATTGTTGCAGATTTTTTTTAATATAAAATTTTAAAAATGAATATGTCTTGCTATTTTCCTTTTTATTTAGTAAAATTTAACACTGCTTTTTATATCTGTGAAACATACAAACAAACAAACCACAAACCTTTTAAAAACATACATTTTGTACATCATTTTCATACTAATCATTTCATACATCATTTTCATCTTACTAAAGAGGCTGTTTTAAAAACAATTTCAAATAACACAGTACTACAAAATGGAAGCATAATGTCAAACCGCATAATGTAAACCACTTTTTGCGGGTTTAACATAATATATATTTTTTGGTGGTGTACGTGTGTGTGTGTGTGAGGGGGGGAATGAAGGTGAATTAAATGAACTCATTGCATTGGTCTTTAAATTTAATTTTTTTTCATCTTTTCATCATTAACTGCAAAAAATTAATGACATTAGTACAAAACCCTTAAGGCTGTACGTCACTCAGTTTCCGAATTCCCCTCAGTGTAATGTTAAGCCTATGGGCGTTTGACGTATTCTTATATTTTAAATACCCCCCCCCCCCCAGGATATTAATATTTTTTATTTCTGTTTACTGTGTTCTCTTCTTAAAGGATGTCTCTTTTTTCCTTAGTTCTCAAAATATTTCTAAAATCTCTGAAAAAAAGAGGCAACCTTTAAGAAAAGTACACAGAAAAAAGAATTTCAAAATATTAATTTTCCGAGTCGATATTTTAAATATAAGAATGCATTAAATGCCCATAGACTTAACGTTACCTATGGGAACTCGGGAACTGAGTGACGAGTAACCTTAATGTGCCGAAAGTTTCTGACACACAGTTTCTTACCTTTTGGCTCTAATAATTTTAAATATTGGTCTTTAAAATAATGTTATCAAATTTTGAGTGACATCTTGCTATTAATTACAAAATATTTTTTTTTATTTCATCATTCTTTTTCTTTTTTGTTGTTCCATATATATTCACAGGTGCAAACATCATTTTCAACATGAAAAAATATATAACATTTATTAACTGATGCCTTTTTATTCACATCTCTCATAAATTCAAAATATGGATTTTAAGAGAAAGGATATTATACACGATGTGCATAATAGTTAATTAAAATTTCAGAAATTATTTGATTTTATTTATATGCATTTACATTAAAAGTTTGTGAAAATATGTAAGGTTCGAAATACATATTCAAACTTTAAAAAAGATTTTGATTAAATATAATTTATATACCAGATATTTTGTTAAAAATTAAATCTTCTTATGAATTTAATTTAAAAAAAAACTTTATGAATGAGAATTTCACGTTAAGTTATATGGACATCTTTTTGTTTCTTTGGGAGCAATTTTGTTAAAAAAAATATATAGGTGTTCCTTTTTTTCTAATTTTCATACATTTTACTTAGTTTGGATACTAAAGAAAGAAACAGTTACATAAATTTTACTTACAGATTTTGGATAGAGTAACGCAAAAGGTAAAACAAGTTTTAGATATAATACATTTCATATAAGTTCAGTGAAAGTACTATATATTTAACAGTTTATTGGAAAATAAAAATAATTGTTTTAATTTGTAAATATACTTTTGAAGAAAAAATAAAAATAATTGTTTTAATTTGTAAATATACTTTTGAAGAAAAAATAAAAATAATTGTTTTAATTTGTAAATATACCTTTGAAGAAAAAAATAAAAATAATTGTAATTGAATTTTAAAACAAACCTTTTAAAATCACATCAAGGCGGCACCCGAACTTTGATACAATGCCTTTTAAAACCCATATTTTGAATTTATGAGTGATGTGAATGAAAACGCATCATTGAATAAATGTAATTTACCATTTTATATTGAAAATAATATTTGCACCTTTGAATATAAACAGAGCAAAAAGGAAAATTTTGAAATGAAAAAAAAGTTTTTTTATTAATGGCAAAGCATCACTCAAAATTTATATTATTACTTTTAAGAACCATATTTAACTTTTTTTAGAGCCATAAGATAAAGTCCTGCATCACAAACGTTTAACCCGCTAAGGGCTTTTTAGTCCAGTCAAATTAGGAAAGTTTGCCGAAATAAATGCTACAGAGATAAAAATTGGTACAGTTGTTCATTGATACCTACTAATCACTAGATAAAAAGTCCTGATGGATAGGAAGTGAGCGGGGGGAGGGAGGGGCAAAAATAAATCCCCCCCCACACTTTTTTTAGTTTTTTGAAATATCTCAGAAACTATGGGTTTTCATGAAAAAATTGCTTTCGAATAAATTAAAGAGCATAAATTCTCTACAAATGACAGGTATACAAAGTAGAACCTCGGTTATCCGTCATCCACGGGACCAGAACCTTGACGGATATTGTCCAGTCAAATTAGGAAAGTTTGCCATAATAAATGATACATTGATAAAATTTGGTACATTTGTTCATTGATAGGGACTAATCACTAGATAAAAAGTCCTTATGGATAGGAAGTAAGCGGGGGGAGGGAAGTGCAAAAATAAGTTCCCCTTCCACTTTTTTAGTTTTTTGATATATCTCAGAAATTGTGGGTTTGCATGAAAAAATTACTCTGGCATAAATTAAAGAGCATAAATTCTCTACAAATGACAGGTATACACAGTGGAACCTCGGTTATCCGTCATTCACGGGACCGGAACCTTGACAGATTTTTCACAAAACAAAATAACTGTCTTTTCAAATTTATTTAATTTCTATTCAAATTTACTAAATATTGTCACAAAAAATAAATTAAATAAAACAGATAACACTCCAATACTGCAAGAGATAATAGCAGGTAATTAGTTAATGAAAGATAAATATTCACGATTAATGAAGTGTTTATTAATGTGAAACATTATAACTACGAGTATAATATATGGAAAAAACTAAAAGTAGATGCATACTAATTTATAATTAAGTAGATAATATGTAATTATGAAATAGATAAGTCTCTTAAGGAGTCTTTATCATTCTGGTTTATTTTTTCCTTCAATATCATCATAAGCGGAAGTGCATGTGTCGTTAGGATCCATAATCATCACCTCATTTTCTTCCCTGTCCTGTTCATCTCCCCATGATCTTGAAGACAAATATTTATCATTAAGAAAATGTTTAGGTCATGAGAAACTTCGTTAGTGCGACAAAACATAATAGAGAATAATGAAAACTACTAATTTATCACTAAGCAGATATTATTTACTAAGTCTAATGTTCCTTTTTTTTCTTTGACACATCATCATCAGCTGAAGTGGATGGTGCATTAGAATGTGTTCTCAACAGGATTGAATCCATAATCGCCTCCTCATCTTTTTCCTCATCATGTTGATCTACATACTTGAGTGTAGCATTCCGACAGTCACCATGACAGATGTTGCAGATGATTGTGCAGTTAATGGTTGCTTTCCTGCATCCACACATAGCTCCACACCCAGTAGTGCAATTGCAGAAGATGGTATCTAAGACAGTCTCGGGTGCGATCGAATCCTTGGTTGTTATGGGAATAAGACGATTCTGTCTTCGTTCCCAACCCCAGAGTTCGGCTTGTTGTTCCTGGCCAAGTCACATTTGTACCTGGTGGTATACCCGGAAATAATGCTGTCTGGCCGCTCCTTCTGTTGGTGGGCGGGATGAAATGTTAGGTTTAACAATCGATACAGATTTCGCGAAGGACTGATATAGGAAAGTATTAAGAGATGTAGCTGTGGAAGGTGCTCCATACAATCTCAAAAAAGTTGGTTTCCTGCTTCTGCAACAGCATCATGGTCGGATTCTCTGTTATTGAACACATTAGCAATTTTATGTACATCTTCACATTGCTGAAACAGTTTGAAAATTTTGATTTTCCTTTTTTGAACGCTGCAGACGTCGTATCACATCCAGTGAATGCATGAAGGACTAGAATGACGTCTTTCAGTTTCGTTTCTTTAACTAACTGCTGTGAGGAAAAAAATCTTTCTTTCAATTTTTCCATGGCTCGGCTTAATGAAAAACGTTTCTCGTTCGAGTAAAGTTAGGGCGATAAGGAGGACAAGAAGATCAACATCCTCACCAACAATTGCCACTCTGTCACTGAAAGAAGATTTTTCAATGGCTGTTGTTACGATTAGGGTATCTGCATTGCCAGTACTCTCCCGACAAGATATTCCACTGTCCTTCAATTTGGATAAAAGCATAGCAATTAATCTTGATTTGTTCTTTTCATTTGACAGAATAGCAATTAATCTTGATTTGTTCTTTTCAATTGAAAGAAAGTTTTCTTGCTTAACGGTAACCTCTGTGTCTTTGTTGAAATTAATATCGACGGACTTCTTCAATGCACATCTTCAGTTTTGTTCTGCTGATTTAGTGCTATTGGTAGTGTCGGAGTAGCCATTAAAAACCACTGTACAGCTTTTCCTTTATAATGTGTGAAGATATATTTGGTGTAGCCTTCACAAATGGAATTAAAAGTGCAACCTCTTGATCACGGGACTTTGTGAAGTAGGAAACCACCATCCTCAACAATATCACAGTTTTGAAAATCCATATTCTGTTGCAATGGTTTGAAAAAAATCGTAGAGGACTGCTTTCTTCGTCTTACGCATGTTTCCTTCGTCAAAAAGGGCTGGCGGAAAAAAAACCAACTCAAATTTTAAATATTTTTTCAAATCTTCATCATGTTGTTTAGCTGTGGAGATCCGTTGAAAGATTACCAAAGGGTTGACTGGAACTATATCCTCATGAATTTTAATAGAACAGTTCATGATGGCCAGAGGGATGGCCTGGTCCTTACGTGACAACTTTACATCGAAAAACTTTTCCCAACCACTTTCGCCTTTGCCTGTTTTTGAATGTTTATTGCGTCATAGCAGTTAATAGTTGCATCCCCTACGACACCTTTAGCTATAGACATGATGTCTGCTGTCATCGGGAATGGTGGGTGATTTTCAACCCATGAAGAGAGCTTCTCAACATCTGCGACATCTCTAGCTTGGGTGGATTTTCGAAAATCTACGTGTTGCTTACTACCGGCAAACAAAACACTACTAAATTCTTCGAGAGATATGCAAATTCCATGAGTTGCAGTCACTCCCAACGCAAACTTCCTCAAAACGTAGCATGTTTGTAAGTACTCAGAAGTTAAGTTGTTTTCTGTTTTCTTTTTTAGTAACAATATTTAACAAATTTCGCTAGACATTGAGTAAATAAATTTGAAAGGTAAATGATTTAATAAACATATATAAGATACACAAAATGTAAATACATTGCTTACAGGTGTCAAGTATAATAAAATCCTTTAAAAACACATTAAAGTCATTTAAAATCCATAACGTTTTCGACCGACACTTACTCGGTCATCCTCAGTGAAAAACTAACAGCTGTTCTCTCTCCGCGTCTCTAGCCTTGTCCGGAACAGACCATTTCATTTCTAGGGTGGATTGGAAGATAAGGGGGGAACAGAAATGCTATTCTTTTATCAAAAAGTACAGGTTTATTAACTATGTATTAATTCTTTCCAGACTGCGCGGATATCATATGATAATATATCGTTACAAACTATTTCTTTATTAAATATTATTTCCAGAGATTCTCTTATGCTAGCTTCTTGGTGATAACTTGTATGAAAAATAATTTTGGCTCTATTGAAATCTACTTTTATAAGTTGAATTTGTGCTAATCTTGCTAATGCAGTGTGGGGTTTATTCAATCTCAGATCTGCTTCATGTTATTTAATTCTGTCACGAAATTTTCGCAGTGTCATACCTATGTACATAAAATCTCTATTTTCTTTCTTGAAGGGTATAATATATACTCCTGACCTATTGATGGCTTGGATAGGGTCAATTTTAGCATTTAACAAATCCTTTAATTTCGGGGGAGGGACTGCGATCAATGTAATACCAAACTTGAGGAGGGAATGCCTCATACTCTCAAAAAACATTGGGATTTAATTAACTTTACAGAATTTCAAACTTTTAATTGGAACTGTACTTTGTTTTTCTTCATTTTTCCTTTTAAATCTGTTTAATATTTTTTCAATGAAATGAGATGGAACAGAATTCTCGGCTGCTATTTTTCTAATTATATCTATTTCTTCATTAAGGAAATGGCTTGAACAAACTTCAAATGCTCTTTTTATACAAAAACTGAAAGGTGCCAACTTGTAATTTATAGGTGAACTGCAATTAAACGGGATAGTGGAATTAGACCTGTTAACTTTCCTAAAAACTGTGCGATCTAGACTCTGCTTATCCATATCTCTGATTAGTTGTACATCCAAAAAAGCCAGTTTTTGATCTTGTTCTATTTCTAATGTAAATTTAATTTTGTTGTCAAGGCTATTGATTTTATCTAGAAATGAGTATAATTCATCTTTTCCGTGATTCCATATTATGTAAACATCATCCACATATCTGAACCAGCATTCTGGACCTAGTTTTATGGTTTCCATGATTATATTTTCAAGAGGACGTAGTTTAAATTCTGCAAGTAAACCCGAAATGGGGGAACCCATTGGGGAAAAATGATTTTTTTGCAGAAAATCCGTCAAGGCTCCGGTCCTGTGACTGACGAATAACCCAGGTTCCACTGCGTATACATACCATTTGTAGAGAATTTTATGCTCTTTAATTTATGCCAGAGTGTTTTTTAAAAGAAAACCCATAGTTTGAGATATTTTCAAAAAACTAAAAAAAGGGGGAGGACTCATTTTTGCCCCTCCTCCCCCCCCCCCGCTCACTTCCTATCCATCAGAACTTTTTACCTAGTCATTAGTAGGTATCAACGAGCAACTGTTCCAATTTTTGTCTCTGTAGCATTTATTATGACAAACTGCTCCAAAACGGGCTTATATGATTGGACTAAAGGCTCCGGTCCCGTGACTGACGGATAACTGAGGTTCCACTGCGTATACACATCCTATGTAGAGAATTTTATGCTCTTTAATTTATACTCGAATAATTTTTTAAAGAAAACCCTAGTTTCTGAGATATTTTCAAAAAACTAAAAAAAGAGGGTGAAGGCATATTTTTGTACCTCCCTCCCCCCGCTCACTTCCTATTCCATCAGGACTTTTTACCTAGCCATTAGTAGGTATCAAGGAGCAACTGTACCAATTTTCATCTCTGTAGTATTTATTGTTGCAAACTGCCCCAAAATGGGCTTATTTGATTGGACTATTTGTACTGATAAGATTACGGCTGTGTATGTTTTTACAATTCCCTCGCTTAATTCTGTTGTAGCTTAATACTTGTTGAATTTCGGCAAAATAAATTATGAGGTTAAAAACCTGATGCAATTTTTCTTTCTTAAATTAGAACATGGGTAACTTGTAGTTATGCAAAAGTATTTGCCATTTTGTAAATATACAGGGTGTTCCTTCTCATCGTCAACCCTATTTGATAGCATTATTTTAGGGGCAAAGCGCTCCCATTGTTAAATGATGAAATGAGTGAATGACACCGGAATTTACGAACAAATTTATTTGGAAATAAAAAAAGGTTTATTTCACATACATAATAAACCGAATTTTTTTAAGGGGGTCCGGGCCACATTTTAAAATAATTTTTATTTACCGAGTTAGAATTTCGAAATTTTTTGTGATGGTTAACCATATTATTTGTAAACAAAATCACGTGATAAAACTTCTCATATATTTTTTTTATTAAAATTTAAAATTTATTATAAAAGTGGAGTAATTTAAAATCGTTATAACTCAAAATATTATTTGTAGAATTTCATTTTTTTTTCAATTAAATAAACAGAAATGTAAAGTTTTAATTTTGATTCAGCATTTTAAAAATATTAATTTAAATAAAAATTTAAAATATTTAAAGTAAAAAAAAAAAAAAAGATGTAACTTTAAAAAAAAATTCAAAAGTAAATAATTTTTTTAATTTGCTGAATCAAAATTTAAGTAAAACAATTGAAAAAAAGCATGTTCCAAGTTTGAACTGTTTACCTTTCACGGTTCTTGAACAATTTAAATACGAAAAATGGTGAAAAAAACCATCATAAAGAAAAACGCATTTTCACAAGATGTTGTTTCCACAGCAACCCTTGCTTGAAAGCTAGACTTTGAAAAAAAAAAAAAAAAAAAAAAAAAAAAAAACGAAAAAATTAATATTTCCTGACTTAAACTTCATTTTAAGCAAAAAAAAAAAAAAAAAAAAAAAAAAAAAAAAAAAAAAAAAAACAGAAAATTTTTAATGCAAGAAAAGTTTTTTAGAAAATGTGAATTTTTGTGTCCCGGACCCCTTAACCGAAATTCTGGTGCCTTTGTGGCATTTTGGGGATTAAAATTAAGTGGTTTCATAAGCATACCAACGCCCCTGAAAAAGTTAACCAATGGCTAGAACGTTAGTTTTAGAGGTATATAACCAATTAAGAAAATGTTTCAAATGTTGATTGAAATTTTTTTATTTGACATACTGTGCCCTTTTTTTTTTTTTGGGGGGGGGGGGGGAATTTTGTTTTTAAATAATATAGGTATTCCGTTTTTTCTCATCATTTGCATAGTACAGTTGTACCTTTTAAAATGCAAAATGTATGCCTTATACGATATTGCATTACATACACATGACAAAAAAAAAAACTTTAAAAATTACGAAATAAAAATTTTTATGGTCCTAGGGTAAGCAGGGCTTGATTAATCAATGAGAGGCTAGGATCTGGTATTCATTCGGAGACGCCCTTTCCTATACTGTTACAAAAATTTAAAGGCTTTCTATGCATGAAAATATAGATATGAATATGTAAAAACATAAAGAAATATATATTTTTTCTAATCGTATCCTATAAAATATGGATTATAATCAGTACAAGATTAAAATACATTTAAAATATCAGCTTTACAAAAATTGCATGTAAATATTTGGTGTCTTCAAAATCAGGGGCCCCATGTCCGCTACCCAGTTGGCATGAGACATCAGGCCATTCAATTAAGTTACACTTAAACTTTATCCATGCTTTAGGAGATAAAACAGTAAAAAGTTCATTTTTGGACGATCGAAACTGTCAGAGTTATGATGCTTTAAATTTTATGAATTTTCGTCTTTTTCAACACAAAAAACAGAAAAACGCATATTAAAGCCAGAAAATGCTGAAAATTCAAAAGTTTCAAGTTATCATAACTCATTTTAAATTTTGGTTGTACAAAAGAGACACTTTTATTGTTTCACAGAGTTCTTCTATATGTAGCTTATAGGACCCATAGACGGTATAAAAATTTTAATTTCGTAAATTAAAAGAATAGTTATTTTGGCGATATTATATAATCAAATGACGGAGAGAAACATTTGAAACACCTTTGAAATTGGAACTATACATTAAAAACTAACGACATAAGATTTAGCTATTACCCTATTAATTTCATAATAAGGATTTTTTCCCCTGGGAATTTATTTAGAATTTATTAACGCCTATTGCTGGCATGATTTTTTTTTCTTTTTTGTGTGCAAAAGCTTATTAACTTTTACAATTATAAGGAAATCAGAAAATCATTCGGGGGCACCGTTTCGAGAGCTTGAAAGCAAAACTTTTAAAAGTTCGCAAAATATAAAATTTAAGAAGCATTATTGTATCTGCTTTTTAATGAAAATACAAAAAAGTACTGTATAATTAATGTGATAAATCTTCATACAGATAATTATAATAAAAGCCAGAGCCACATCAAAGGTGGTGCCAACGGTGCGCACGGCTTCAGGCGCTATCAGTAGGAAACGAAGCGGAAAAATTTGAACTAAGAACTATATAGAGTTGTTGTGGCAATGATAAAAGCAAATCGAAGATTTTCTGTAATATAAGTATGACATTAACATAAAGTGTTTAAAAGGCATTAAATAAACATATATTATTTAAAATTTATGCCTCAATTTGAATAATCATAAATATTCATTTTCAAATACAAAACTTTTTTGAGAAATGTAACTGAACCCTACAGTCCACCTACCCTTCTTCACCCCACAATAGAGAAAGAACGGATATAAAATCATACACCTAAAATCTTATTTTTTTCATCTAACTACAATTATTTAACAGCTTTTTCTAATATATACTCTTCGTGATGAGAACTCTACAATTATGCTATATTATCCAAGAACCTTTCTTGCGTCTTTATCTTTTGAATAACTTTACGGTAATTTAGTATACATGTGGAATAGGCCTTAGGATAACAATTTCCATTTCGGATACAGACAATGAATAACTATCCCTCTCTATCTCCGCGCAGTTTCCGAGGTAAGTATTTCTGAAACGATACCAGAAAATAAGAAGTAAACGTTCTCGAGGTAATTAATGGCTCCAAAATAAGGACTCACTGAGCAGTTGCCCCCTTGCATAATCAAGTAGTCAATCTTCTCGATAGAAAGATAGTTTTATGATCTTATTGGATGTTTAATTCCAGGAGACTTTAATTAAATAAATCTTCTACGTGGGATTGTACTTATGACTCATCTAATCGAATTGTTTGTTTCCAATTTTAATATTATCTTCCTTTTAACTTCAAATTCCTTTTATATGTGATACATATGTGTCAAGATTTACGGATTTTTAATGCCACAATTTCCGAACAGTAACCTCCAATTTATCTAATTGGAGAATTTTCCGATTAAATAGGTAGACTGTTACTATTCGGGAATTTGTTGTATTGAAAATTAGTAGTCCATGGTACCTGTGACATGATAATAAAAGTTATGTTTTATTACAACTGTATAGTTAACATAGTTTAAATTTCAGTCTAAATTTGATCTTTCCAAAACATTGATATTTCGCTTATTTGGAAGCAGAGAGGCACAACCAAAAATTTTCAAAAGCCACATTTACAGTTTCACATTTGTAAATCACATTATCATCATCACATAATCACATTATCACATCAGTAAATCGCATTTTACTAGTAAACGCGCAAAAAGATATTTACTCATTGTATGATAAGTGCTACAAAGTGCATGGTTACTTCAATTTGACACAAATTTCTTACAAAAGGCACATACATTTTCGTATATTTGATAATTAAAAGTGACTTCAAAAAGTTTAAAGGAGTGTCAATTTTCTTCCAATTGAGCTAGTTGTCCAAATTATATTTATATAAAAAAAATATTAAACCTCATTAAAAGAAAGTAGTTTTACGGATTGATTGAATAATGTTTAACGGCTCTGCGCTGGACAAAATTTAAATAGAACACCGTGAAAAATTAAAATAATTAAATATTATTCTAGAGCCTCATCATAAAAATAAAGTTAAAAACAAACAATAAAAATAAAAACATACAATGAGCAACATAGATGGGCTCCATCTAGATATAGTCATGCAATAAAACGTGAAAGGTTCAAAAATTAAAACCTTAAATGAAATATAATTTAGTATGATATTTAAAAGATATGGGATTAAAAGAGATTTCAAAATAGATAACATGAAAATTAGTGTAAAAATAAAGTATGAGAAAGTTCGATTTATGTAGTATATCCATGTTTATATTAATCTAAGAAATTATAGGTAACAAGTTCAAATTCACGTAGGCTCCAAATTCTCAATTGCAGTATTTTCCTCATCTGTATCTGAGCCGTGACGGTAGGACTTAGACACCATAACTTCTTTCGCATGGTGGAGCAGTTATTTTTATTTTTTAATATTTTTTAAACTCTCGTTTCTTTTCTGTGCAGTTTTAATGTGAAACGAAGGTTTATGTTTCACTGGACATAATTTACTTAGACTGGTGTGCCGGATATAATAGAGCGGAAAAGTTGCCTTTTGTAATAAAGAATAAATTCATAAAATATTATACCGATCGGTTAATATCTTTTATCGCCGCAAGGGGCCAAAGTTTAAAAAAAAATCACAAAAAACATGTTTTTTTCAATATTTTTTTTTCAATTATCTAAACGTACGAATACAATTTCTAATAGGACGCAATAGCTACATGAAGATATAAGAAATGTCCCGGTAAATTTTCATTATGATAAAATGATATCTTTTACTGCCGCAAAGGGACCACATTAAAAAAAAATTGTAAAAATTTCAAATTTTCAGTTTTTCTAAATTTTTATAATTTTTATAATATGTCTAGAAGTAAATAAATTTATTTTATATCCATTAATATGTCGTAAATTTTGTCAGCTATTTGTCATAGACTGGAAAATGAAAACGGTAATAATTCATTGTTCTTGACGATCGCTTCATCTACTGCTGTTTTACTGCATATCAGCAGTTCATATTCTACAAATTACAAAAATGATATAAAATGAACAAAATATTTTAGCATTTTATTAATTAAAATACAGAGATGCATAATCTAAACGGATTAAATAAACTTAAAATGAAGAAGTATTTAAAGTAAATGAATTTCATAATATGACTCGCTTTCAAATAAAGCCATTGTTCCTCATGAGGCCGAAATTGATCATATGTGATCCTCACTCTGTTACGATCCACAAACTTTGCCAGCCTTTCAGTGACTAATTTCATTTCTACTGATTGAGTGGGACAAGGAAAGTTATAATAGCTGGTATCTTTAATCGAACATTCTAAACTCACCAGCGTTGTTAGATCGTCAAGTCGATAGACAAACCGTAACAGGTTATTTCGTTAGTTTACAGTTTTGCCTTTCGACTAAAGCCATTCAATTTTAAGCTTCAAAGTTCAAGTTTGGAATGACGAAATGACGGATGGCACTATTCGTGTCCACAGAACTTCGTGCTTTGTCAATTTTCAATTTTGGCAATCGGCTGATGCAGTACACTTTCAGGATGTACTCAAAGAGTATATCCTGTACTCTGAACGTGTACTGCATCAGATCATAATTAAAATGAATCCTTCATGTTTTTTCATATTCTGTAGTTTATAATTAGTAACCCCCGTTACTTGCCATATCATCTACAAAAGATTATAGTTCCTGTAATTTCACGAAAAGCCTGTTTCGCAAATCATGAAAATAGCCTCATTGGACTGACGGCATACGAAGGAGAGGACATGAGGACACCAGCCATAAAGAAAAGAGCTAAAGCACGAAGTTCTGTGGACACGAATAGTGCCATTCATCACTCCGTCATACCAGACTTGAACTTTTAATCTTAAAATTGTATGGATTTAATCGAGGGGCAAAACTGTAAACTAACGAAACCATCTGTTACGGTTTGTCTATCAACTGACGATCTAAAGACGCTGGGGAGTTTAGAATGTTCGATTAAAGATACCAGCTATTATAATTTTCCTTATCCCACTCAGTCAGAAGAAAGATGCGTGAAATTAGTCTCTGAAGTGCTGGTAAATTTTGTGGACCAGAACAGAGGGGGTATCACATGTGATCAATTTCGGCCTCTCGAGGAACAATAACTTTATTTGGAAGCAAGTCATGTAATAAAATTCAATTACTTTAAATACTTCTTCATTTTAAGTTTATTTAATCCGTTTCGATTAAACATCTCTGTATTTTATTTAATAAAATACTAAAATATTTTGTTCATTTTATATCACATTTGTGATTTTTGGCATATGAACTGCTGATATGTAGCAAAACAGCAGTAGATGAAGAGATTGTCAAGAAAAATGAATGATTACCTTTTATTAGTCTATAACAAATAGATAACAAAATTTATGACATATTAATAGATATGGAGTAAATTTATTTTCTTCTAGACATGTAATAGAAAGTATAAAAATTTAGAAAAAATGAAAATTTGAAATCTTTACATTTTTTTAAAAATATGGTCCCTTTGCTGCAGTAAAAGATATGACTTTATCATAATGAATATTTACCGGGACATTTCTTATATCTTCATATAGCTATTGCGTCCTATTAGAAATTGTATTCGTGCGTTTGGATGAAAAAAAATATTGAAAAAAACACGTTTATTGCAATTTTTGGAAACTTTGGCCCCCTTGCGGCGGTAAAAGATATTAACCGATCGGTGTAATATTTTACAAATTTATTCTTTATTACAAAAGGCAACTTTTACGCTCTATTACATTTCGATTATAAATATTTCGGTTTTCTCGACCTAACCTAGTATATATAGTCCGTCTCAAAAGTTTATACACTCTTCAAATACGGTTTTAAAAAGTCCTTCCGGCCAGTGCCGGGAGGAAAAGGTAGCTTTCATATTCCTTATTTTTAAAAAGCCAACTTATATCATTCAAACACTCGAAGCTCAATTTAGTGGAAACCGAATATAGGAGAATCAATACTAATTTGTATCAATATAATGAATGAGAATTTCGCGAAATTAGTCAGCTTTATCCAAGCTGCTTTTCTTTAAAGTAACTTATATTTGGCTGCCAAATTCGGCGATTTCTTAAAGTGCCTGCCATTTTAAGACAACATGGTGGATGAGGCCAACCAGTGAACTTGGTCGAGGTATTGATGTATACTATCCGCATGCCTTCTTACATCGAAATAGGCGAATACGTGTGTAATCGCGTGACAAATACAAGATTGTTTCAAAATGTTAGCCATGCTAGAAATTCAAAGTGCTATAATTCAACCATTTTTTAAGATATAAACAAAAGAACAAATTTTCAGAAACAAAAACTGCTCCGGAATCTTTGTATCAAGGCCAAACACATAAAAAAAAATCTTTTTCATTTTCCAATTTTTAATACCTCATTTTAAATTTTAAATTATTTTTTTTTAATGGTAATCCTTTTGAAACAAGGTGGCGAATAAAGCTGGCAAACGAACTCGGTCGAGACATTGGTATGTACTATGTACAGACCAAGTTACATCCAAATCGGTTCATAAATACGCCTGTTATCGCGTGACAAAAATCATATCGCTTTAAAATGTCAGCCACAATAGAAATTCAAAATGCTATTACTCAGCCATTTTTTTAGATATAGACGAAATAAAAACTGTTCCGGAATCTCTGTATTAAGGTCAAACACATACGAAAAAAGAATTTTTCATTTTCCAATTTTTTGGTATCTCATTTTAATTTTTTAATTTTTTAATTTTTTTTAAATGGCCGCCATTTTGAAACAAGATGGCGGATGAAGCTGGCCAAAGAACTCGATCGAGATATTTGTATGTACTATGTACACACCAAGGTACATCCAAATCGGTTCATAAATACGCCTGTTATTACGGGCCAAAAATCAGGACGTTTCAAAATGTCAGCCACGCTAGAAATTCAAAATCCTATAACTCAGCCATTTCTTAAGATATAGACGAAACAAAAACTGCTCCCGAATCTTTTTATCAAGGTCAAACAAATAAGAAGAAAATATTTTTTCAATTTTCAACTTTTTGGTACCACATTTCAAATTTAAATTTTTCTTAAAATTTTAAATGGCCGCCATTTTAAACATGATGGCGGATGAAGCTGGCCAACGAACCCGGTCGAGACATGGGTATGTACTATGTATAAAAGAAGTTACATCCAAATCGGTTCATAAATACGCCTTTTATCGCGTGACCAAATTCAGGACGTTTCAAAATGTCAGCCACGCTAGAAATTCAAAATGCTATAACTCAGCCATTTTTTAAGATATAGACGAAACAAAAACTGCTTCGGAATCTTTGTATAAAGGTCAAAAACATAAAAAAAGAATATTTTTCCATTTTAAATTTTTTGGTACCACATTTCAAATTTTGAATTTTTAAAAAAAATTTAAATGGCCGCCATTTTGAAACAAAATGGCGGATGAAGCTGGCCAACAAACTCGGTCGAGACATTGCTATGTACTACGTACACACCGAATTACATCGAAATCGGTTCATAAATACGCCATTTATCGCGTGACAAAATTTAGGACGTTTCAAAATATCAGCCACGCTAGAAATTCAAAATGCTATAACTCAGCCATTTTTTAAGATATAGACGAAACAAAAACTGCTCCGGAATCTTTGTATAAAGGTCAAATACATAAGAAAATAATATTTTTCCACTTTTAATTTTTTGGTAACACATTTCAAATTTTATTTTTTTTTTAAATTTTAAATGGCCACCATTTTGAAACAAAACGGCGGATGAAGCTGGCCAACGAACTCGGTCGAGACATTGGTATGTACTATGTACACACCTAATTACATCGAAATCGGTTCATAATTACGAGAGTTACAGTGTGACATAGGTCATATATATATATATATATATATATATATATATATCAATTTTGAACGGAGGGTGGTTTCGGGGTCTGGGGGTCATGATCGATGAAAATATACCAAAATTTTTTGAAATCGCTTTCCTCCGAACGGCTGCAATAGGTAGCTTTTTGTAATGAAAGCTACCTAATAATTGAAGAAGATAATATATGAAGCCAATTTACAATAAATACTCGATGTTTGATCAAAATCAAATAAAAAAGTCCTTCCGGCCAGTGCCGGGAGGAAGAGGTAGCTTTCAAATACCTTATTTTAAAAAAGCCAACTTATATTATTCAAGCACACGAAGCTCAATTTAGTGGAAACCGAATATAGGAGATTCAATACTAAATTTTATCAATACTAAATCATTATGAATGAGAATTTCACGAAATTATTCAGCTTTATCCAAGCTGCTTTTATTTGAAGTAACTTATATTTGGCTGAGATGTTGATGTATACTATCCACATGCTTTCTCACATGGAAATAGGCGAATACGTGTGTTATCGCGTGACAAATACAAGATCGTTTCAAATGTTAGCCATACTAGAAATTCAAAGTGCTATAATTCAACCATTTTTTAAGATATAAACAAAAGAACAAATTTTCAGAAACAAAATCTGCTCCGGAATCTTTGTATCAAGGTCAAACACATAAAAAAATCTTTTTCATTTTCCAATTTTTTAATACCTCATTTTAAATTTTAAATTTAATTCTTTTTAAATGGCAACCCTTTTGAAACAAGATGGCGAATGAAGCTGGCCAACGAACTCGGTCGAGACATTGGTATGTACTATGTACAAACCAAGTAACATCCAAATCGGTTCATAAATACGCTTGTTATCGCGTGACAAAAATCAGGTCGTTTTAAAATGTCAGCCACAATAGAAATTCAAAACGCTATAACTCAGCCATTTTTTTAGATATAGACGAAACAAAAACTGTTCCGGAATCTTTGTATTAAGGTCAAACGCATACAAAAAAAATCTTTTTCATTTTCCAATATTTTGGTATCTCATTTTAAATTTTAAATTTTTTAAATTTCTTTAAATGGCCGCCATTTCGAAACAAGATGGCGAATGAAGCTGGCCAACGAACTCGGTCAAGATATTTGTATGTACTATGTACACACCAAAGTACATCCAAATCGGTTCATAAATACGCCTGTTATCACGTGACAAATATCAGGACGTTTCAAAATGTCAGCCACGCTAGAAATTCAAAATGCTATAACTCAGCCATTTTTTGAGATATAGACGAAACAAAAACTGCTCCCGAATCTTTGTATCAAGGTCAAATACATAAGAAAATAATATTTTTCAACTTTTAATTTTTTGGTAACACATTTCAAATTTTATTTTTTTTTTAAATTTTAAATAGCCACCATTTTGAAACAAAACGGCGGATGAAGCTGGCCAACGAACTCGGTCGAGACATTGGTATGTACTATGTACACACCTAATTACATCGAAATCGGTTCATAATTACGAGAGTTACAGTGTGACATAGGTCATATATATATATATATATATATATATATATATATCAATTTTGAACGGAGGGTGGTTTCGGGGTCTGGGGGTCATGATCGATGAAAATATACCAAAATTTTTTGAAATCGCTTTCCTCTGAACGGCTGCAATAGGTAGCTTTTTGTAATGAAAGCTACCTAATAATTGAAGAAGATAATATATGAAGCCAATTTACAATAAATACTCGATGTTTGATCAAAATCAAATAAAAAAGTCCTTCCGGCCAGTGCCGGGAGGAAGAGGTAGCTTTCAAATACCTTATTTTAAAAAAGCCAACTTATATTATTCAAGCACACGAAGCTCAATTTAGTGGAAACCGAATATAGGAGATTCAATACTAAATTTTATCAATACTAAATCATTATGAATGAGAATTTCACGAAATTATTCAGCTTTATCCAAGCTGCTTTTATTTGAAGTAACTTATATTTGGCTGAGATGTTGATGTATACTATCCACATGCTTTCTCACATGGAAATAGGCGAATACGTGTGTTATCGCGTGACAAATACAAGATCGTTTCAAAATGTTAGCCATACTAGAAATTCAAAGTGCTATAATTCAACCATTTTTTAAGATATAAACAAAAGAACAAATTTTCAGAAACAAAATCTGCTCCGGAATCTTTGTATCAAGGTCAAACACATAAAAAAATCTTTTTCATTTTCCAATTTTTTAATACCTCATTTTAAATTTTAAATTTAATTCTTTTTAAATGGCAACCCTTTTGAAACAAGATGGCGAATGAAGCTGGCCAACGAACTCGGTCGAGACATTGGTATGTACTATGTACAGACCAAGTAACATCCAAATCGGTTCATAAAGACGCTTGTTATCGCGTGACAAAAATCAGGTCGTTTTAAAATGTCAGCCACAATAGAAATTCAAAACGCTATAACTCAGCCATTTTTTTAGATATAGACGAAACAAAAACTGTTCCGGGATCTTTGTATTAAGGTCAAACGCATACAAAAAAAATCTTTTTCATTTTCCAATATTTTGGTATCTCATTTTAAATTTTAAATTTTTAAAATTTCTTTAAATGGCCGCCATTTTGAAACAAGATGGCGAATGAAGCTGGCCAACGAACTCGGTCAAGATATTTGTATGTACTATGTACACACCAAAGTACATCCAAATCGGTTCATAAATACGCCTGTTATCACGTGACAAATATCAGGACGTTTCAAAATGTCAGCCACGCTAGAAATTCAAAATGCTATAACTCAGCCATTTTTTGAGATATAGACGAAACAAAAACTGCTCCCAAATCTTTGTATCAAGGTCAAATACATAAGAAAAAATATTTTTTCAATTTTCAATTTTTTGGTACCACATTTCAAATTTAATTTTTTCTTAAAAATTTAAATGGCTGCCATTTTTAAACAAGATGGCGGATGAAGCTGGCCAACGAACTCGGTCGAGACATTGGTATGTACTATGTACAAACGAAGTTACTCCAAATCGGTTCATAAATACGCCTTTTATCGCGTGACAAAATTCAGGACGTTTCAAAATGTCAGCCACGCTAGAAATTCAAAATGCTATAACTCAGCCATTTTTTAAGATATAGACGAAACAAAAACTGCTCCGGAATCTTTGTATAAAGTTCAAATACATAAGAAAAAAAATCGTTTCCATTTTCAATTCTTTGGTACCACATTTCAAATTTAAAATTTTTAAGAAAATTTTAAATGGCCGCCATTTTGAAACAAAATGGCGGATGAAGCTGGCCAACGAACTCGGTCGAGACATTGGTATGTACTATGTACATACCGAATTACATCCAAATCGATTCATAAATTCGAGAGTTACAGTATGACAAAGGTCAGATATATATATATATATATATATGGATATATATATATATATATATATATATATATATATATATATATATATATATATATATATATATATAGTAACTTTTGAACGGAGGGTGGTTTCGGGGTCTGGGGGTCATGATGGATGAAAATATACCAAAATTTTTTGAAATCGCTTTCCTCCGAACGGCTGCATAGGTAGCTTTTTGTAATGAAAGCTACCTAATAAGCAATTTTTGTTAGTTAAAATAAAAATTACATTTAATTTTTATTTAATTTACTTTTATTCAGGAAGAAACACTGTATCAAAATTTAAGCACTTTATACAAATTTTTTTAGAAACACGTGATTAGATGGGTGTAATGAGGTTGTATGACGTCATTTCCTAGTTTTATAAAAATATAAAAGTGAAAAAATTATTTCCACTCGTTTTAAAAATGGCGAAGAGTAAAAAATTTACAAAAGGTGAGATTTAAGGGTTTTTAAATTGAAATCACAAAATAAAACTGTTTCTTAAATTTCAAAAAATTTAAAAGCAATGTATCTATTTCAAGTACTCTCTAGAAATGATAATTTCAACCGGAAACCAAGATCTTGACAACCACGTATGACGATTGTTGAGACGGATAGGAGAATACGGCAATTCATGTTTAGATAAAATGTGTCCGTACAGCAAATTAAAAATAATCTCGTTGTACAGGTGTTGAAAGATACTATACATAGACGTATTAAAGAATGTGATTACATCATACTAAAGAAAATGGCTTACAAAAATTGTCTCAAACTGCACCACTAACAAGCAAGAATGAACTTGGCTAAAAAACATATGTCCTGCGGGGGACAAGTGACAGGCAGCAAGACGGTAAGCCTGTTATGTTTTTTTTTGTTTGTTTGTTTTTTTTTTGGGGGGGGGGGGGTATTCGGTTTCAACAGCCTGCCCTCTCTCGATTTTCTAAACGGAAGATAAAATTCCAAAATATCAAGAGACGCTGAGCCAACATTTCCTTCCATTCGGTGACATTGGGGGGGGGGGGGGGGGGCTGAATGGATCTTTGAACAAGTTAATGCGTCAATGTACATATTACATACTACATAACAGTGACTTTTGCAGAAATTTTTTTAAGTTCTTGACTCGCCAGCTTTAAGTCCTCACATAAACCCGACTGACAATGTCTATGGCATTTTAACCCGTCATGTTTACAGCAATGGAAAACAGTATGACTCTCTTGAAGAATTCAAAGGGGCCACAGAGAGAGCATGGTAGTCTTTGCCACCAAAAACCTACAAAAACTAATAATTTCGATATACGCGCATTTAATTGAACTAATCCGAAATCCCGGAAAAATAATTTGTATGTAACAGTTTTGTAACACTGATAAATGTAGTTATTTTTGCCTCTGTGCATAAACTTTTGAGACAGTTTTGTTTAAAAAAAAATTAATTATATTTTTTACAAATATGTAATTTAAATTTTTCTACATTTGGTATAATTTATTTAAATGAAGTTGCGAAATACACATATACAAAAATGCTATTTATTTTAACTATTTATTATTCATTAAAATATCAACATTTTATGCTTGTGCTTAAACTTTTGAGACAGACTATATTTTATAATGTATATATTTAAAAGGACCATACAATTCTATTGTAAAGGAATATGATGAGGGTTATAAAAGTGTCAAGTAGGACATATTTATTGGTCAGCGAGAAGCGTGCATATTACGCCATTTTTTTCTTAGCAGTACATGGTAATGTCTTAGATGTGTCAGTTGATGAAGAAGATGGAATTTGGGTGCTTATGTGCGTCACTAATTTTAGAAGATTGTTTTAGAAGTCAAGAGTATTAACCGCAATAGAGGTGGTTCTGGATTTTAGATATTTGCGTTCTTCTGAATAAGACAGATTTTGATAATTTTGACAGCCAGAATCTCTGTTTCACACATCAAGTTTGGACAGGAACGCAAATATGACGCTTGATTACCTTGTCAGATGGCACAGTGTTCAGAATTATCACAATATTTACTGCCATGACCGACTCTGTTATCGATAAATATAATTTAGATATAATAAATTAATCAAAAATGAAGTAAACTGGTTTAAAGTAATTAAAGTCAGTTCAATAAGTGAGATTTATTGTTATCATAATCATTTTTGTAAATCATTAAGTGTTGTTTATTGCTTTATATATTTATCTTATGTTGCGCGCTTGGGCCCAATGACGTCAGATACTCTTTCTGACGAAAATGTAAAGGAGTAATAATGTTCAGTATGTATTAAAGTTTTGATTATGTAACTGCTTTTCGTAATCTTTGAATCCGAGTTATTTTGTCGCTTAGAACTGCAGTTAATTGCTATGATAACTACAAGGGTAGTTTTTATGAATTTGAATTTAAGTTATTAGAGATAACATTTGGCGCCCAACGTGGGGCCGACATAGCAATTATGGATTTAAAAGCGTTGAAAACTCGAAAGAAAAAATCTCACAATAAGTTTTACGTCGTGCACGAATAAAGTTACAGAAGAATTATTGAAACTGGACATTGATCTTAAAAGTCTGTCTGTTTTACAGAAACAATTAGAAGATAAATTTAGAAGATTAGAGGAATGTCAGAAAAATATCAGTAGCATTCTGCTGAAAGAGGAAGGCTCCGAGAAGGAGTGTGAAGAAGATTTTCAAGCAGCCGAAGAATATCGGGATAGATACCTTGAGTTGAAGACTGGAGTAGAAGAAAAAAATGATTTCTTTGCAGACGCCCGTTTTTGAAAATAGGAATGAATCTCTTGAGAAGAGAAGTTTTAAATTACCGAAGATTGAATTGAAGAAATTTAACGGTGATGTTAAAGACTATTTGTCTTTTTGGTCTCAATTTCAGAAGATACATGAAGATAAAAGTATTTCGGACTCGGATAAATTTCAAAACTTAATACAGGCGGTCGCACAGTGGGGCAAAATCCCGAAAAGCTGGCCAAAATATGAAAATGTTATTTAAATGCCACGAAATTTTGTACACATGTGTTTTTCAGGATGCTGATTTTGATTCTAAAATTAAAATTCCAAAATACAAAATGGCGGATCTAATATGGCAGACTTAATATTTAAATGCTTTGAAAGTTATTCAACTTCTATAAAATTTTGTATACAGGTACTTTTGAGGATGCTTAGTAAGTTTCAAAAATTAAATTTTAAGAACTGGCGAATTAAAAATAAAAACAATTAGATTTAAATAAAATATTTCGAGTTTCGAAATTAAAAAAATTCGAGGCTAAACGTTACAAGGTGTTTTCAAGGAACTAAGATGTTTTTAATCGAAATTAAACGATCAATATTTATTTATTAAATACAATTAAGTACATTAATGAAAAATAGAATAAACAAGGTTTAATGTCAATATATTCTTAAAACAAAACGAAAGGATATTCTAAAATTCATCTTCTGAATCATCTGTAGTATACTAAGTAGACTCATCATAAGGGCAGGTGTCGAAATATTTTACAGAAATTTCTATGCCTCTAGGGGCAAGGATATTAGTTTCTTCAATGGAACTTTATGTAAGCTTGAAATGAAGGGATCTCATAACATTAAAAGCCGTAAAAAAAATCTTCCACTGTTTACGTCCTACTGCATTTTAGGGAGAAATCTTCTCTATACCTTTTGATCAATTCGTTGCATGATTCTTGAGCGTCTCCCGACATTTGCCAACAGTCAATAATGAGAAAGCTATTATTTCTGTGCCATGAATAAGTAGTTCACTGAAGTTGGCATATAGAACCAGGAATACAATTCGACGAATTTACAAGCTGTTTGTGAGCAATAATCCACTTAATTGGTCAAATGAATGTTAAGAAATTACTTGTAATATGACGTCGAATCGTTTGATCAAATCTTCGTCTACGCTCCTTATGAAAGCAGAAATAATTGCGTTTTCAAAAAATCTACGAGCTGTATTGTAATCATTTGTGCTTCTAAATCCGAGCTTTGATTTATCGACGAGAAGTCCTAATTGTAAACGAAATCTTTTTTGTAAATTTTGTTTTGTAATTTTAATTTTTTTCAACTCGTCAGGAGTCACACTTACCATTCCTTTATATGCCAAATGCAATCTACACTCAAAAGATCTTATACAGGCATATGACGTGGACATCCCGAAATGTAAATGACTTTCATTCACTTTTAGTTTGAAAATGTCATAAATATTATTAAACTGTTTTGAAGTTGCCTGATATAGGTATCAACGTTGACAAATTACTGACAGTAAAAATTTACAATTAATCATCGTTAAAGCTAGTTTGTATTTAACGCCTACTTATTTTCTATCAATGATTGTTTTAAAAGGAACAAGTTTATTCTCCTTATCTGTAATATAATCCATTTCACTGGCAGTAGCTTCCGCATTTTAGTGCAAAAAATGTATTCTGATGGGCCTAAAAAATCAAGGACATGAAGATCTCGAATTTTTCCAGATAACGATTTCTGAATTATTTGCAACACTTAAGTTCTAGTGGCACTAGAGAACTGAAAAAAAGCTATTTGAACCTAATTTCCACCTTTATCAACGATAAATTTTTGTTTAAAAGTACTTTGACCAGATGTACTATCACATGCCCACTTGAAAATCAAATTCAGATAGCTAATGTTCTTGGAAGTCAGATTCTTAATAATTTCCTTTTGCAATAATAAAATACGTTCAACAGTGTGATCTAGCAAAGATTGCAACAGACAAGATAATTCTTCTAATTACGATAGAATATACAAAATTATTAGCTATAAAGATAAGAAAATGTATTTATATTGTATCGATGATAGAGAATTCTTTTCATTTTTTTGTTACTAATCTTCCTTATCAAATTCCTTTATTCTATTGATTATAATACTTATTTGTAATATAATACATAATAATCTATCACAAAACTGAATAATATAAAAATTTCAAACATGTTTGCCAGCCAAATTACTGTGAAAAGTAATAAATGTTAAAGCTTTTGAAGCGACTAAAAAAGTGATATTTTTACTTGTGGTTGCAAAAACCGGCACGAAATGCAGAATGGCAGTTTTTGGCAGCTGGTTTTTTCATGATTCATTAGATAATAGATCAGGCTATTGTTTCCATTATCTGTCGTTGCGGAACACCGTGGAACTTTTAAACTTTTTGATGTTTGAAAGCAAAAAAAATAATATATTTTTTAAAAAAAATTATCAAAAATAATCATGAAATTATTAATTTTTATGTACTTAATATAATTTTTGTAACATGCGCAAAAACAGTACACACTATCATCGTGTGAATCCATTTTAAAGCATTAAAATCGGATGATATGGAAAAATGTAGCACGTGTTTAGAAGAACCATTGTTTTCCTATTTTTGTTTGCCTCACATGATAATCCTCCAACCGTCACTTTTGAAATTATACAGGTTGCCAAAGCAAAACGAAAACCTTTTTATAAATATAGATTCTGACCCTCCAAACATTATTCTAGCCTTCTGTATAGTCAAAATTTCCTAAATAGTAACTTTATTTTTCGACTTTTGGCAAGCTTTTTGGGATTTTGCCCCACTGTGGGTCGTTCCGAATTCAAAAGCAGCCAGAATGGTGGAGAGCTTTCCAGTTACAGCTGCTAATTATCATCAAGCAATACATTAAATCAAAGAACGATTTGGTAGAGAAGATCTGCTCGTACAAGTCTATATATGGGACTGATTAACAATGGTCATGAAAAATGCTATCGCTGGTCGAGTAAAAACAGATTTGCCAAAGTTGTAAGATGAATTAGACGGAAAGTTGCGATCTCTCGAAAGTTTAGGACGTACTCAAGAAAAATACGGGGATTTCCTGATCCCGTTAGTAGAATCGATCCTCTCTGAAGAAGTCCTGATGTCTTGGGAAAGAAAACGGAATGCTGAAGATGGAATGCATGAAGAACGTTCCTTCAGAAACTTAATGTGTTTTCTTAAACACGAAGTGCAAAGCGAGGAGATGATTGCTTTAGCGCGCAGTGGTTTCGGGGCTAATACTACTAATAAAAGATATGACCGGGATAATAAAACTTCCCCTCCCGCAACGGCTTCATCGCTAGTAAACACTTCTTTTGGAAATACAGGTAAGCGAGAATTTACTTGTATTTTTTGTGACAAAAAGCATTTATCACGAGATTGTTTTGCCGCTAGAAATATGACTTTAGAAAATAAGAAAACGATTTTACTAAAAAAAAATGCTTGCTTTAATTGTTTTAAGCCTAACCACATATCTAAAAACTGTAGATTTAAAAGTACTCTTATTAAGTGTAAAAAATATCATCATTTTCTTATGTGCCCAGATGATAATGCTAATGATGAGAAAAAAATGAAATTAATGAAACTAATATTATGACAAATCATTCTAATAGTGAAAATGTTTATCTCATGACATTAATGGTTAAAGTGAAAAATAAGAACGTGGAACTAAAGGTTCGCACTATTATTGATTCTGGTTCTCAAAACAGTTATGTTAGTAAAAAGGTGGTTGAGAATCTACATCTGGTTCCTAAGAGGAAAATTAAAATGACCCATTGCCTTTTTGGTGGGAGAGAAACCTCAATTCAAATACATGATGTTTATGATTTAATCATTTCTGATTTGAATGACTCCTTTATTTGTAGAGCTGAGGTATTCTCTGAAAATAAAATTATTGGTTTTGTACCTAAACTTTCTAGTGTAGAGGCACTTATTGAGCTTAGAGAAAAACAAATTATTTTATCTGATCTTGAATCCTAGGATTCGGAAAATAATTTACTTTTAGGAGCCGATTTAATTGGCACATTATTCACTAATAAATGTATGAAATTAAATTCAGGTTTATTTATGTTAGAAACACGATTGGGTTGTGTGTTAACAGGAAAACCCAATCAAAATTTGAATAGTAATTTTGATAGTAATACTATTTTGTCTGTTGTATCTTTGTATGTAAAAAATGCTTCCATTAATGAGTTATGGGATCTTGAAACGATCGGTATTAGGGAGCCTGTAGAAAGTTTGAAAAATCAATATGAGCATTATAAAATAATAGAGGAATTTAAAACCAATAATAAAATTCATCCAGATTGTAGCTATGAAGTTTGTTTACCTTTTAAATCTGATACGATTGAATTACCCAGTTATAAAGAAATGACGTGGAAGAGGCATAAAAAGATGTGAGAACGCGCACAAAAGGGGGGTCTTCTTATTGATTATGAAAATGTTTTCAGAGAATGGGAAGATTTAGAAATAATTGAAAAAGTAACGGGGGACGTCCAGAAAGGGCATTTTTTGCCGCAACGGCCTGTGGTGAAAGTCAACAGTGCTACTACTAAAATTAGGCCCGCTTTTGATGTGTCCGCTAGAGAATACGGAAAGTGTTCCTTAAATGATATTTTGTATAAAGGCCCAAATTTAATTGAGCAAATACCGGATATTATAGACAGGTTTCGAATTTATAAAATTGGTCTTTCTGCGGATATCGAAAAAGCCTTTTTGCAGATTAGCATAAACCCGGATCATAGAGATTTTTTACGATTTTATTATCCTTCTATGAACGAAGAAATTACGTATAGACATTGCAGGGTGGTTTTCGGAGTGAGTTCGAGCCCATTTTTGTTGGGAGCGTCGATATCTCATTTATTAGATAATGTATCTCATAATTATAGGAATATGGCAGAAAAGTTGAAATATGCGTTTTATGTTGTTAATTGTGTTACAGGTGTTTCGAATGCTGCGGAACAAGACGAATTTATCGAGCAGGCTAAATGCATTATGTCTCGAGGGCGTTATAATTTGAGAAATTGGGAAAGTAATGTTAAATCTCAAAATGTTTCAAAGAGTTCGGATGTAACAAAATTGCTTGGGATATTGTGGGATCTTGATTGGGATATGCTTACGTGTAATTTAACTTTTGATAAAGTAAATAACAATCAAAAATTTCACTAAAAGATTAATTTTGAGCTCTATGCAGAAACTTTTTGACCCGATTGGAATATTGTGCCCGGCAACTTTGCCACCCAAATTTATATTGCAACAAACCTGGAAATTGGGTCTAGGTTGGGATTCTCCATTGCCGGAAGAAATTCAAAGACCTTTTAAAAAATGGTTCAGCGAAATAAATGTATTAGAGGAATTAATAAATGACTCTACCGAGATGCATGTTTTCGTGGATGCATGCAAAGAGGTATCTGCAGCTTGCGTATTTTTTCGAACTATAACCCGGGAAGCTGTAAAAAATCAATTAATTAGAGCAAAAGCTAGAGTTGCTCCTATAAAGCAAACGTCAATTCCCAGATTAGAATTAATCGCGTGTAACATCGGAGCTAGGTTGGCACATTCAGTACAGCAAGCGCTTTGTGTCCAGAACATGAAAACAATTTTTTGGAGTGACTCCATGGTTGCGTTGTACTGGATAAGTAAATACGATGAATGGTCCGTTTTTGTTTCGAACAGGATGAAAGAAATAAAAAGTATTTTCCCCAATAGCGAATGGTGCCAGGAAAAATGAATCCTGCGGATTTGATTTCGCGTGGGTGTTCTCCCCAGCAACTGCCAGAATCCCGGTGGTGGGAAGGGCCGAAATGGCTTATTGAAAAAAGGGAAAATGGCCCAGGACTGAGACTCTTGATAGTGAAACTCCAGAGATTACTAGTGAAAGGATAAAAGTGAAATTGTGTAATGTAAATACAACAGTCAAAAATATTGGTACGCTATGAAATTTTCAAAATTTGAATCTATTATTAGACTAGTTGTTTTGGTATTAAGATTCATAAATAATTTGAAATCGCGATACGGTGCAAGGAAAAACGGTAAATTATCAGTTGAGGAATTAGAATATACTGAAAAAACCTTAATTTCAATTGTTCAAAGTGAGTTTTTTCCAGATGTAGATTCGATACCTAACCTAATCTGTTTTAAAGATGAAGACGGTATAATTAGAATAAAGAAAATAATTACAGAGCGCACTGATACACCATTTTTCTTATCGCCAATTCTTTTACCTGATGACTGTATTTTCACGGTTAGACTGATGGAACATTTCCATATAGCGAACTGTCATGCTGGAACTCACATTCTTCTAAGTATTTTGATTGAAAAATATTGGATTCAAAAAGGTAGAAAAACTGTCCGAAAAGTAGTAAATAAATGCATTCCTTGCCAGTGCTATAAAGTTAAATCACATGAATCCGATCCAGTGCCACTGCCCTTTGATAGCATTAAAGATTCTAACGTTTTCGAAATTGTAGGCGTTGATTTAGCTGGACCTTTATTTATTAAAAATGCGGATGAAACCTGGATAGTGCTCTATATTTGTGCAGTCTATCGAGCTGTTCATTTAGAGCTTGTCTCCTCTTTGTCAACTGATGCATTTTTGCTGTCTTAGCGACGTTTCATCGCAAGAAGAGAAGACCTAGAATAATCTATTCTGATAATGGTAGCAATTTCAAAGGTGCCAATAATGACCTGTCAAAAATTGATTGGCAAAAATTGACTCGTTTCTCCGACCTGAAACGAATCGTTTGGAAATTTAACCCTCCCTCAGCCGCCTGGTGGGGTGGCTGGTGCGAAAGGCTGATCCGTGTGATCAAAGCGCTTCTCCGACGAACACTCGGTAAAGCTGTCGTGACTTTTGAGGAACTGCAAACAATTTTGTGTGATTGTGAATATATTATTAACTCTCGCCCTCTCACATATCAATCCGGAAATCCAGAGGATTTAGTTCCATTAACACCGAACATGCTTTTAGTGCAAAACTCTAGTTCTAGTGTCACGGACATTGATGAAGTTGACGCAAAACAGTTTCGCAAAAGGCTGCGATACAGAATTAAGCTCATGGAACAATTGAGAATGCGCTTTCGAACTGAATATCTCGGTCAACTTATTCAAAGGCGTCGTGAAATCGCATAGTTACCCGACTTGAAGCTGGGTGAACTTGTGCTGATTGGGGACGATGTACAAAAACGTCTCAATTGGCCGGTAGCAAAGATTGTGGACCTAATTCCTGGAAAGGATGGCAAAATTAGAACAGTCAAATTGAAAACTGAACATGGTGTGGTTATCAGACCCATACAACGAGTTTTTCCATTAGAATTATCTCCTACTAATTTTTATCCTTCTTCTTTTCAGCTAGAAAGCAGTAATCAAGGTGTTCTGATGAGGACTCTTTCTGACGAAAATGTAAAGGAGTAATAATATTCAGTATGTATTAAAGTTTTGATTATGTAACTGCTTTTCGTAATCTTTGAATCCGAGTTATTTTGTCGCTTAGAACTGCAGTTAATTGCTATGATAACTACAAGGGTGGTTTTTATGAATTTGAATTTAAGTTATTAGAGATAACAAACTCTGCACAATGAGCGCAGGTAACAGATCCAGTAAAGGAAGTTTTTGCATGGCCATGACGTTGGCACAAAAAACATCACAGAGTGTTAGCAAAGTAAGGCAAAACTCGATAGCTCAGATAACCTGTCTTGACTTTTCTAGGTAGTGTTGAGCGGCTACAAGTTAAAATGAAGTGCTTTTCAGGAAGCACATGTTCATTCAGACGTATAGTTAATTGACATACACTAATTACGTTTTGATATTTTGCGTTTTCTCGGATTATTTATTTTCTTGACTGTAAAAGATCAGTTTCAGATAATACACCAACGCTAGTATTCAGTGATGAAATGACCTAAACTTATACAGAGAATTTATCCATTTCTTTGCAATTTGAGACTAACAGTGGTTGATTGGCTGATAAAACCTCCAACAGAAATCCCCAAAGTTGTTTTTTTTATTGCATGCACAACCAAGAAAAGATTGAAAGTTTTTTTTCCGATGAGATTGCTGAAGCTTTCTTGAACGAATTATAGAACGAGCTAAATACTATTGGTGAGATTAATAAAAAAAGTGTGGCAATACTATTCTGTAGAGTTTGTTGCTCTTCAAAAAGCAGAGAAGAAGAAGTAGAAAGTAAAGTACTGCCATTCGTAAAAAAAAAAAAAAAAAAATTCCGATTCAGAGCTCGGCCACACAGTTCACTAATGACCCTAAAAAGTGGATACACATTCGTGTACCAGCACTAACCCTTGCGCATACACCCACAAGACTCTCTCATAACAGCCTCTACGATTAGCGAGATGACTAGTAATAGACCGCTTGCTTGATCCATAGCCGGTTAACAAGTCGACTGATGCATACGAGGACAGTATACACCTGCAATTTATCCGAATCATGGTCCAAAACAATCTCTTGGTTTCCCTCAACTATCAGGAAACTCATTTCGATGGACACGAGACACCACGCACAGCAAACACGTAGGTGCTTTTCAATTTCCCATAAATCGATATGGACAGGCTAGTATCGACTTATAAAGAATCGCCCTACTTTCAGAAGGGGAACCACAAAAAAAGTTAAACAAGAAAGAAAAAATCATGCGTCAAGCATAGATTATGAAACACTTTCCAACACTTCCTCAAATCTTTAACAGAACTTCGTTATTTTAGATAAATAAGTTAAATAAGTAAGTAAATATCTTAGAAAAAACATAAAACATTTGAAAAATTGATTTCAGCAGTTACCGCCCATAGAAAAATATGTATTCCAATGCTTTTGAACAGCCCCGAATTTCTTCTGTAGGTTGATTTATATACTATATAATGCGAAAATTTAGTTTAGCAAAAAAAAAAAAAAAAAAAAAAACGCGTAACAGTTTGAAGTTTCTCTTTCATCAATTTATACTAATAGATGGAGACATACTTGAATATTTTTGTTCAGCCCTGTAATTTACCTAGTACCTTTATTACGTGCTAATATTTAGCTAAAATTTAATTCAAACTAAAGCACTCTGAAAGCTACTAAAATCACATTTTCAGAAATTATCATCTGTAGACGGCCATATATCCAATTCTTTGCGTGGCCCTGTATATTTTACCAATAATCTACAAACATTTCTTTGTAAACTAAATCCAGTTCAGCATACAAATGCATAACTCATTTAAAAACCAGCTTTAAACAATTTACGCTCATACTCAGTAATCTTTACGAATTCTTTTGTGTAGCCCTGTATATCAGCTATAGCATTTATACGCGCCATATAGTTAGTATAAGTATAGTGAAACTTGGAAGCGCATATCATAATTAAAAATTCATTTTCTGCAATCCTCGATGATATGCAGTACTTCGGTTAAAATTTACTATCTGAAATCTTTTGTGTGTCCATGTAAATGCTATGCACTTCGTATTATACATGAAATAACTTATAGTAAGCCTCACCTACGTATATAAATTTCATTATATATGAAATAGTTTAACATATTTAAAGCACGCCGCAAACAATTCCCCCCCCCCCCCCCCTGTACCATTATGTAACGAAATTCTTTTGTGTGGCCCTGTAAATGAGTAATAACTATTCTTTGCACCGCATATACTACAGAATGCATATCTTAGTTCACTTCGAAAATGCATATCAACTTTATTAAGTTTGAAAGGGTGTAACATCTTTAAAATTCATTTGAAACGATTTTTTTCCCATAGGCCGTAATGTAACGGAATGCTTTTGACTATCCCCGTAAATAAACTAAACATGCTACAAACTTAATTTGAAATAGGGATTGTGCTGGGGTAAGCGTCAATAATATCCAAAAATTTCTGGACAATCCGTGCATATTTACGAGAGTTAGAGCGCGGACAGACGAATAGACGGACAGGCGGACAGACAAACCGAAATCATAAACCTTTTCCAACTTTGTTGGACAGTGTTAAAAAGGGGAAAGAACAGACAAGAGGGGAGGAAAGTAGGTAAAATAGAAAGATTGCTTAGATGCCTCTGGTCTGGAAATCTGTGGATACCTGAAAAGGGCTTCTTTCTGGGTCATAACTATTTTGAAAAATGTAAATTGTAATGGTGCCGCAAGTTGATCACTATAGTCAACATATTTGAAATTATAAACTTTAAATTTGTAATCTTGAATGTTTAAATAGATCGGATACAAGCACAGTTACGGTATTTCAAACGTCACATTCCTTAGTTATACAGTTTACCCCAGTAATGCCCCTTTTTGCGGTCTTACCGGGACAAATTCTACGTGCGACAACAAGTATGTACAGTCGTGGAAAAAAAAGGAAACATCCCCTACTAATTCCTCAACAAATTATAGTAGAAGAAAGTTACTGGTACCGAACGATTGGAAATAAAGTCCACTTTTAAATGATGTATATAAAATTTGCTTAGGAGGGCATCTACATATTAAAGAACCATAACTTTGCTTTTTTCAATAGCAGTACGCAATTCTGACAGCATAAATGAACTCTACACCCTTCAATTAGTCTAAAAAGAAATTTTTATGCAATTCGTACCATAAATTTCCGAGAAATTAATTATTTTAAAACGAGCGTATTTTAAGGGCTGTATCCAAATTGAAGTTCGGTACTCGATTGTTAGCCGAGAGAGCTGCCTTCTTGATCAAGGCACCTTAAGCATTCAATTAAGCCTGTTAGATTAGAGGATAGCATAAGAAATTTCAAAACATTTAGTCACTTCTATATTAGACGGCCCCTTAAACCATCATTTTGCCGTTTTTTAAGCATCATTTGAAAACTACTTGGAAGAAAAATGTGAAATTTTGGATTTCCATAAAGTAGGATTTAATAAATCTGAATCCATCAAAAAAATTGTATGTTGCAATTCATAATTTTTTTTTAATATTAATTTCATAATTCATAATTCATATCAGAAAATTATAAAAATTGCAAATTCACCGTATTTATGTTTGGGTATGTTAGTATTACTGCTACACAAAAAAATTAGAACATTTGGATCATAGTTTCAGAAGTTATAAGTAAAAATATGAAAATGTAATTTATCATTAGAAGCACTAAATTTTGATCGTTTATAATTCAAAAACTTATTATTCAAAGGACTTGAAATTTGGTTTCTAGGCATAGTTTGAATCAAAGATTTGAAATATCTCGTTAAAATTGGGTATTGCCATTTAAAAAAATGAAGTTTGGATTCGTTTTAATATGTAGATAGCCCCCTAAGCAAATTTTATGCAAAACAAATATATTTAAATCAAACTATGCATAGACACAAAATTTCAAATCATTTGAATAATAAGTTTTTGAATTATAACCATTCCAAATTTAGTGCTTCTAATGTTAAATTACATTTTCATAGTTTTATTTATATCTCCTGAAACTATGCTCTTAATGTGCTAATTTTTGGTGTAGCAATAATGCTAATATACCCAAACATAAATACGCTGAATTTGCAATATTTATAATTTTATGATATGAATTATGAATTATGAAATTAATATTCCAAAAAATTATGAATTGCAACCTGCAATTTTTTTGATGGATTTAGATTTATTAAGTCCTACTTTATGGAAATCCAAAATTTCACATTTTTCTTCCAAGTAGTTTTCTAATTATGCTTAAAAAACGGCAAAATGACGGTGTAAGGGGCCGTCTATGATAGAAGTGACTAGATATTTTGAAATTTCTTATGCTATCCTGTAATCTAGCAGGCTTCAAGGTTACGCTTAAATGAGTGGCGCTTAAGGTGCCTTGATCAAGAATGGGGTTCTCTCGGTTAACATCGGAGTGCCGAACTTCAATTTGGATACAGCCCTTAAAATACCCTCGTTTTAAAATAATTAATTTCTCGGAAATTTATTGTACGAATTGCATAAAAATTTGTTTTTAGGCTAATTGAAGGGTGTAGAGTTCATTTATGCAGTCAGAATTGTGTACTGCTATTGAAAAACAAAGTTATGATTCGTTTTAATACGTAGATGGCCCCCTAAGCAAGTTTTATATACATCATTTAAAAGTAGACTTTATTTCCAATCATTCGGTACCAGTAACTTTCTTCTACGATAATTTGTTGAGGAGTTAGTAGGGGTTGTTTACTTTTTTCTTTCTACGACTGTACAATTGCATTCAAGAGTTCGGTATTTAACGGAACGTGGGGCAATTCTAACGAGGAGTGCATAAAAAAAATATGAAAGAACCATAGAGGTATTATAGTTATTTTTGGGTAAAATGTGAAAGAATAAGTTTTTTGACGTCAGATTTGGTGAACAGAAAATAGGTTTTACCGGAAAACTCATTTGTGTAAGAACATCATAAAAAAAACTTTTCCGATATGTGATCACCTAACGGCCATACGAATTAAGGAAAGGGGATACTATTTGAGATGTTGATATTTAAAGGTATGGGCTCGATAATTATTTGAAGATTAAAAGCAGAGTTCTTACCATTACGGTTACAGTGGCAAAAATTCAAAAAATTAAAATTAAAGCAGCCAGTTTTTTTTTCATCGCAAAATGATTTCCACAATGAAAAGCCATAAATGAAATGGTTGAATTTAACACCGTACATTGAAACGGTAACGGTATCACAACAAATGACGACTTCATTCAAACGAAAGGAAAACTACTTCGAAGGGAGGTTCCGAGGTCAGAAACATAGAATGTTGTGACCCTATCTCTATCGACAGACCGAGTATGGTCAATAGATAAATGTATGAAAATCACAAAATGCAATGGTCCGGGAGTCTTAAACAAACAATCCCCAAAGTTTTTCTGTCTTTTACGTTTACTTATAATCGCATAATATGCCCTCTTGTCTAACCGGCTGTGTAATCTGTTTTGGCAACACAACAAACTTTAGTACTTCAGAAGTTTTTCTGTGTGAGTTCGTCTCCCGACAAAACTATTGCTTCCAGAGAAAAGAATGATAAATTATTTTCGAACCAATATTATAAATATATACATAATTTAAATTTGAGACAAAAAAAATATTTTATGTCCTTGCGCGCACGCACACATACACACACACACACATATATATATATATACAGTAACGGTCAAAAATTTCCGACCAGTTAGTTTTTTAATTTGTTTGCCAGAATGTTTCAGCAAAGAAGAAGCGCTATCGCTCCAAAAGTTTGGAATATGAAAATGAGCTCTAACCACGTGATCATTTTGATTGGATACTGGAGACACTTGATGCAAAGGGGAGGAATTCGAAATTCGCGTGTGCAAAAGTTTCCGGCCATTCGTCATTCGATAGTTTTTGCTACCGGTAGAGGGTCTTTTTGGCCGTGTTTGTTAACCCTTTGAGACCCAACCCGCATGATCATGCGGGTTAGGCATTCATTTAAAGCTTTGCTTCTGAGTCGTATGTAATAAAAACTCGAATCGGACGATAGTTCTTCTTTGCAGATAGAGTAAAGTATCCTTTTTTATCAACAGGTAGCAATTGCATACCATGTTTTAATTTCTACAGGCATGACTAGCTTTGTTTACAAATACATCGGGTATTAAAGGGTTAATTAATTAACGTGAATAACGTAGTTGAAATTTAAAAATGAAAAGTTCAACAATTATTGTTCGTAAACGAGTGATTTGTTTGTCGCTAAAGGCTCAATCCTCTCGTGAGATTGCGGCAAAGTTGTCGATCGGAGAATCTACTGTGAACGAAATTTTATTAAAAATATGTAAAGATGGCCATGGCCTTCGGGACTTACCACGGTCCGGAAGACCCCGGAAAGCGTCTGTGTGGACAGAATTATCAGGAGAAAAGCAGTTGATGACTCGCAAAAAAAATGGAGTGAAAATATTGCTGAAATAAGTTGGTCTACCGTGTTAAGACGCTTACTTGACGTAGGGCTTTATGGAAGAGTTGGTGTTAAAAAAACTTTCATAAGTAAAAAAAAAAAAAAAAAAAAAAAAAAAAAAAAAAAAATCAGAGGGTCCGACTGGCGTTTGCCAAGGAACACAAAGACTGGCCAAGTGAAAACTGGAAAAAAGAACTATTTTACGATGAATCGAAGTTAAACATATTTGGGAGTTATGAAAGACACTAGTTCAGACGACCTAAAAACAAAAGATATGATTCGCCATATTGTATTCCTACAATGAAGCAAGGCGGAGGACACGTTATGCTGTGGTGAGCATTTTCTGGAAAGCGTGTCGGTCCGTTAGTTGAAATCCGCGGCAAGATGAATCTTGCAATGTATACGGGTATCTTGCAAGATCATTTGCTGTCTTATTGGAAGAAAAATTGTGATCACAACTATTTGTTTTAGCATGATAACGACCCAAAGCATATATGCAAGCTCGTCAAGCAGTGTCTTTCACACAAAAAATATCCGCTTTTGAAATGGCCATCCCAATCACCAGATTCGGATTCAATAGAAAATATTTGGAACGAACTTGACAAACGTGTGCAGAATTATAAATATTCCAGCAGAATTTCCCCCAAAATTGCAAGAAGAGTGGAAAAAAAAACTTACCAAGACTATCTTCAACCGTTCATTGTATCGATGCAATGTGGCTGCGCCGCAGTACTTATTTCTAAAGTTATGACGACAAAGTACTAATTGTTGATCATTGTTATTTTCTATTATAACACCAATTTTTTCCAAACTTTCCAAGATGGCCGGAAACTTTTGAGATCATGAGTTTTCCTTTACAATTAATTAATTTTGTCAATTAAATTTATTGATATTTATTTGTTATTTCATAAATAAGTCCCTAACTATTATGTCAATAAAATGTATAAGTATCACTTTGAGATTCCTCTGCATATGGGTAGACTTACAAATTAACCAAAAATTTTATGCTTGCCGGAAACTTTTGACCGCCACTATATATACATATACACACACAGAAAGAGAGAGAGCTTAAATTATGAAAGTTAATAATTTTATGTATTTAATGAAAAGTAAAAAGTAATATAACTTGCGCAGTTTGTCCTTGTGTTTTACAATTTTTTAACACGAGTAAACTCTTATTTTTTTTCAGCTAAATGAGTTAAAATTAAAACATGCTATTTAATTTAATGTTTTTGATTTCCGTGGTACTCTATTTAAAACTATAATTAAAAAAAAAATTGCTTTTGAAACTTTGACTATATGCCTTTTTTTTTTTTTTTAATCTCGTAATCTAATATTTACATATCGAACAGCTGTTTTTTGTATTTAAAATTATTAGAGTAATGGAAAAAAATAAGTTAAAATAACATATATTTAGATTCATATACCGTATTTTAATCCATTTTATTGAGAAAAATAAGAGTTTTTTCGTGTATAAAAACTATAAGAAAAAATTAATGAAAATAAATACATTGTTTACTGAACGGATGCAAACTGCGTAATTTTTTATTCTTAATTTTCCTTAAATCCATAAATATTCAAAATTTCATAATTAAAATTTTTCTACGTGTATATATATATATATATCTGTGTGTCTGTGCGAGCGCTTAAGAGCGCTTTTTATTTATATTTTCATTTAATTTTATGTTTTAACATAGCAAAGGAATGTTTTCTTTCTCCTCTTCCTTCTTTTATGTATGAAATCCAATTTTCCTTTGATATAATTATTTCATTATATAACCAATACCAAAATAAAAAGAAGAACATACTGTTATTCAATCTATGATTTGCATATTTTTTTAATTATAATTCATGATTTCTTTATGAGCATTAACGTCTGATATAATTATTTTACTAGTAGAGATTATTCTTTTACCGTTCTGTTTAATTGATATTTTTGCTTATCAGTAATCTGAATATTATTTATTACATCTGATCGAAGTTCATATATTTTTATTTCCAAGAGTTTATCAAATTTGCTACTGTTTACTGTTCTGTCTGAAATGATTGATCATTCAGTATTTTGATTCTGAAGAAAACTGGTCCTACTTTTTATGTACCGCCCCAGTGATAACTGTTGTTACTGAGTTAAAAATTGTAACTAGGTTTCATTAACAGATCAGGTTCCCAACAGGTTCCATAAAACGAAATAAGCATTAGAGCTATAGTTCTGAGTTATTTTAAAAATTATTTCCCCCTAAGCTTTGTCCATTCTTTTCGTAGAATTAAGTTTAAATTTACATTATACTGACACATTATTTTCATTTAGTGATTATTATCATATTATTTTATCATATTATTTTTAATTTTTTCATGATCATTTAATGCATGCTTTAGAAAAAACATTGTATAATTGTAAACATTTAACAGAGGAATAAAAACTTATTTTACTATTTCAGGGATGAGATTTCCGACTTTTTGCATACCAGTATAATCTTAGAGAAAATGTAATTTCATTTAATCGGAATATTTTTGCGATTTAACAGAGCAACATTTGCTCTAAATTATACTGCAGGGCTGCCACTATTTAATATACACAAATATATAATATACAATATATAATATATAATATTATATATATATATATAATATACACTGCTAAAAAAAATTAGGGGAGCAAGCAAAAAAGTGAAGAGAACAGTGCAAGACAGCCATGTATGGACATAAAATGGATAGTACGCGTACATCAAATCACAATACAGAAAAAAAGACGCAAAAAATTGCAAGGGAGCTTTTATTCTTTGAAAAGATGAAAAGAACATGAAAAGATGGTTTAGGGCAACAATTTGATTTCATGTAAATGATAAAAAAAATTATTATTTAGAAAGGATGCAAGATTTTTAATATTGCGTGTGGTCTCCTCGAACAGCTGAGACTGCTGTACACCTGTTTTCCATGGATGCGATGAGGTTATCGATAAGAATTTGGGGAATACTGTTTCACTGTTCAAGAACTGCAATCTCCAAGTCCCGGACAGTAAAACGAGGAATCAGTCTCTCTGCAATGCGTCGTCTGAGTATGTCCCAAATATGCTCGATCGGATTTAGGTCAGGAGAGCATGCTGGTTATTCCATACGCTGTATTGTTTTTGCTTCAAGCATGTTTTCCACAAGACGAACTGTATAAAGTCTGTCATTATCATGCATGGAAAAAAAGAAATCACTAATTACTGCAACATAAAATACGACTTGAGGTCTCAGTATCTCGTCTTTATTACTTCCGACCGTCAAAGTGCCATTCCGAATGATATGCAGGCCCGTACGTCCACCTATGCTGATTCCAGACCATAGCATCAACCCACCTCGTCTGTAATGTGATTTTTTCACCAACGAATGTGAGATTATTTTGAGTGCATCTTTCTCTCCATGCCAAAACACATCAGATGTCACTTCAAGACTGAATCGGTACTCGTCTGTAAACAGAATTTGACTCCAACAACGTTGCCTCCAAACTCGATGTTCAGTTCCCCACCTTTTTTGGGCCGCACAGTGGCTTGGGGTCAACGGAATACAGACAATTGGCTTACGTGCATAGAGACTACCCTGATGAAGCCTATTTTGGACTGTTTGGCTCGACACCCTTCGTCCTGTGGCCAAGAACAACTGTGTTTGCAGCTGAGTAGCATTGCCCATTCCCTCTCGATGAGCTGTTAACAGGATATACCGGTCATCAGTTTCTGTGTTAGCACATTTTCGACATTGCACTTATCGATGACTACCATTCCATGTGTGTTGGAATCGATTCCACAGTCTTTCATGGACACTTAATGTGACATCAACAGCGTCCACTACACTTTTTTGTGTTTCCCCAAATTCAACTGTCCCGATAACACGCCAAGCCATGGATTGCGGTAAATCATGTTGTTGTGACATTTTCAAGCCACCCTTTCTCAAAACACAAGCTGGGCAATTGAATTTTACAACTGAGGCAGTAAACAGACGTTTCTGCAAAATCCCGATTTCTGCACTTGCCTCCTTTTTCTAGCTTTTGACGTCATAAACTTTAATTTACATGTGAAGTTTTCCTTATCTGTTTTCTACAGCACTTTAAATTATGTTTGTTTTATTTTACGTTACTTACCGCAGTAAATATTTGCTTAATTTCGTTAAAACCATGTGCTCCCCTAATTGTTTTGAGCAGTGTATATATATATATTGTAGTATATGTCTCTTGCAAATGTTGTCAAAGCTTATGTAAAAGATTTTTGTATTGAAAAAGTGGTGCAAAATAGAATTAAAAAATAGTCGCCTTAGGCAACCCATTACTGGTATTCAAAAAGTCGAAAATCTCATCCCTGTAATTTACTTGAAATAAAATCTTTACTTTTGATAGTTGACCTTCATTTATATTTAAGATTCCATTGATAAATATCGATAAATATATCTTAAACATCACTAATTTAATGTAAACAATTTTCTTAAATTCTGCATAAATAAAATAAGGATTTAATTACAAAATGCATTCCTCAATATAAATATGCTTGTTTTGTTAATAAACATATTGAAAAAAATAGTTCAGTGTTCCTAAATTTAATGCGATTTCTCATACATTTGTCGCCTAGGGTATGTTTAGCATTTTCTGAAATATAAAATGTCAAAAATAAACACCAAATTATTGATTATTATACTTTTAAGTCAAAACTACTTTGTTTTAAAGAAATTGAATTATTATCTGTAATCTAAGCAAAAATATACCACTGTCACATTTAAGTCCCTTTCATACCATATTCAATAGTAAAAACCTAAATGAGAGATCTAAAATAACTAAATATGATAATGCATTTTATGCATTCCAGTTTGTATTAATTAGATTAATTTAATTGTAATCAGTTTTTTAATTACTAAATCTACATTATAATTAAATAATGAATCATTTAACATTCCTAATTTTTATCACATTTAAGTTTGATTATAAATAAACAAGAAGTAACAAATAATTGACCAATACAACATACATTTTCCCAAAACTATGTTCTAAACACCAATTTTATTTACTAATACATGTTCTACTTAACAATTTAATACACTATTTTTTTTCTGAGGAATTTCTGGAACTCTGTAGTTGTTCCTGGAATTTAACAATTGTAGTAAGATAACATCCTTGCGAATGTTTTGAAGTCAAACATCCCATCAAAGTCAAACATAAAAAAATGAAGATAAAAAAACAATTTGAACCAGAAAAGTTACGTAAAAAATGTTCCTTTTTGCTTTGTTGTATTTTATTAACATCTTTTATTTTGTATATTTTTTGTTTTTAGTTAATTTGAAAAAACTAAAAGGAATATTGGCAGCTGTTTCTTTAAAGAGCAGAAAATACTTAGCATGCACTGGACGCCTACAGATTACAGTCTCTGATTAATGTATTCTACTGGGTCGATCAGAAAGTCGTGTCGTGTTGGGAAAATCAATTCGTACCGGAAAATTCTGCTCGGTAATTATTAGACATTAGATATCGTAATCAATGTCTAATAATTAAATGATAGAATTTTCCGGTACGAATTGATTTTCCCAACACGACACGACTTTCCGATCGACCCAATATTATAACAAGCACAATGAAAATGACGCATTCTGTACAAATTTGGTTTTATTAGTTGGCACATTAGATTTTTATTTACTATGCTACAAACGGTAATATTAGACACACGTGCAGCTAAATAAACAAACATTACTCATACGCACACACACACACACACATATATATATATATAAACTATATTCCGGAACTATCTGCTGTTGAACATAATTTTTATATTTTTTCAATATTGTTTTGATTCGTTAAGATTTATTCTTTATTTTGGCTCATTGCAATGTTAAGACGATTTCAGGTGCGTCTAAAAAACAACAAAAACCTACAGTTTACCAAATTACATCTTCTCTGTCATAAAACTTGACACAAATCAGTTTTCAAGTATCTCTTTCTTCCTTGGTTTTCTCCATAAGCATTTCTTAATCGGCTCTTTTCTTTATTACCAAATACCTTTCTGGATAATCTTTTTTAGAGACTTAGTGTTATTAGTTGCGGGAAAACAGTCGCTGTTGTCCACTTCGGATATGAGTAGCTGCCCAAATTGAGATTTACCACCGCTTTTCTCCCAGTATCGTATTCTGGAGATAATAGGACTCCGCTTTGACAGGCGTCATTCTCGCATTTTGGAATTAACCAGAGTTGCTTTTCTCACGAAGGCATGCATCAACTGTCAGTCTCGAGACATTAGCAGCAAGACATTTTATTCTCCTAGATAGTTCGGTGAGCGTCTGACAAATTTTAGTGTAAGGTTTTGATTTTCAGGGAGTAAAAATGTTTGGCTGTACATCAAGATTCTGGCAATTGGGACCATTTATTTTGATAAATAAAATCTATTAAATATTGATTTCCTTGCGTCGTCTCTGAATAAAATGAAAATTCTTTTTCAGAAGGACGTAAATTATTTCTGTAAATTATCATTACTCATATCTACGTTACATTCTGCAACAGTGAAACAAAACATGCGCAAATGGCTGTCAAAATGTGATTTAAGCATTAAAAAGATATGAAGGGGCATATGAAGGAAGGTGTTTTTTCGATTCATATGTTTAATTTAATAAATGTATACCAGAAAAAATTTCATATATTTCTTTAAAAAATTGGTCCACAGTATTTGATAAATATATTACTGCTACCATCCACTTTTTAATTTAAAAAAGTTATTTTTTTTTTTTTTTGTTTGGCTGTGTAAATTATTTTGTTTTTGTGGAAAATTTCAGTTGTCATATCAAAATTGCTTTAATAATCTGAAATATTTTTATTTATTATTTAAAGTTAATATGGAAAAATTACACGACTTCTGTTTTGCACCATAATTATGGGATAAGGATTTATAAAATACATATAAAAGAGCTGCAAACATTTTACTTTAATATAGTGGTAAAAAAGTATGAAGTTATGTGAAATATCGTTAAATGTAGAAAACGCCTGGATAGAATATCAGACAAATTCTAATAGAAAATGTAGACTAAAAAATTTTAAGTGTGTAATTTTTGCAATTTTCACTTTAAAAAAGTTTCAGATATTGTACGTTTTTTATGCAAAACTATATCATCAGAATTTGAAAATAAAATGAAGAGAAATGTCTGAACAAAGTCATTTATCGGAATCAAAAGTCTGGAGAGTTATTGAACTCTTAACGGTGGGACAATCCCAAGTCGTAGTTGAGGAAACCATGGAAGTGTCACAAATTTTGGCAATCTCAATTTTTTTTTTTGACAAAAAATGCATATCAAAGACCAGGAAAAAGGTATAGACGAGCAAAAAAACTAAATGAGGATTGATATTTCAAGTTGATGGCAGAAGAAACTGAAATATGAATGCCACTCTTCTTGATCAGTATCTTCACTCGGCTACTCACACCACAGATTTGTGTCGAACTGTTCGAAACTGAGTCTACACTGTAGGTCTGTATGTTCGCCCGCAATAACCTAGACGCTAACCTTGAATGAGTTTGTGAAACTACTTGAAAAAATTCCTGACAGATAAAAATGGTGCAAGAAAGGCATTATTTTAAACTAGATCCTGATAGTTGTCAATAGTAATTGTCACCTTAATTAAACCAAAACATGCATTTAATATTTGTATTATACATCAGAAAAGTTATCGTGGTCAGAAAGTAGTAGAGTAGATCTGCGGTATGTGTTTCATTAACAGCACATCACTGTGTGACGTGTTGCCCACACTCCTACCTGAGTGGTCATGTATGTTACAGGAGACACGAATGGAACAATATGACGTAATCAGTTTTACAGTACATTCTGATAATAGTCGCATTTGCATCGGGGGGCAACGCCGGACTCCAAAACATACTCTGTTCTGGCAAAAAGGTGTCAAATGAAACGCTGGAGTGATAGTCTGGGCTGGTATCACCATTAATGTCCGCTGCGACCTTCACGGAATCTCTGACAGCTAAGTGTTATAAAGGTGAGATTCTAACTTTTTGGCAGTCCCTTACACTGAAGTGCTCCAAGATAATTTCATTTTATTGGAAGATAATTGCAAACCACATCGTACTGGGCTGTTGGACAAAAATACGAATGAGTTGGTCAACATGTTCTCCGGACACGACTCCTATAAAACATATTTGCAACATGCTAGGCAGACGAGTTTTTGCACGCCTATTGTCCACACAAATGCCTCGAAAGTTGGAAAGAACTCTTTCGTGAGAAAAGGACGAAATACCCCGGTTTCTCTTTTATAACATGTTAGACTCTCTGCTTCACACGTATTCAATTCTGTCGTTCGTACAGGAAAACTATACACACTATTAAATTGGTCTTTCTGCCAAAAAATTAGACTTTTGAAGTTTCTCTCAGATGCACAAAATGTGTATCTTTTGCTTTGTATAAAGAAATCTTCAATAAAATCGATTGTTTTTCTTTCTTCCCATGATTCGTACGCCTCCTTGAATTTTGCAGACCAGAAAATGTTTCGGCACCAGTATTATCTTATAGAAAATCTCTTCTGAAAAGAAGGCGAAATTTTGCGCGTTTTTCTTTTTCTGTAAAAAGATACCGGTAGTTTTCCTGGAGAAATAACGGTATTTCATACTTATCAAAGTTAGAGAATTATTTAAATTCTTGCATTTCATACATTTTTCCTCTCTATTAAACAATTGTCTAGTTAAATAAAAAGGCGTATTTTTTTTATTTATGTAACAATAGTATGAAATTTCAGGTAGTAAGAAAAGTATTTATTATCCCAATTATGTTTAAATTGGTTTAGTAGTATTTCATACGTTTTCGTGATGATAATATATTCATTATTTATACATATAAAAAAATGATTGCAATAAGATGAATTATAAAGAAACAACTTAAAAATATTAATATTAATATATTTTCTATCAACTGTTTCCTATTTAAATAAGTATAAAAGTAAAATTAGTTTTAAAAATATATCTTTTACAGGCTTTGAATGTCAATCTTGAAAATCACGCCTAATTTTTCGACTGAAATTCAAGTTTTCTTTCCAAAAATTTCCGTTAAAATGCATTCATTTGGAGTATGCACCAAACTCGATTATCAAAAATTCACGACTTTTTTGCGACTTGAAGAAAACGCAAGCAAGTGAATTTATTTAAAAATATATATTTTTTTCTCTGTTTCTTCGTAACATAGGGCAACGTCAGAGAAAAAAAATGAAAGATTATTTAAGCTTTCTTTTTAAGATTTGTAAATTGATTTCTCAACGTATAATCGCAAATTAATTAGTATTAAACTAATTAGTTTATAAAAACGGATATATTTTTTATATATTACACTCTTCATTTTTTATTTATAATTTATTTTCTACTCTTTAACTTTTAAAATGTTTCATTATTGTAGTTTCACAGCCATTTGCCTTATTTTGTCAATCGTTTATTGGCGCATAATTAAATCCATTATTGTTACAACTTTCATATAATTGTACGTGTTACAGAGAATATTTGGCGATTGATCAAATGTAGCGGGCTAACGAAAAAATGCCTTTCAATTAATCTATCAATTTATAATGAATTTCTGAAAATATTATTATGTTGTATTTTCAGCGGAACCACACCTGTGAAGGAAATTTTTATAATTCTAGCTTATAATAAGCCTGTTAAAAATATATTACTAAATTCCATCTTTACATACAAAAACCAAATTGAGTTAAATAAAAGAGAGTAAGAAGAGCAATGGATTGAAAACTTCTGTTTATAAATTTATTTTGGAAAGGAGAAAAGGGTGCTGTGGGGGTTGCCAAAATGCAAGCTTTCCCCGGCTGAAAAATAGCCAAAGAATGACAAAATGTAACAAAAAAATTGATTGGAAAGCATCAAGAAAGCAAAAACAGGATTCTCGTGCTCCGCTTTCAAAGCAGCATAAAAAATAGCTTTTGCTAGAGAGGACTCATCTAAGAATGGCATTATTATGAGTTCTGAGTCAAAAAACGTTGTATTTTCCAAAAATTATTTAAAAAATCAGGTGAACCCATTGTTTTAGATAGTTTCAATGTCATAGTCATAAGAACAAAGACATTTATCCAAAACGACAATTTAGTAGACTATCTTTCATGGTATGGTGCTGTTATGAAGCTAAAGGAACAGACCTCACCGCCCTCATTCAAGTTTGAATTACCACAAAGACATATGTTGATATTTTAGCAGAAAACATACCACATTTAGCAATTAAAACTACTTACTTGTGATCGACTTATTTGTGATACAAGGACAATACGTTGTTTCGGAGAATGTGAAGTCATGGTCAGAAACAAATTAAGTTAAATTGCTTGATTGGCAAGAGCTCAACCCCATGCAAAATATGTGGGGGATTCTGCCCAAAAAATATACATAAAAAATGAACAACAAAATTCTAAAAAAGGCCTAACTTCTTCCATTCAACAGGATTAATATTCTCAAAAATACTTTAGAAAATCTATATGTATCTAAGATATCGACTAACTTTTATCCCATAGGAAAAAAAATTTATTTCGTTATTGTTACTTTTTTTAGCAGTTTAGGGAGGGGGAGGGGCGAGTTGGGTCTAGCGGCATAAAATACTTGTCCCTATACTTCTTTCTTAATCCACTGCCCTTCAAGTGATGTTGTACAGCCTTTAATTTACTGTTGTGCGATATTAAATGTAATTAATATTTTTTAAATTATCAGTTTGTGTCAAACGTTTATTCATTTCGAATGAAAATTTAATATATTTTTAATCAAATATAATTTCTCCTTATATTTTTTTAAATACACTGACGGAAAAAGAATCCCAACACCAAGAAACACTTGTGTTAGATAAGCGAAATTTGGTAGGCGTGTTTATACATCTGAAAGATGACATCGAGTAAAATTTCGCGCATAAGCGTGGCGCTAGTTAGCACCACTCAGAACTTGCAGATCAGGTTTACTTTAAATGCGTGCTGTAAAGTTCGTAGACGTTATTTAGCTTCGAAATGTGACGTATTGAGTTGATGTTAGCCAAGAATGCCTTTCACAAGACGAAGAAGCCACTGTCAACAGCTCACCGAGTTGCAACGAGGTCGCATATTCGGGCTACGAGAAGGTGGATTTTCTTTCCGCGATATTTCAGAAAGACTTGGCTGGAATGTATCCACTGTGCATGATTGTGGGAAGCAGCGGTCAAGGGTTGGTACTACCTCAAGAAGACCGGATTCCAGGCGACCAAGTGGCACTCCTGAGAGGGAAGATCGCCGTATTCTGCGAACGCCTGGGGCGCATCGTACTGCGTCTGCGGCAGAAATTCGAGCTGCAGTTGGTACCACAGTGGCGTCACAGTGGCGTCGCAAACGGCAGTGGCTTGGATTCAGTAGAATGCAAGTTGCAGGGCGCCTGGCTCGGAGCTGTCCTTGAAGTAACCGATTTCTAACAGTTCGTTGTATCACTGTGGTACCAACTGCAGCTCAAATTTCTGCCGCAGACGCAGTACGATGCGCCACAGGCGTACGCCGAATACGGCGATCTTACCTCTCAGGAGTGCCTAATTTTTACGAAATTTTTTATTTCTTTATTGTAGAATCGGAGTAGTTTCTAGCTGCTTTTATACAATGAAGAAAGTTACGAATCCAGAGTGCTCAAAACTATAGTCGAGTTTTTAATCACCATTTGAAGTAAAAAGAAGAAACCCATATATAAAAATAATCTACATAAGACAAATTAACCTATACTGAGCCACTAATATTTAACGTTGAAAAACAAGACCCGCAACATATTTTTGCACAAAAAGAAAGATAATCCTGCGTCACGCATAGATTATGAAACATTTTCCTACACATCCAGAATAATGCAACGAAACTTTACTATTTAATTAGGTAAAAGAAGTCATTTAAATGAACAAATTAGAAAACGCATGCAATAGTTGAACACCCAATAGGCAATTAGCATCTACACTCTGTGAGATATTCTAATTATTTTGAGCAGATCTGCATATTTTCTATAGATTTGCATACGCTCCACAGAGTTTGATGAAATATAATACAGCTATAAAATGCAAAACACATTTGAAATTTTTTTTCCCGTATTTACCCCGATATGATAATTTGAAATATTTTTATACCCCTGCATATGATCTATACACTTTTATAAACACTCCATATTAAGCTAAAATTTAATTCAGTCAGGAAACGCATATTGCAACTAAAATCTCACTTTTAGCAAATACAAAGTAAAATTCTTATCTTTGTTTATATATTTCTTTCCCCAAAATCGTTGCAAAAATGTGTGAACACCCTCTGTGGAGAAAACTGCAATTTGTAGTTTTACCTCAACTAGGACATTCCTGAAAAATGATCACTAGAAGGTGAGACTCAGCAGTGGTTAGATATTATTTATTGATCGATTAATATTACAGATATTCTATCAACAACAAGAGCATGAAAGACTAGAAAACTGTATTTTAAAGTATCCTTTTCTTTATTAAACAACGCTTACTTTAATGTCTAATTTTGGAAAATGGACATTTTAGTTACTAAATAGTGCAATAATGCTTTAAATGCAGTTGCACCATTACATAAAATCTACAGAGTGGGTTCCTAAATTTCTTAGACGATTTTCATAATACTTTCAGAACTATTTTAGATAAAATATTTATGTTTTAAATGTTCAGTTTGGTAACTGTTATTCTGAACTGTCTTTCTACACCGTTATTTCCAACACAGTAATGCATTTTGTAGTTTTGAAAGAGGTATTTTGGCTCATTCCTCATGAACAGCTTTCCAAAGCCCTTGAAGTGTTACAGGTCAACGTTTGGATAACATGCTTTTTAAAAGTTAGAAAACACAAAAATCCATGGGTGATATATTGGGAAATTTAGCAGTTTTATAAGTGAAGGGTACAGCCCTGATACCCGCTAGTCGTTCCATTTTTTACACGAAATGAAGAGTGGATTGTGATGCGTGGCTCCTTGCTTTAATCTTGATGAAGTTCAATAGATAGATGGCACTGGGGGTAAAAAGATGGCATTTCATGTATGAAGATTGAGTGTAAAATATGTTGTATGTGGAGTTGATCTTAACATTTTTTTTCCACTCTCTTTATTTTTAATTTGCCGTTATATGAAAAACCAGAAACATTCATAATTCTTTTGCTAATACCTTCTTTAGATACATTGAACCATGTTGTAAGATTTTATTTTCCTCTTTAATGATGGATCTCTTTACAACCATTTAAATAGGCCCAAGCTCTATTTATTGTAACAACATTTTCCCATTTTTCTCTGAATAAATGCATTTCATAGAGAATTTTGAATCGTGTTCTACGTACGGCGATATATCTTTGAGAAAGACGATGAACATTCTGTTTTGGGGCATTTTAAAATTCAAATCGGTGTTAATGACTTTCTTAACAGTTGACACTCAGCATTTAACGATTTAGAAACAGTCCTTTGACTTAAAGGATTTTCTTTTACCATAAAGTATCTTAACATTGCAAGATTCGAAGACTTTCTTTTTGTACTTGGATACATATATGGAACATTTTTTTTTGCTTGAAGCTAGACATTCACGTTTTTTTCTGTATCTTTTGACAATATTACCTACTGTGTATTTAAATATAGAAAAACCATATCTTTCACAAAGTTTTTTAGTAGCCGAATACGAATAATTCTCTGAATGTGCAGAAATATAGCCTTTCATCCATCGATTCTTTAACCCTTCACTGAACGATTTTTTTCTATTTTTATGAAAAAAATTATTTTAAATCTATATATCGGTCTAATAATGGGAAAAATAGTAAAAAAAAATTTAAATTTCAAATTTTCAGCTAAAATTATATATTTTATGGTGTGGGCCATATGTACACAATTCGGGTTTTTAAATATTGTATTAGTATATTTTGCAACTAAATGAGCTTAAAATAATTAATTTTATCTGCTTAACACTCTGCAACTTTTTTATATTAATATTTTTAAGTATTCAGTAAAAATAATGAAAGTAAATCTTACCCTAAAAGCTTGATCGAAATATTTTTTTGTTTCCGCAGAACAAATTCTAATTTTTTGCAAATGAAGCCATCTGACATGGATAAAATGAGTGTTATACAATCCTTTGGACTGTTCTCGACCAGGGACAGAGATCATATTGGCCAAATTCATAGCACATAATGAGAATTATACCATTTTTAGTATGTGCCAGATATGGCACGTGGTGCAGTGAAGGGTTAAAAAGCCATTTCGCATGTAAACAAAAATTGCAGTTACCAGAGGAGAATTTATATTTTCAAAAACATATTAGCTGTGAAAAATACTTTTAAATGCAGATTATTTCTTTCGCACCAAAACAAACTCGTCTAAAAATGTGCGATTAGCCTCTGTACATGTGATAAAAACATTTGATTGAATATTTGAATTTGACGTATTAGATTTAACTAAAATCATCCTGTATTCATTTAAAGAACAAAAAGTTTTTTTTTTTTTTTAATTTGTTGTGCATTCTTGTTGTTTTCTGTTTTATTTCAATTAATTCATCTTTGACTTTACTCTTGCTTTTACATTATGAAATTTTGATATAATAGTCATTCTTCTAAAGTATATTTTGGTATAACGGTTTACTGATAGCATTTATAAATATGTACAAAAATCGCAATTCTTTAGGATTTCATTTGGAAAGATCTGACGCGTACACCAGAACCTATTTTAGTTTGTTAGGAAAATCTTGCATTTCATATATTAATTATTAGAAAAGCACACTACTTTCAGATTTTTTAACAATAGAACCGCCATTAGGGGTCATTCTGACCCCTGCCAAATTGATAATAGGCGATTCGAACCAGAAATTTCGTTATAAGATATGTTAAATGTTTGGAGCACAAAAATAGGCTAATGAAATAACTTAAATAGTTTTAAATAAAAAATCTGGTGTAAAACACTTTTTATAAAACTTGAATAAAATAGCCTGCGGTTCTAGTGTTAATTCTCTTTAGTGCGCACACTGCATTTTAAAGATCTTTTTAATTTTGTCTCACTGCATTTTAGAATCTAACACTGTTGGCCGTGATAATTAGCGAATGGTCAGCCCTAATCTTTTTTCTTTTGACTAGAACACAAACATCAAGCGTGGAAAATGTAAATCACAGAGTGTGAGCCAGATTTTAGCAAATTTAGACTTCTCGTGAAGGATCAATTGGACATAAATATTTTTTGTTTGATCTGTGCTTTTACTGTACGAAAAAATAAATATAAAATGATTAAAGTTTTAAAAAAATAATTACCAATTTTGGATTGGCTGCTATCTTATTTTACAAAGGCTTTGTAAAAATAAATAAAAGTTCTAATTCTCTTGAAAATACGTGTTATTTAAATGGATGCTTGGCGACATCTATTTCTACCTTTGGAAATGGTATTCTGCAGTTGACTCCACTGGCATTTTGAGTCTTTTGAAAAGTGAGGTTTCGCATAAGATAAGTCTTTTCTTTGCCTATAATATACACGTTCACTTGAAGCCCTTGAAGTTCGGTTGGACATTTTTTATACCACTCAATTTTAATCAGGAATTGTATCAGCATTTTTGAACAAAATTTTACTTTTATAACTTCAATGGAAAAAAGAAAGTGGGGTCTGTAAAAATTGCACTTCCTCATTTTCAAATAAAAATTTTCTAAAATTCTGATGTGAGTTCAACATCTCAGAAACACAATTACTTACGCTTTAAAGGGTTAAACAACATTGCTGGCAGCTTCGCTCACGTTTGACATGAGATCTTAGCATCAGAGCTGATTACATAAGATTAATGACATTACGGAAAATTAATTACCTGATTATTGACCTGATTACCAGAGATTAATCACGCAATGGGTTGGCAATAAAAGTAACCGTGAAAGGTAAGAATATGGTTTTAAAAGAATGCGCTGCGCATGACATTGTAAAATGTAAGTAACATATCGATCAAAATCATAATCCAGTAAAATAGTTTATGCTTGCCGAAAAATGCACCACTTGTTACAAGTAAACAGTTGAATTTGTGCCTAAACATGGTATCTAAAATATCGTAGTTTGATGTGTAAGCTGATAATGGAATATTTTTGTTTTAGTCAATATTTGATTTCAATAGGAATTTCACCGAATTAGCAAGTTAGCGCATAGTTTGGTAAGTGTACGTATAGGCCATCACGCAACTATTACTCTGTGAAATGCATTTAACGCCTTCTCCAAATATCTTTCCCTTATATTCAATATTACCTGTAGAATAAATCATGACGTCATGCATTAATTGTCGCTCACACTTACAGTACAATTCTTGTTTTCCAAAATAGCAAACGATGCCATGTTCTCAAAAGCCATTTGCAATTCATACGAATATGCTACTTTCTACGGCTTTTCCCAGGTTTTTAAAAGTTTTTCTCCACCATTTCACAGATGATTTGTTTGACTAAACAAGTAGAATTATTTGTCATGATTAAATTTTGTCTCAATAAATTCTGTGTTCGTAGGATTTCGTGTTTGTTTACTTAAAACATTTTGTACTAATCAAAAGCTGAACGAACTTTTGAGCTACAACAACATAACGCCAAATTATGTTGTTTGTTAAAATTAAGATGTTCTAAATCACACTTAAATGTACCAATTCAATGATTTTTAAAGAATTCTTAAAGCATTTGTGAAATATGGTAGCATATGAGATCAAATGAAAAAGGCATTTTTGATGAATCTGTTATTCAAACGATGCTTCTACAGACCGAAATGTTGATGACAGAAAAATATGAACTTCTTTTTAGTTGTTATGCGATACAGGCTCAAACTAATTGTAATACTGTTAAGGACTGATTTACCGATTTTATTGTGTGTTCATAGAAAACTTGATTAATTTAAGAAACGCATCCAAAAGCTAACCCAGCTAGAGATACCTGTTATTGAGAGCATATTTTCTCGCGCTTTGAACCTTGAAAGTGGTGATCTTTCATTTAGTTGAAAAAGACCGCCTAGCATAGTAGATCAAAAAGACCGCGAAATTGTTCTAGACTCACAAGGGCAAATTTCAAAATTAGTTCCCACGAGTAGCCTAGAAGTGGCCGCACCTAATAGTCAACCAACAAAAAAGGATTTTGAGGCAGGCTTTACTTTTTAGGTCGCCCATAGGAGATCCAAATCCCACCCTAATTAGATATGTCAAGGAGGACAAAAAGTAATGAGAAGTCGAGGGCAGTTTGTGAAAAAATAGTGCAGTTAAGGGGTGCTATCAAGGACCAAAAGAGAAAAGTCTCTAAAAGGTATGAAATATGCCGAAACGTACGATGTGGAGTGAAAGGCTCAGGATAGATATTCCCAATAACAGTGAACGAGATCTTGAGAGTCCATATGCATAATAGTCTCCACAAGTTCCAAAATTACAAGTACTTTTGTTTGGCTATGGAATAGACATTGCTTCTTTATACCTCATATATGCCCAATACTCTCGTTATTTTTATTTGTTCGTTATTTTCAAAGATTTGTTAAGCAGCCTTATTTATTCAATAAATATTTTTTAACTGATCTGAAGAAGAAGAAAATGCATGTCATTTGCTATCGGTAATTTTTTTATCGATGTACATTTTTATAACTGGTGGCAAAAGCGGCGTGATCTTGTTGACGAGATGAGCAGCAGAGAACAATAAATACATCCTCAAGGAACTATTTACTAAATGCCGTATGTAACAGTGTTAATAAATTTTGTGTCTCAAAGAACTATAGAAAGAGACATCCCCAAGGAGTGATTTACTGAAGGCCGTGTCTCAGGTGTCAAGCTGGATCGACATTTCTAAAAAGAAAGATTCTGTCGGAAGGATTATCAAATTCTTCAGCATATAGTATCTGAAAGTGATCGGCGTTGATTGACATTGTCAGCTACCGAGAACCATTAGTGCATGGCTAACAGATGTAAGCTTCAAAAATGCTGAGCAGACTCTTTTATATCAGTGGCATTGTGTTCAGTTTAGTTTAAGGGGTCTTTTTGCCGTAAGCTGTTTTATTTTTTTATGGTGTTTTGACTTCAGTTATTTTTTGGTATATTTTTTTTCAAAGAAAAAAAAGTAATAACGCGGTAGGATTTATAAGTTATTGGCAGGTATTAAAAAAATAATAATAATTGGTACAGTCAGGAAAATTTTCAGTGTATTCTGTTGTTAGTGACAAGCTTTGTTCAGGAAAATTTTCCTTGATATTTTAATGTTCTTGTATTCTTTCGAAAAAAAATATTTGTCATGGTTAGGCAAAATGTTCTAATGTGTGAATATTTTGAGGAATGTTAAGTTGCAGAAGAGAAACACATTGCTGTTTTTAATACAAATGTTAAAAAGTGAAAATTGTATTTCTATTTAATTTGTGCATTTATAGTAAATTATTTATATGGTGTATGTCTGTTTTTCTGTTATCATTTGATTTGGTATTTGTGTAAAATAGTTTTGAGGTTTAATTTTTCACAAATGTCGGGGTGGAAAATTTTCAAAAAGATTTATCTGAAAATTCTAGCCAGTGAATTAGATGTTGAACAAGATAAGAGTGACATGATTGCAAAAATAGTTAAAAAATAGAATCGACAGACGATTTAGATAAAGATTTTGAGTTGACACAAATCAAAAATATTCCACAAGATCGAGGAATGCATTTACCTGAGGAAAAAGAAAGAAAAAGGTTAGAAAGAGAGAATCAAGACAAAGGTAGATCTTATGAACTTGAAAAATTAAAATTATAGCAAGAAGCAGAAACGCGTAGCACTGCATCAAATCATAGTGTCGAGAGAAACAGTAAATTGCCGCTAAAATCCTGAATACATCGCTTCAATGAGAGACTAACAGAAAATATGTTTATTCTTAAACTTGATTGAGAGGCAAGCAAAATGTGTAATTTAGAAGATAACGAGTTAGTGCCGAATTTATTAGCGCCCCTACCGGTAAATGTGAAGTAATTAATTCTTAGAGAGCCTTTGAATTTAATTGATAATTATGACCATGTGAAAGGTAAATTGTTAGAAAGGTACAAATTAAACGCAGAATCGCATAGAATAAAATTTAATCAACATAAAAAAAATCCAAATAAGCAGTGAAGTGATTCAATTTTTGAATTAAACTGCTATCTGGATGGTTGGTTAAATTCTTTAAATGTCACTATTTTTCAGGAATTAAGACATCTTTTGATCACGAATCAAATAAGAAATGGACCCCTCAAGAATTAAAAGTTTACCTGACAGACGTTTGGTCAAACTTACTGACGCAGAGTCTTTGGTGAAGCACTTAGATGAATTGGAAGCAGTTAGGAAATCTCAAAGGAAAAACGGAAATTTAAGAACCTTTTGTGATAGAAAGTTCGAAAAAAATGGCTCCCGTGTTAAGAATAAAAGCCCCTAAAAAATTTTCAATTAGAGGTATAAGGAGGCAAATAAAGAAAGAGGTCGCGTATTTGAAAAGAGGCGTATAAACTGGTGTTTTTGTTTGAAACTCTACAACTCACAACAGAGTGGATTGTCTCGAATTAAAGAAAAAAGAAAAAGATACTGCTAAAGTAAATCATTTAAGTAAGCAGTCAGATTTTGAAGAAGGATTTATGTCTTCTCTGAGCAGAGCGAAAATAAATGGGCGGGAGATTGTCAGTCTCAGGGATTCAGGTAGTAATCTTGACTTATGTTCGGAGGAATGTGTAAAAATTGACAGGGGATTATGTCTTTGCAAAACAGTCCCGAGATTCTAAAGTTCATTTTTGCCAGTCGCTCAAATTGAGTTCGACATTGATGGAATGAGTTTGCTAAAACGGACGCATGAATTAAAGAATCAGATTTGCATTATTATATTTTAGGAAACAAAAGATAATTGAATTCTCCAGGCAGCAAGTTAGTGCAGTAAATACGGTAATTACAAGAAAAGAACCTGTTAGTTTTGTGAATGTGGCTAGTGAAAATACGCAATGTGAAAAGGAGGAGGGAACAAAGGTTTTGGAGTCGAAATATGAGTCAGACGAGATTGTAGAACAGCGCGAAAAAGAATAAGAGCATTTAAATGAAAATGAAACTTCAGATTGGTTTGGTTTGGTTTGTATTTATGACGGCCAATTATCAACACGTGGGATATAGGCCCGGGGGGTGAGTGCCCTTCGTGAGGGTCTTTCTAAGGGAACGTAACCCGTATTTACGCATGGGAATCCACGGTTTCGAAGAAAACCACGAAAACTCCGAAACGGTTAGGCCGACGGGCGTGATTGGGTTCGAACACAGCACTTCCCATTTACCAGCTTCGACAGAAGAACCTCTCAGCCACTGGTGGGGCCCTTCGGATTGGGTATTGTTACCTGGGGATTTAAATGATAAGTTCGGGAATTTAGCACGGATTAGTTGTGGGGACTTCAAAAGAGAACAGGAAGTAAATTCTTCGTTAAAAGAAGTTAGGGAAAAGGCGAGAGATAAGAATCTCACTATGAAATTATCACTTAGTGTTTAGAAAAACGTTGGATAATCGGGGAGGTGAGAGGTTACAATTGGTGCAGCCGTTAAAATTCAGATCATATGTTTTAGGAGCCTGTCGTGAGGGATTTCATCTCACTTTGTAGAAATAAAAACTAAGGATAAAGTATTGCATTATTACATTTGGCCAAATGCTATTAAAGAAATAGAGAATTTCAATAAAACGTGTGACGCCTGTCAAAGGATGGGGAAGGCTAGAGAAAAGGGGAAATCCCCTCTTAGACGTGTACCGATTATAAGAGAAGTTTTTTCGAAGTTATCCCCTGACCTCGTGGATCCCATACCGAAGTCTGAGAAAGGGAATAGATTTATTTTATCAGTAATTTGTGTGGCATCCAGGTATCCAGAAGCCTTATCGATAGCTAATGTAAAATCACAAAATTATAATAGAAGCTTTAATGTGGGTATTCAGTAGATTAGGATATCCAAAAGAATTGCACACGGATCTGGGACGAATATTCGCAAGCGATTTAACAGACGCATTCTTTAAAATCAATTGAATTAAGATAACTCAATAATTGGTGTGTAGGCCTCAGAGTAATATGGTTGAACGATGAAAGCGACCGGTGAAAAGATTATTAAAGGTATTGTGTATAGACAATGGAGAGAGATGAGAGGGAAATGTACCGTATGCGTTATTGGCCTTACGGATGGTTCTAAGAGGTTTTCTCCGGCCGAATTGGTACATGGAAAGAATTTACGAACTTCAGGAGAGTTATATTTTGAAAATGGACGGTAGGAGAAGAAGAGAATGAGTTAATAACTGAGTATGTATTTAATTTGGTTAATAGGTTAAAACACTGCCAGGAATCAGCATTGGAAATATGACAGAAGCTCGTGAAAAAAAAATTATGGCATGACGAAACGGCAGTAGAGCAAAAATTCAAGGCGGGTGACGAAGTGTTGGTTTTAGCTACTAACAAAAAGAACAAATTATCAGTATCATCGATAGGCCCAGGGAAAATTCAGTCCAAAATTTCGGAGTCGAATTATATCGTGAATGTGTCAGGTAGGAGTGAAAGGTCTCAAATATATCACGTCAATTTCTTAAAGCCCTATTTAAAAAGCAATGAGTTAGTCAATTTCATAGCGCAAGATATAGATGAGATCAAGGATAATCAAGACTTGGAGATAGTATTTTCGGAAGCAGGGACTGAGATGTATAATTTTTAAAACGATGTAAGGGATAATAATTTGAATTCTAGATGTATCTCTGCGCAAGTGGAGCAGTTAAGAAATCTATTAGATATATTTATTTCTTTATTTTCTAATAATCCGGGGTGCACCGATTTAATGGAACATGACATAGAACTGTTAGAATATAAACCTGTCAAAATAAAACCTTACAGAACCTCGCCCAGACAAACTGAAATTTTGAGGAAAGAAATTAATAGAATGTTGGAGCTAAATATCATCGTTGAGGGGGAATCAGATTCCACTTACCCGGTGAATCTTGTAGAGACAGCTAGAAAAGACCCTCGCCCCTGTGTAGATTATAGAAAATTCAATAAAATCACCCTGGCAGCGTTTTTTCCATTGCCAAACATTGAGGGGAAGTATATTACGGCGTTAGATGTTACAAACGGGTATTGGCAAATTCCATTAACCCTTAGGGCGCAAATGTTGGCCGCTTTTGTAACGAGTTTTGGCTCCTATTTACCACTGGCCATGCCTTTTGGAATGTTAAACGCGTTCTAAAGATTTTAGAAATTCATGGATAAAATATTAAGAGGTCTATAGAAGAATTTTGTTTACCTTAAATTGATGATATGTCCATATTTTCGGAAACATGGGAGGATCATTTGCAGCATATGGAAAGAGTGCTTATGAGAGTCAAAGAAGCTAAACTAAAGATTAAATTACCTAAGTGCAAATTTGCACAAAAGTGTCAAATATCTGGGACATGTGGTAGGTGAAGGAAGGTGGAAACCAGCCGAGGCAAAAATTCGTGCTATATTAGAATTACCAACCTCTAAAAACAAAACAAAGATACGTCGATGTTTAGGTATGGCGGGTTACTACTCAGGATATATTAAAGATTGTACGGTTATTGTAGAATCGTTATCGCGCGCACTTAAAGGTAGTACTAAAAGGGAAAAGGAAAGTTGGAGCGACGAAATGGGAAAGGCTTTTGAACAGTTAAAAACTAAACTCTCGGAAGAAGCCATTTTGTACTCGCCCAACTATTCGAAGGGATTTATTATATAGACACACGCGTCCGATAAAAGGATTGCGGTAATTTTAGCGCAACGCCACAGTTCAGAGGAGCATCCCATAATTTACTTAAGTCGAAACAGAGGAAAGTGTTTTCTCTTTGCAATAAATAAATTGCGTCACTATGTTGATGGCCAACTATTTTCAATAGAGACCGATCACAATCCCCTAGTGTTTATAAAAATTTCAGGTAACAATCTAAGGCTCTTGCAATGAGTTCTCACACTGCAACCCTATCATTACGCAATAAAGCACAGAACGGGACGAGATATTGCACTTGTGGATTATCTAAGTCCTGTGGAATAGACACATCCAAAATTAAATTCTGGAAATATTTTATACAAATTTTTTAGTTAATTGTATTTGTAAGTTAAGAAGGTGTGTTTTATTCTAAATATTTCATTTGGAAAATCCTTATCTTGTTATGTGTATTTTATTGTATATCAGAGCGCGCATTGATAATTTTATCAATTTTATCTGCTGCTGTACGATATTAGAGATTGCTATGCTATTTCACTCACTGTAAGATTCTTCATTGCAACCTAAAGAATCATCTTTTAGCTGTTGGTGTTGTAAAGAACTGATCTTTACCGATTTTATTGTGTGTTCAAGGGAAACTTGAATAATGGAAGAAACCCATCCAACTACCCACCTAAGGTAGAGATATCGGTTATCGTAAAGATATTTTCTCACGCTTTGGACCTTGTAAGTGGTGATCTCTCTTTTAGTTGAAAAAGACCGCCAGGCATAGCAGATCAAAAAGACCTCGAAATTGCTCTAGTATGAGAAGGACAAATTCCAATGTTAGTTCCCCCTTGGAGGGACCATGCCTGGTTGTCAACTAATAAAAATGTATTTTGAGGCTAACATGACTTTTTAGGTCGCCCATAGTACATTCCAAATCCCACCCTAAATAGATATTCCTCGGAGGAGAAAAATTAATGAGAAGTCGAGGGCAGGTTGTGAAAAAGTGGTCCAGTTGAGAAGTTCTCTCAAGGACGAAAAGAGAAAAAGTCTCTAAAAAGGTACGAAATGTGCCGAAACGCATGATGTGGTGCGAAAGGCTCAGGGGAGATACTCACAAGAACAGTGAACGAGATCTTGAGAGTACTTATGCACAATAGTCTCCACAAGTTCCAAAATTACAAGTACTTTTGTTTGGCTATGGAATAGACATTGCTTCTTTACACCTCATATATGTCCAACACTCACGTTATTTTTAATTATTCGTTATTTTCAAAGATTTGTTAAACAGTCTTATTTATTCAATAAATATTTTTTAACTGATCTGAAGAAGACGAAAATGCATGTAATTCGCTACTGGTCATTTTTTGATCGATGTGCGTTTTTTATAATAGTATAATATTTATTTCACGTAAACACTACTGTACTAAATGCTTCGTTTACCCGTCGGAAAAAAAAAACACGTATAAGTCGTCATAAGAAAAAAAAATGATCGTTCATAAATTAGCGTATTAAGTAAAACATTTCAGTTTAGAGTGAAAAAAATAATTGTAATTCAAAAATACAATGAAACTTCAATTTTCCGGACCAGTGTATTCCTGAAGCAATCAGAATATGTGGAAATATTCCTGCTTGGCGTGATTGTTTAATTGCTTGTTTACATTTTTCATATTATAAACCCGGTAAAGAAATGGAAGAATGTTGCCATTTTGAATATTTAAACAGCTACAGATAAGGAAATTAGTGGATTTAGAGGTTAAAAAATTACTGAAGAACAGTGTGCCCTTGTGGGAGACTGGCGACATACTGTATATAAAATTTGATTGGTTGAAACGATTTTGGACAAAAAAATTCTAAGAATAATTTAAGGATTTAAATGCAGAAATTTAAATTAAAGCTCAAACAGATTTTTTTAGCCATTGCTTTTTCAAAAACATAAATAATTTAATAATAATAATAATGTCAAATAATAAAAAAATATTTGACAAATTTAATAATATAAATAGAAAAATATAATATAAACAGTAAGAAGCAAGTTTTTTATGCACTTTAACATATTACAAAAAATGTTAACTGTCATTTCAAAGTTTAAAAAAAAATCAAATAAATTCTTCAAAGCCGCGATCACAAACGCATGTATGAGAGGTTCGCTCTCTTGAACCCCTTCCCAATAGAAAAAATCTCTAGATGCAGCAGCAACCTTGTTATGTAGCAATTTCAAACATGCATGGGATTAATCAAAGCCGCGATCACTAACGCACATATGACCGCTTCACGCATATGAAAACAGCAACAACAAAAATATCTGTGAATGCAGCAACCTTCTTGTGTAGCAGTCTCGAAAATACATGAAGTTCGTCAATGCCTCTATCACTGAAGAGTCAACTATCAATAACTTTCAACAATAGAATTTACAATATATTAATGGAAACAAAATGTAATCTTAAAAATTTATTTTTATACCATTTTTTTTTCTTAATTATTCTTGCCGGGTGTGTAAAAACGTTTGTGATGTCAGTAAAAACTAATTTATTGTACATAACTATGGATCGCAATATTTTTTTCAATGCTTTTTCTCTTTAGTGTTATGACGTCACCATTTAATGGCGTTATTGTTATTTTAATTAACGAAAGAACTAATAAATCAGAAAAAAAATTATTAAAAATACAGATAAACGTCGAATTTGACTTAAAACCACGTCATACTTAACAAAAATATCGTTCGTTAGGCTCCAGACTTGGCATTTACCGCCAACTCTCAAAACAAAGTCAAATCGAGCGCCAGGTAGTCGTTAATTCCGCTGTTTTACTCGAAAACTATATTGTGTAAAAGTAATTTTTTTTTCCCAGTATTACTTTTTTGATTTTGTTTAATAAAAGTTAAACCTAAAGTGCTTTGAAAATAAAACTTAAAATTAAGATTTGAAATTAAGTTTTGAAAATTGGACATTATTTTGCAAACAATTAAAGAAGTGCAGAGCAGGATTTTCATACATTTAGAGAAGCAATTGAGTCCTCGCGCACATATATTCTTAGCAATGGTCGAACTTTCAAGTTGCTTACCATTGTGAGTTGAGGGGGGGGGGGGGTATTTTTAACACTATGTATTTTTCAATAAAAAGTCCTGGAAAAAGTCCAATAAAAAGGAAAGTGTTTTCTTCTACCTTTTTTTCTCACATAGGGACACTTAATATTTAAAAAAATAGTTCTTATTATCCAAGCTCCTTGATATTTTTATGAGTTGTAAATATAATAATTCTGAAACCTTTTGTATAATTTTTCGTGCTAAAATATTGATATTTAGTTGTAAAAAGCAGTGTTTTTCTTCTAAAGTATTTTTTTTTATTTAATTAATTTTATTTTTTTACACACCAAGATCCTATGGGAAATTTTTGTATTTTCAAACTGATTAGTTTACCTTTAATCTCATTATTTCTAAACCGAAATTTTACTGAAAAAACAGCTTTTAAAGCAACAGCGCAAAAGTTAGTTTACGTTATAAGTGTAAATGTGACTGCGCAATAATAAACGGAACCGTCCGTGTTTTTGCGTTCCGGGCGAAACTTTGACAAGTTTTATTAATATTTTTTAATATTTGGAGTACTCGGAATCTTCAAAAGTTTTATAGGTGATGTAAATTTAATGTGCTAAGAAGGTGTATAAAGATTACGTCGAAATACTGACGTTTAGTTAATTTTAGCGTAGGTAAAACTCCGGGAAACGCGAAGTGATCTGCAGTTGCGAGTTTTTTCGAAAGGGTTAAAATTCGGATTTGTGAAAACTAATAAAAGAAGAACTCTTCTTTAAATGCTCATTTTTAAAAAATCAGTATCTTTGAAACTAAGCTCGATTAAAGGGACAATAAAAATGGCGAAATAGAACCCTTTTGAAAAAATGCTTAAAAGTGTTAATAATATTTTTTTAACGTATTGTGGCCGAAAATTAAGACTAAGTCTTCCGTTTTTCCGTATTTTGAACGTTTCGGCCATAGTGTGTTAAGAAATACGGAAAAAATTAAAATAATATTCATTTTCCTATAAGCTACAGCAGTCCAGAGATTCGATCGACTGCATCCTGCTACGCTGGTCCTGCGATGCGTTTTTTTTTTTTTTTTTTTTTAATTTCAATTTTAAATTAATCTCACGGCTGATTATCAAAAGGGGCTAAATAGATTCATTTTCATCATCACTTTGATCTTTCCAAATTAAATCTTCTCCAGTAACATCCATGCAATTAGAAATCCCTGTTGCCTTGAAACTTTTTTCGACTTCTGCAACACTAACTCATCTGCTACGCTTTTGTCGGCGATGTAATTTTTAATTGCGTTTTTGAATGATTATCTCGGCTAATTATAAAAAAAAAAGAAAAATCTGAGCCTCAGGCGTATCAGGACGTTCCTTGGACTATCCTCGTACCAATTTTCAGACTTCTACGTGCAGTAGATTTTTCTAGTCATCACACAGACAAACATTTTTCTTTTATTAGTATAGATTAATTTATTGTAACTTGAATGCAAATTTTAAGTCATACGTTCGATGTCATATGAAATGTTGTACAAAAATATTATAATATTTGAGTCTCAATTATATTCCGGAACTTCCCCACAGAATGCGGCGTGCTTGACATTTTTACTCTCATACAGTAGCAAAGCATATCTGATAAATTTAACTTTTGTTTAATGAGTTAAATTACAATAATTTTCTTCCATAGTCCTGTATCACATTATTGCAATATTACTTACGAATGCTATTATTACAGATGTTATAAAGTTCTTTGCAACATAATTTTGAAAAAAAAAAAAAAAACACACAATGTTTTGACCAAACTGCTTCTTTCTAACCCACATCAGCAGAATATTACTATATTTGAGGAAATTTAGAAAAATTACAATTTTTAGGATTTAAAACTTTTTCTGCAAATTTAATAATGAAATAATATTTCTTTAATAACAATAACAATAATGCATTTAAATAACAGAAATTATCTAGAAAATGTATAATTTTTAAAATAATCTATTAACCTTTTGCACTCGAGAAGCGTTGCCAGGTGTCCCGCGTAAATCCGAACTTCAAATGCTCTGGACACAGCTAATTTCTTACAGTTTATTTCGCCTTCTCTAATCGCAAATAATTCTGCCATTAGATAAGGCGAAGAAAATTACTAAAATACTGGTGTTCACATAGCATTTGGAGTGCCGATTTACGCGATATATGTGGCAACACCAGTAGTGAGTGATAGTCACCTCTCGAAAGTAAAGGGTTAAAATATAATATATTCAAAAATAATTCAACTTGCCCAACTTTTCCAAAATAGTATTTTAATACATTTTTGAACAAAGACCTCACTTGACGTCTTTTTATAGCTGCCAACTGTTATGTTTTTTTTTTTCTTTATTACAAGAATTTCTGAAAAATAATTTATATCTTATTTAATTGCAGATTTCTGCGATTATAAAAAAATAAAAAATTAATTTAAAAATATACTTGTAACAAAAGAACAATAAAAATATTAATGCATATAAATTGCAGGCCAAGCAAAGTGTTAGATATTGATATAAAACTTTATTTCACAGTTACATCATGTCATTACTAACTGCAATCCCTTTTTGCCTTAAAATTCAATTTTCAGTCTATTTCGTCCAGGCATTACGGTAAATACTTTCTTTCTTTTCATATACCACAGAAGCTAGAGATATATTTTAACATTAAATCCTCGGTATTACTTTTTATTTTCTCGAGAAGAAAATTCTGCCTCTTCCTTCAATCTAAACATCACAGTTAGAATTTGCCAAAAGGAACTGAATAGAAGGGGATGGAAAAAACGCCTTTTTCTTAATAACATAATGGCGGCAGTAAATACATAGGAGCTCAGTATAAGTTACGAGAAGAGTTATTAAAGAAAGAGGCGATTCTTTCTGTGATAAGCTCACATTTCGTATTCGCTTAAGGAACAACTAGGATTAAAAAGAGTCCATCACTATAAGAGTGGGGGAAAACTACACGCTGTCATGAATTTAGAGATCGTTTAAAACCAAAACCTACAGTCACATCAGTTATTGTTATCCCCGTTTCTTATTTTGCTGCGGGCGGCATCGCGGTTTTCGTTTCAAAATTTGGAGAAAGAAATGATATAAAGAATAATATATATGAAAAATGCTTTGGGAGGGAGGGTAGGAAATATGCATGGGAGGGATGAGACCTCAGTGGTCCATCATTACGCAAAACGTGAAGTTACATTAACAGGTTCAGAACTCACGACTGCACGAAAATGGCGTTTTATTTTTTAACATTCTGTGGGCACTATGCAGCAGAAAGCAGGTGGGTTTCTCAGTTCAATCTACCTTTCCCGTATAAAGCGTCATTTACAAAACACGAACGTTGTATGCTATTTAACGTTTTCTGGAAGAGTCGCACCTGATTTGTATAATACTGATTCTTGAACGCGCGGGCAAAACAGATAGATAAAAAGGATAGTAAAAGGTAGGGAGTACGAAAGTAGTATTGCAGTGGAGGAGGAGAGCCTAGAGAAATTGCTAAATTACAGATGGCGACTGGACTAATGGTGTGGAACCCGCTGATTATCATTAATTTATGAAGAGCATTTCTACGTGGAATCGTGCAGCGCGTCGGCTAGTTACGAGGGCACTTTGCCCTCCTTTATGAGATCTTCGGCCAATAGAAAAGCTTTCTAGTGCATAGTCAGACAGTATGTCTCTTTTTTCAGAGGTGATAATCAGAGATACTATAGCCAACGAGCGCCTGAAACTACCTTTTAATGAGCTATGAAGAATGCTAGTTTTATCACAACCACTTCCATTGGATATTGTTGAAATTCAGGATTACGAGCTGTTCACGATAATGCTAGACTTTAGTATTCGTATACGCATGTGCTTTTATATCCTTTTTTTCCTCTTAAATATTTATTTCATTATTGTTACTGCTCTAGATGTTTGCCCGCACCTCATAAGGCACGAGCTGTGATTGCGTTCAGCGATTGAGGACTAGACATACTCAGCTCTATCATCAAAATTGTTATTCTCTTTTGAAATGTATCTAACTCTTTTAATAGCCGTTCTTGTTTGTGCAAAAAAATATTGTCAATATAAATATGGAATTTATTTATTTTAGGGAATATTTTATATAAATATTATAATATAACATTTCAAAATTTACGATGCAATATTGCCGAATTTTACCTACTAGAAAGACGAAAAATTTCTGAATAGTTCTGAACAGTTCTTTAATAGGTACACGCATACAAACACACTCGCACATACACACATACATCTATGTTTATTTGTGTGTATGCATAGTACATAGTAACGCCCACATATAACTTTTCCGACTGATGTAAGCAGTAATAATTATTCTGATTCTTCCCTATAGACAAACGATTGTGCACTGCACGATAAAACTTTTCTACAAGGTTCTCTAGCTGAAAAGTTTGGAATGAAACGATTTTTGGTACGACACTATTGGAAATGCAGATAAGCGATAAAAATTTTAGTCAGTGTCATTGATTTTGTGCGCAAGGATACATTATATATCCATATAAAAGAAAGCGTTAGATTGTAATTTCAGAATGGTTTGTATTATAATCACACATATAACTTTAAGGCTGTTCTCAAATCCGAAAGGGCAACTTTATGACACAAGTTTTAATTTATTTTTGTTCGGAAATGCATGAAACTTGCAAGTGTTGTTGATCAGAAACTATGTAATCGAACTTTTTTTCCATTTTTCTGCAAACGCTATAGATCTTTCAGAAAATATTGTCAAACTGGGAGTTTTGAACCGAATTTCTGCGCGAAAGAGGAATAGCCAGTCGGCGAAGGGTGAAAAACATCTTTGTCAGTGATCAAAATTGCTTATAACTCAATAGGTAATTTATTTACCAAAAAATGGAAAACCCAGTTCGATTCCAAATCACTTCCATAGTCAGGCCTTCCAATTTTATATCTTTCCGTTAAAAAATGAATTTGTAAATATGTCGAAACGTTTTGCGCTTCTTGAGCAGAGTAGTTGAGAACAGCCAGGAAGCTATCTGCCTCTACAAATATGTTATAAACGCATACAAACGATTACATGGGGCAGTATGAAAACTGCTGCAGCGCTTTTTATTAAAAATTTCGGAATTAAATTATTCTATGTCGAAAATCACTAGAAATACGTAAAAAATCACCTTCAAGATAATCTGTTTAATCAATTTTGTGCAAACTGTTTCTTTACATATAATTAATGTTAACAGAAAACTGTAATTTAAGAATTCGAAATTCCTGTTCATAAAAGAGAAACACATGTTACATGTAATACAAAAAGGTAAATATACAAATAAATACACACATGTGCTGAAGACCAGGCTCCATAATCACAGAATATATCTTCTGTAATTGTAAACGTTTAAGAGAAAATTAGTGAATGAGGTGAACCTGGACTTTGCATTGACAAAGCCGGACACAGAATGATATGTAATATTCTGCTAAATATGTAACGCAAAGTTTTTCCCTGAAAAAAATGTAATGTGGTCAACAATAATCACATCAAGCATCCATTTAAAGAACTATTCCAATCATAGAGTTTTTTTAGGTGTTCAGACTGAATATTAGCTGCATCTTACATCTATCCTTTTTCACACCAACTTAAAAAGTTACACCCATTTTCGACATAGTTGAAAAGTGTTTATAATTTCGGCTATGATATTCAGAAGAATTCCAGTACATTTCCATTTTCTGAAAGGGAATTTTCAAATGTGTTATGCGTTTCTTATCTGAACTAAATTTTAGCATACTATGCCGTAATTATACAAATTGAAGGTACAGGACTTCACAAAAGAATTCGAATACTCTTTATGGTAATTGCTGAAATCGGGTTTTCAACTGTGTTATGTGTTTTCCAAATTGTTTTATTAGATATAATTTTTCATTTATTAAATGGGGAAACTGTGTTACAATATTTTGCATATGTTTGAAAGGATTTCATAATCTATGCTTGTCGCATGATTTTTCTTTCTTTTTTATTCTTATTCGGTACTATTTATTTGTTCCATTAGAATGCCTAATTTATTTATTTTTTTTCCAACGTTTGGTTCAGAAAATCTAACATCTTGTATCAGCGAGGCTAGGCTGTAAATGAAGTTTTTCTTACAGAGATCAGGCTTATATCTTTGGGGGTTTTGGGGTCCGTATTTGTCTTCCTCCATGGACGATTCTTCCGCATTAATCAAGGGTATTTATTTTGTCTCTACTTTCATATTTTTAATGAATTGAATTCCTGAAAAAGAAGTTAATTGAAATTGTCGGTCGCGTGTCAAACGTAAAAAAAAGAACCGAAAATCAATGATTTTCGGTTCTTTTTCTTTTAATACATGGAAATTATTCCAGAGAGAAACATTCGCCTTGCATACAATAATTTAAATGAAAATCAAATTTCAAAGTAATTGCTTAAGAGGCGCAAAGGCCAACATAGTGAAAAAGATTCCATTCCCAGGTCGGTTCGCCCCAGGTCGGTGGCTCACGTTAAATATTCCATCTTGTGCTACGTTTGTAGCCTTGTCAACATATATTAGTGAGAAATTTTCCAGGCTGGGTATCGTTCCATGTGGTTTAGTCGGTAGAATGTCAGTGGGCTCTACTGATGGCCCGGGTTCGTGTCCCGGCATGGAATCTTTTTCACTATGTTGGCCTTTGCGTCTCTTAAGCAATTACTTTGAAATTTGATTTTCATTTGAATTCTTTTTTTTTAATTTAAATTTTTCCTTTTATTATTTTTTAAAACTCTTTAACGAATTTTTCTGAATTTGTTTCGTAAGAACTTTTTAATACAAGAAAAAGAAATCAGACATGCAGGATTTTGCTAAAAATTTTCATAATTAGAAGGATTTTTGTCGCATTTTTATTTTTGAATGTGTTATACAATGCCAATTGAAAAATTATCACATACTTCAGGTGACTAAATTCATTTCTTAATTTTTACAAATTTACAAAATAATGTGCGCTAAAATGTGAGAAAGAATGGGTAAAATGCTGCTTTGTGCTGCTAATGCAAGTAAGAACTTGAGCAGAGAAGAATGCATCCAATTTGTATAAAAGAAAAAGAAAAAGAAAAAGAAAAAGAAAAATGTGCAATTTCAGGTCAGTTATCCAGTGTTACATTGTGACAAGTTGGAGATGTACCGTCATTGACCGCATATGAAATCTCTAACTAATCAAATTATGCATTATTGCAAAGACTTTGTATTCTACATGAGCATCTACATAAAAAAAAGATGTGGTGAGCATCAACCAAAAGATAAGGTAATTTCCGTTTCAAGGAGAATTACCAACTAGACATTTTTAAGCCCTCCTCTCAATCTTTAATAATACTCTCGATCTCTTAATGTTCTTGTGATTTTCAGAATGGGGTTAAGTTCTCTCAGTGTTTGGTAATATTTAACTCAATTGAGAGTTTTAGGTCACGCCCCTCTAATTGACTTATATGGAAGGGAAAAGAACCGTTAAATTTAATGGGTTAAAAATACCATCGCATACATTTCAAGTTTTTTACTAAGCTTAAAATTAGTTTTCACCCTTCTAGAAACACATTCACATGTAAAATTCATTGACAAAAGAGAAAAAAATATAAATAAATTTGGATTTTTATTTATTTACCAATACAAGAACCTAATTTCACATTTATTACCCTAGAAAATATAAAAGAAATGGCAATTTAAATGTTTATTCACGTTTCCCTTGAGTGGAATTACCGAATGAACGACTGATTTTGAGGAGTTACATTCTTTTCTTTCATATGAACGTAATTATCTTCAATTTATGAAAGGCCATCTCTTCAGGTCCCAAGAATGTCTTATTTATTCAATTTGGAAAATGATTCGATGGTGGAACATTCGCGGGTCACGAGAGGGGAAATAATTGTATTAGCATAAGTTTAGCATACTCATAAAGACATAAATCCGAAATCATGTGTGTTATTCAGGAACATAGCTCTTTAAATTGCAATTCTGCGTGAATAGTCGTTCCGGAAAAAAGCAAATTGACTCTAAATTAGTTTGATCAAAATAGATTATATCTTGCACTAAAAAGAGCATCAGAAAAATAAGTCACCTTATTTTATTATTAACTAACTGTAAGATATATTTAAATATAGCATTTAGAAGACTCTGTCAAAATAGACTCTGCAGATTTATTCATTCTTTATATAGTCTTATAATATTAGATAAACAGGAATAAGCCAAAGTTTCCCAAGCCTCAACAAGATCAATACTCAAACGTTGCATGAATTACATATTTTTCTAATCTCTTCTTTTTACAGACGATTTAATCTAAAAAAGAAAGGAACAGAAATTAATCTTGTATTTATTTATTTATTTATTTATTTATTTATTTATTGATAATCAGATTTTCGCATATTTATTTTTCGAAATATTTCATTATAATTCACTATTTTCAACTTACTTTAGAAACGCGTTCTGTATGATTTGAGAATATTTGAAGATTTGTTTTTTTACAGAGTGTTTGAAAGCTTAAATGTTTCTACAAGAGAGAAAATTTTCATTTTTAATAAATCCTGTTTTACAAATATATATATATATATTGTTTATTTGTTAAAAATTTACTAGTTTTCAATATAATAGGAAAAACTACTTTTTTTCCATCTGAAAGATAATCTTGATTTTTCTATTAAAACACCGTGTTTACTCGCGTAATAGTCGCCCTCGTGTAATAGTCGCACCCTCGATTTGAAGTAGAAAAAATCGTCAAAGTATTTTCTTCGCATAAATTGAATGGATGAAAAAATAATGAAAGATTGGGTTCGCAATGTTTGGAAGAAAAGGTCTGGAGCATTGCTCAAAAAACCAACCATGCTGGTACTCGATAGCTTCCGAGGACATCTTGTTGATGATGTAAAGAAGGAACTTTCAGAAGGCAAAACAGATATTGTGATAATTCCTGGGGGACTCGCATCGATTCTGCCACCGTTGGTCGTATCGGTTAACAAAAAGTTTTAAGACAATACAAGACGAGTGTATGGATATTGGATGGTCAATGGGAACAAAGAAAAAACTCCCAGTGGGAAAGTAAGGCATCCATCTCGGGAACTACTAAATGTAGTAATGTGTAGTTGGATATTAAAAAGCTGGACTTTAATAACAAGCGGCATAATTTAAAAAGTTTTAAGAAGACGGGTATCTCCTATATGCTTTGGATGGAAGCGAATATGACATTTTATGGAATGACGGAGATTCTTGCCACCGATTCACTTTACAAAAGGGATACAGATAACTTCAGTGAAAATAATTTATTATGAGAATTTTTTGTCAAAATTTTCGCAAAGATTATTCGTAAATTTTACGTTTATAAAAATATTACCATAAAAAGAATAATAGCATTTAATAAATGACACCTAATCTGGAAACATTTGGTAAGTTACAAATTTTATTATAATGTGTTTTTTATACCAGTAATGTTCCAACATTAGAGCGTACAATATTGCGTAGTAGATTTCCCCGCATAATAGTCGCACCTAGACTTTCACAATTAAAAATTGGCAAAAAAAGTGAGACTGTTACGCGGGTAAACACGGTATGTTTAATAAATAAATTTTTGTTTATTTCAAAGTTTTTTTTACATAAGATTTGTGTTATAAATTAATTCTCTTTCAAAAAACTCCAAATGTGATGTTTTGAAGTATTATCTCCATGCGAACAGCATTATATATCAGAAGATATTCATATCTTTTTTGAATAGCGAATACTGAGACTTGTTCTGCCGCAGGCAACGTAAACCTTACGAAGTAAATAACGTATATAAAATTACAGTTATTCCCGTTATATTGCATTAAATATTGCAATTTTAATGCATGCTATAATAAGGTATTTGTAAAGAAACCATCAGATTAATTCCTCTAAATCGTCTAATTGCAATTATTATGCTTTGAACAGATCATTCGCGTTATAAACAGTGGGAACAAAAGCGCCAAAAAATATTAGTATTATTATTGTCATTAGCACAACGGAAGGAAGTTTTCTTCTAAGGAAAATATGTTTTGCGTTCTACAAAAGAGCAACATTAGAACAGACACTGAATGCGCATATTCGTTCTCTTATAAAGTAATTTTCCCACACGAAGTTTCTAAAAAAGAATAAATCCTATATTATAATACGAGCAAAAATTTTGTGTGTATGTGTGTGTGTGAATGTAAATTTTATCTTAAAAACGGCTCGAACGATTTTGACTAAATTTTGTATTTTACCGCTTTCGGGCACGAGAAGACCATTGGACTAGGTCATGTGTTCGAGAAAATTCGATTAGTGTGTCATTTTCGGTCATAATGGGACAGGATCAAGCTAATTATATCTAAAAAATGGCTCAATTGATTTTGACTAAATTTTATATCCAACCGTTTTTGAGCACGGGAAAAGTATTGGGCTAAGTCACAAGTTCAAGAAATTTAGATTAGTGGGTCATTTTTGGGTCACTTCGGGTCAAGCTAATTTTATCTAAAAAACGGCTCTAACGATTTCGACTAAATTTTATATGTTTTGAATTATGAGAAGACCAATGGGCTAAGTCACATGTTAGAGAAAATTCGATTAGTGGGCCATTTTTGGGTCACTGTTGGTCAAGCTTAGTTTATCTAGAAAACGGTTTTAACGATTTTGACGAAATTCTGCTTTCTAACGTTTTCGGGAACGAGAATACCATTAGACTAGGTCACATCTTCAAGAAAATTAGATTAGTGGGTCATTTTGGGTCACAATGGGTCAGGTGTCAAGCTGAATGAATTTTAAAAAAGGCTCAAACCACTGTGACAAAATTTTGTAATATATTGCTTCTGAGCATGAGATGACCATTGGGCTTAGTCACGTGTTCGAGAAAAATCGATTAGTGGGTCATTTTCGGTCACTGTGGGGCAAGATAATTGTATCTAAAAAACGGCTCAAACATTTTTGACATATTTTCCTATTATATCGTTTCTGGCTATGAGAAGACGTGCGGGCTAGGTCACATGTTCGAGAAAATTCGATTACTAGGTCATTTTGGGGTCACTGTGGGTCAAGCTAATTGTATCTAAAAAATGGATGGAAACATTTTGGCAAAATTTTGTATTATATCGTTTTTTAGCATGAGAAGACGATTGGGCTAAGTCACATGTTCGGAAATTTCGATTAGTGGGTCATTTTTGGGTCACTGTGGGCCAAGATAATTGTATCCAAAAAGCGACTCAAACGATTTTGACAAAATTTTGTATTATACCGTTTCTGAATATAGGAAGACCATTGGGCGCAGTCGCATGTCCGAGAAAATTCGATTAGTGGGTCATTTTTGGGTCACTGTGAGTCAAGCTAATTGTATCTAAAAAAAGGCTCAAAATATTTTGCCGAAATTTTGTATTATATCGTTTCTGAGAATGAGAAGACCAGTATCATGTTCGAGAAAATTTGATTAGTGGGTCCTTATTGGGTCAATGTGGGTCAAGCTAATTGGATCTAATAAACGGCTCAAACAACTTTGATAAAATTTTATTTCATCGTTTCCAAGCAACAGAAGACCATTGTGATAGATCACATGTTCGACAAATTTATATTTGTGGGTCCCTTTTGGGTTACCGTGAGTCAAGCTAGTTTTATCTATAAAACGACTTGAGTGATTTTGACTAAATTTTGTATTCTATCGTTTTCGGGTTCGAGAAGAGCATTGGTTAGGTCGCATGTTCGAAAAAATTCGGTTAGTTGGTCATTTTGGGTCGCTATGTCTCATGATCATGCCAGACATAAACAGAAAAAATGATACAGTGAGAATAAAATATCGAATCGAACACAAGGCTAATTTTGACCGAGCTTAACTCGGTCATCCCTGCTAGTGGATACGTCAATTACGGTTTTTTATGAAAAGCGATAACTGAAAAAAATCATTCTTGAATTGTGTATATTCGACACTTTCAAAATTGCTTTTTCCACTTTTGCTTCTAAATTTTTTTTAATTTTTCGTATGCGTGTGCGTGTAGACACACATATATACAGTGTGTCCACGTATAACCTGACCGACCTTTATTTTCGCAACCGTTGGTCCTAGATGCATACTTTCATTTACAAAAATGGTTTAAATAAGATAAAGAATTATTTTTAAAGCGATTTGGGTCAAGAAAAACATTTATTAAAAATTTACGAAATTTAAATTTTTATACGGTCCTGCGGTCCTATAAGTGATATTTAGTAAAAATTTACTGTGACACTATCAAGTAAGAGAAAAAAAAGTCCCGTTCATCGAACATTAAAATTGACCGAGTTATGAAACTTTGAAACGCATGACTTATACCACTTTTTTGCATCTCAAAACAGATGATTTCGGCCATGCTTTCAGGGGTCGTATATAAAGTACTTAAACTTATTTCAGGGTATCTGCGCTTTGAAAGAAATCGTACAACTATTACCGTTTCGTTAACTTTTATTAGTTAACTTTCAGATTAGTTAAAATAATTGTATTTTAACATATGTTTTATTTTGTAAGGATTTGAGGCTATGATTTCCCTTAACAAAAATTATGTTATTTTCATAAGATTTTATTTAACATGCAACTTTCCAGTTTAAAAATTGTACTCGAACTTTAACATGTCCGATCAAAGTTAAATTTTACATACTGACTTAAATCCGATGACTATGTAAAACTATTATGATTATCTTCGCTTACCATCTTATACATATAATACAGGCTAACACAAAAAAATTCAGATAGGCTGCCGTCAAAAAGTTTAAGAAAGAGTTTTAAATTACATAACATAAACCTGCGATGGTTGTGTTTTTTAACTTTTATAATTACGTTTTATGTATTTTTTAACGCTGAATAAAAAAATTACCATCACTTTTAACCATCATGTCAGGATTTTTCGCAAATCGTAAATTTCAAGGTTAAAAAATAGCGATGAATCTGATACTATAAAATACGTGTAAGACTATTTTATTCAATTTCATTTCATTTAATTCAATAATTTATTCAATTTTTTGGCTTATACTGGGTTTCTTAGAGTTAAACAGCTCAGGCTTCCGATGAGGTTGGGAGGGGAATCAATTTTAACTTTGAGCGAAATTTGCGATTTGAGAAAAATCCTGACGTGATGGTTTAAAAGGAAGGTCACTTTTGGATTCAGCGCAAAAAAATACATAAGAATCAATTTTCAAAAGCTAAAAACACAACCATCATATCTATTTTATAGTATCAAATTTCCGCTTTTTCTTTTTCTTTTCTTTTTTTTTCTTTTTTTTTCTTTTTTTTTTTTTTAAATTTAGATTTGCAAAAAATCTTTATCTGATGGTAAAAAAAAGGTCAATTTTGGATTCAGTGGTACAGAATACATAAGAATCAATTATCAATAGCTAAAAAACATGACATAACCCAACTTTTGCAGGTTAGTGTAATCTTATATCACTTTAAAATATGTATCATTTTGTAAAGAATTGAGGCTGTTAATTTTCATCATTTTATATAACAAAAATTCAATTTTTTTCTTCTTATATGTTTATTACAAATTGCATATTTTGCATTAATTTGACAATTATTGAACTATATTAAATAAAACGTAAATTATTTAAAAACTACTGAGTTCACAAACTTTATTCAACATGTAAACATCACTTCAGATATTCGGATTTAAGTTATAACATGTCCGATATGGCTGCAATCATTGGCTATAATGTGGCGCAGACGAATAGCAAAATTCTGCATGACCCGCTGAAGTGTCGAAACATCGATGCTGTCGATGACCTCCTGAATGGCAGTTTTCAGCTCAGATATGGTTTTGGATTATTTCTGTACACATTGTCTTTAATGTAGCCCCACAAAAATGAGTCACATGTGTTCAGATCCGGAGAATATGGCGGCCAAGGAGTTCCATTCCAGTAGCCTCTTGTTATCCCAGAAGCAGAATGCGCCCCCAAAGTGCTCCTTCAAGACATCAAACATTTTCTTGGTTTGATGGGGTCGAGCTCTGTTTTACATGAACCACATCTTGTCGAAATCAGGGTTACTTTGGATAATGGGGATGAAACCATTTTCCAAAACCTTCACGTATCGTTCAGTAGTCACCGTGTCGTCAATGAATGTCAGACCGCTTATTCCGTGACTGGACATTGCACACCACACAGTCACCCGTTGAGGGTGGATAGACTTCTCGATCGCGAAATGCAAATTCTCAGTTTCCCAAATGCGCCAATTTTGCTTATTGACGAAGTTGCGTACAAGTTCCGCGCGCATACGCATACTAATTCCCATCATACCCTGCGGCCAACCACGAAGTTTAAACTTCATCATGCAAACCGTTCAGAAGTTATGACGGTTTAATTTCATATAGTTCAATAAGTGTCACCCTGTATGTCAGAATGATTAAAGATTTCAAATTTATATTGCAATGTTAATTTTACTCGGAACCATTTTTTTTTAATATATATGACGAAAGTATATTTCTACTAAATTTGTGAATGACCCCTAATTTTCAGCAAAAAAATATGCTTCAACTTTAAACAACTATTACTCGGTCAATTTTAATCGTAGAAGATTTTTTTTTGTCTTACTTGTCAATGTAACAGGAAAATTTTACTAAATATAACTTATAGGACCGGGGGACCGTATAAAAATTTAAATTGCGTAGTTTTTTAAGACATGTTTTTCTTGATCCAAATCGCTTTAAAAATAAGACTTTATCTTATTTAAACCATTTTTGCAATTGGAAGTATGCATATAGGATCAACGGTTGCGAAAATAAAGATCGGTCAGGTTATAAGTGGACACCCTGTATAATATTCATACGTTTTATTATGTGATATGCTTCATATATGCCTTATACACGTGTCACATACATATGTCATATGACTAAAATTTCGTCATATACATTATAAAAAGTTATGAACGTAAATTTTAAATCCAACAATTATTTTAAGCTCTATTTAATGTTGAAACTACTGTTATATTCGAATACATCATTTTAAGGATATAAAAACGAAATTTAAGTATTGAAAAATATTGGCTATAAGATATCTTTTTCATGTTTGCAATAAACAGAAAATTACAAATTTCTCATAATACTGTCCATTTCTTTAACACAACATTCTATTACAAAAATGTGATTTTAACCAGATAGTTTTAAAAAGGAAAACAAGAGTGATTAAAATGCTATTTAAATGAAGAATATTAACCATCTGATTAAAACTGTTGACATATTGTGATTTAATTTAACAAAATAAACATTAAACTTATTGAATTTATTTAGTTTATTGAACTGATAAATGTTAAATTGATGACATTTATCGCTTTTATGTTTTATATGAAATTAGCTAAAATAGTTATAAAAGAAAGCAGGGAAATAATTTTTTCTTACCCATTTCTTATCGTTCTATATCTATATCCGCCAAATCTATATTCTGCATCGTCCGCTGTAACTCTATTTTGAAAATTCAAATAGGGAAAGATTTTTGAAGAATTATGTCCGCATCCAGTACAATGACATTGGCGAGCTCTATTAACTAACGCCACTGACATTGTAATTTTTCGAACTGATATTTGATGTAAAATATCCCTTGGCCGAAATCTTGTATAACTTTTGTAAAATTATAAAATTTCGTATCAACTATAGACATTCATATCACAGGTTACTATTCTCCTGCTGCCACCTCTATTTGAAAGAATAAATACACTGTGTTTCCTCTTCTGGTCGTTGCAGACGATAATTTTGGAGCAGATGTCATTTTGTTTATTTGTCCCGGTAGATTTGTAAGTTAAATGCGAAATACTTTTATGAAAGTGTTTCTAACTAAACATTTCTGTTTGAATATTTTTTTATGCATTTCATTTTTGCTTTCAATCAGTTTCAAAATAATTCAAGACAAAATGGCTTGTAAGGGTTCTTTTTTTGTAAATTATAAAAACAATATTAGTCATACTTAGAGAATATGAAAAAAAAAATTATATAATTTTAGAGTATATAAAATCAATTTAATGGACAATAACGCAAGACTTTTTTTTTTTTTAAAGTTATAGTTTGTATCACAAGTAATAAATACGAAATATGTTCCTAAAAATAAAAAAAAAATGTTATCGTGGAAAGAAATTTTTTTCTTTATAATCATTTTTTTTCTACACTGGTTATCAAAAATTAAGGAAAAGTCACAAAATGCTAATTTTCAAATATGCGAACACTCAAAAGGAAATAATGTAATTTGAGTAATTACTATCTCTACAACACAACTACTCCATACAACATCTCATTCATGTCACACATGGTCACAAGTGTCACAGTCACTACGGGGAAGCAAAAAAATAGGAAATTCCATACATCTCATTATGAGTCTCAAATGATCACTATATGTGACTCCATTGAGACGTCACTGTGACTGGTGCTTTGTGACGAGTCATCATGTGACTTTACAATGTAGTTACATTGTGACTCTGATGTGACTGTCATTTGTAGACTCAATTTCAAAGTCATCGTGAACGCTGCATTGTGATAAGTTACCAAATAAAGTCACATTAAAGTCACATGATGACTTTCAGGTGACAGAGAGACTACTGTGAAGTCACTATTGTGCTCTTTTAGGAAAAGTCTCCATGTGACTATAATATGATATTATTTGGTGACTTATCATAATGCAACGTTCATGATGACTATGAAATTTAGTCTAAAATTGACAGTCACATGAGAGTCACAATTTAACTACATTGTAAAGTCACCTGGTGACTCGTCACAAAGCAGCAGTCACATTGACTTCTCAGTGGAGTCACATATAGTGATTATTTGAGACTCATAATGAGATGTATGGAATTTCCTATTTTTTTGCTTCACCGCAGTGTTTGTGACACTTGTGACCATGTGTGACATGAATGAGATGTTATATGGGCTAGCTGTGTTGTAGAGATAGTAATTACTCGAATTATATTATTTCCTTTTGAGTGTTCGCGTATTTGAAAATTAGCATTTTGTGACTTTTCCTTAATTTTTGATAACCAGTGCATAATTTCCTGTAGAATAAAACAGCTTGCAAAATAACTATTTTTTTAAAGACATATCTGGGGAAAAATAAAAATATGAATAAATATATCATGCGTTTTTCATATATTTTGTATATTTTATTATATATTCAGAAGTGTTAAATTTATTAAAAAAGTCAGAAACAAATAACAGAATTTATTTTAAAAGAGTCACTTAAACTAGTTAAACATTAACAGAAAAGGAAATTATTAATGAAAGTATAAAAGTGACTTTATTTATTATAATAAGGTATAGAAAAAAATTAATCCAATCCAGGCTCCCAAAAGCACTAAGACGGCCTGTTTAAAATATTTCATTCAATATTCATTTTCAAAGATTTTTTGTAATTCACACTGTGACTATACAATATGGTGGGTTTTTTTGTCACATATGTGACGCGGCGTGCGTTACATGCAGTGCATAACAGTGACGTCACAATTTTTTTAATTGCCAGAAAAATGTTTTTCAAGGTAAATAACATGTTTTAAAGAATTTTTATAATTTTTTAAAGTTTTCTAAGAAATTCACATCTCAGTCACAATGTGATATCACTGAGTGGTGGCATTTTGGTCACAGATATGACGGGACCACAGTGACTTACAGGACGTCACTGTGACCATGCATGCTATGAGGGCAAGTCGTCATTTTAGCATTACTATCATGTCATCGAGTTTCGGGATGAAATTTTAATATGTTGCATATCTCGACTAGTGCAGTGCAAGCATTTCAGTCTGTCTGATTTCGTAGTTAGATATGAGCAGAACGCGGTGCTAATTCTTCATTTTGGCGATACTATCTCGTCATCGATATTCGAAATGTAATTTTAATAAGTTGCATATATCGAATAGTACATTACAAATATTACAATCTGCCTCGCAATATTTTTGAACGATATGAGCAGAATGAGGCGCCAATTCTGATTTTGGCGATACTATCTGGTCATCCAATTTCGATATGAAATGTTAATATGTCTCTTTCGATTAATACGATTTAAGTATTTCAATCTGTTCGTGGTATCTGAGTACTATACAAGCATAACGGGTTGCCAACACATTATTTTGGCGGTACTATTTCATTTTCAATTTTGAGCATGAAATTTTAATGATTAAAGTTATAGATTAATAAAAATGCTTCAGTCGGTTTCGTGATATCTCGATAAGATATGGGAAAAATTGGAGAGTCAATTCTTCCTTTTAGTTGTACTATCGCATCATCGAATTTGAGAATGAAATTTTAATATGTTGCATATTTAGATTAGTACAGTAAAAGTATTACTATCTGCTTTGTGATATCTTGGTACGATACGATCAGAATAGGGTGTCAGTTCGTCATTCTGGCAGTACTAACAGATCGAGTTTCTGTGTGAAATTTTAACATGTCAGAGATCGATTATTGTATCAATCATTGATATTCTGTGTAATGCATATTTTAAAGTGCCAGTTCCTTTGAAAATGAACAATGTTAGTTTCATTTTTTTTTTAATTTAAGTTATATAGAGGCAGAAGATGGAATTAAAAAACCCAATGGGTTACCTCTAGTTAATATTATTGTTGACTTTTGAGTTAATCAACCAGGTAATAAGTTATATTTCATATTATTGAAAAGCTATCACAATCCGTGGCTTTGTGGTTATTGAAATATGGCAAATGACATTTGTGTGCTTACTAACATTAGGGAGAAATTATATTTGTGTGCCTATTAAAATTAGGAAGAAGTTATATTTCAGCAGAAAGTTTAGATATTATAAATTAAAACGCAATTTGTTGCAATTTCATCCTAATAATCCGTTAGCTAATTGTGAGAAATATTTCATCCCTTTAAATTTTTAATATCTTATAATCTAATTTGTGAGAGCTTTTATGTCCTAAAAGTAAAACCCATGTAAAATTTCAAGTTTCTAGCAACAGACCTCGCAATTCCCGTAAAAAACATCGTTTTAAGTATGCTTTTTGCACATTTCACAATTTAAAATTTCCATATCCAAAAAACTTGTTCTGTGCGAGTAAGCAACAGCTATGTCGAGTTTCAATCCAATATTTAAATTACTTTTTCTTCTTCCCCTAACAAGTACAACGTTTTTTGAGTAATTTATCTTTTTATATATCAAATTTATCATAACTATTATGCGCAAACATTTACGTTTTATAAATAACTGTCGTTTAATATTTCAAGTCGTTATCCTAAACATTTTGATATTAATCATAATTTTCAACGTTTTTAGAATGCTTTCTACTCATTTCAGCCTTTTATATTTAGCTTTTTTTAGAACCGTTTTGAGTGGGCACTTATCTCTTTAAAAAGCATCATGTCAAGTTTCAAATATCTAATACCCTCAGTTTTACAAAAAAAGATATATTTAAGAACGTGTTTTGCTTCTGCAGAGACAGTCACCATCATTTTTTCTCTTATGCTTTTAAAATTGATTCGGCAGTTCCAAAGATTCCCTCTTACAAAAGAAACAAACAATCGTTTCTTCTTTATAACGTTAGTACATTAGAAGGCTTCATGGTGGTCGAATTTCCAAAACGAAATATATCGGTGAATATATTCTTGTAAATACAAGGCTATATTCACAGTTTATATATTTTTCATCGCCGTCATTACAAATTTTAAAGCAAAATGAGCCTTTGTCTGAAATGTCATTGCGAACTGAAGTAAACTATACAAATACCTTTGCACTGTTATATGTTTAAATTTGTCAAACAAATTTTTCGCTGTTAAGAATCATTGAACTATCATTGAGTTGATCATTTACAGTAGGATTAGTAAATAACGGTAGACCGATATAATGCAATATACTAAAACATATTTAAAACATTATCTAATCAACAATGGAAATCTCGTCAAAATCGTGAAGTATTTTTTAATGCTAATAATTCATAATCGAGTTCACCTGATTATAGAACTTTTTCCCGTGATGATATAACTAAGCAACGTAGAATGATATTCAATAAACTAAAACCTTTCCTGAAAAATTATCTAACTAACGATGCAAGTTTCATCGAAACCTATTTAGCAAAACTAAAGTTATAAGCTATCGGAACGAAATCCCCATTTGCATTTTATATCAGGTGTCCTGGCTTATAAACGCTAGGGTGGGTAATAACGCCAAGTGCTAATATTAGACGTAGTTATGAAGGATTCCGGTAAAATTGTACTACGGCTTCTGCGCTGAAAGGCTCTGAGTCATCTGAATTATAAACGACCTCTATAAGTTAATTTGTTACATTTGCAGACCTTATCGCTGAAATAAGCTCGTAAAAATCAACGCCCGATCTAAAATTTGCTAGGTAAGTTCTGTAATGTGAAGACTATATATTTGTTAGGAAATAATTTATTTATTACATAAATTTGTAGTGTATTTCATGTTCTTTCAAAATGCTGTGGGAGATTTTGAATGTATTCGCCAGGTAGCTTGTAGCTTAAAATATACTGCGCAAAATGCATAACGGGGTAATAACGCCATTCACTGGTGTTATTATCCCGGTTGATACTTTTCCGTTGCAGGACTACATTTTTTATTTGATTTTTTTTTATTTTATACACGTCATTATTGTCATTGTTGAAAACTAATAAAGATAAATAGAAATTTGTACGTCCTAAATGCTGCTAATTTTTTCATGTCAGAAGAATAAAATATCATATGATTATTACTGCATCCTGATATCACAATTAATGGTAAGTAAAAGCAATTTGTCAATTTTTAAAGCTGCATAACTTGTATCGTTAGAATTGGACAATTTACATGCCATTATTTCATCTTATTTTATAGTTTTGTTTGCATGGCGTTATTGCCACCCGGTGTGTAATAACGCCAAATAGCATTACTCAAGAAATTACGCCACTACATTTTATGAATAGATATCTGCTAAAATAGTCTTTCTTGTGTACATAATCAATATGTTGCTGTATCAAATCCTATATTTGTGTGGGGAAACAAAAACTAAGCCGTAAAAATTGAAAGAACCTTAACGTGGCGTTTACGATACCCCAGGATACCTTATATAAAGTATGCATAAAATAACATGCAAGTAAAAGGCTATATAAATCTCAAATTGCGAAAATCAAACTACGAAAAAAATCAAAATTTTAATTATTAGACACATAAAAGTGAAATAGGCTTTTACCAGTAGTCAACCGTGGTGGCTGATTACTGAACATGTAAGTAAATATAATACCCAAAAGTCGGCCACATTAAAATTAATTAATACAAACACACTTATTTAATTTTTATACTGAAAAACATTAGTTTAATAAACTTTTTAATAGTACAGTCTTATAATTTTAGAAAAAAAAATTAATACTAGTCTTTTAAAAATTTTGTCATCGGTTAACAAAAAAAATAGCAAAAACGGTTATTTGACCGCAACGAAATAAAAAATGGCTGATTACTAATGCAATAAAAATACCCACAATTCTTTGCTGATGGCTTATGACGTATAAAGGATGGCTACATATAGGGGGATTGTAATATTTCATTTGAAAACAAAAATAAGCTATTCATAACGTATTTTATCTCAAAGTGGCCGACTACTGGTGGGTGGTCGACTATTGGTGCACTTACCCTATATCCAGTAAATTAAAGGATAAAGCTTCATTTACTTCGATTACGACTAAATATTTTCGAGGCAATTGCTTTCGATAATTTAATTTCAAATTTTGTATAATGCATGGTTGTAACACACTTGTGGTATTTGGAGGTAAAAATACACGCTTTATAGTGTTTAATTCAATATAGAGAGGTGTGTTGGACTGTTATAAATAATAAGTGCGATTTAACGCTTTCAACACTTTAAACAATTCCTTAAATAAATTCTACAGTGACCTTTAGCAAACATGCCACTGAAGATCAAAAGCTATTTCTTTTTTTTTTTTTTTTTTTTTTTGGTTAAACGATTTTTGTTTCGTTAAAAAAAAAAAAAAAAAAAAAAAAAAAAAAAAAAAAAAAAGTATTAAATTCCATAGTGTACTGTCCGGACCGCCATATCATTTCCTGTTAACCGATTTTTTATGTTAAGCGTTTGCGTGTTAAACGCATTTCTAGGAAAAACAGACGCATTACCACTACAGAAGAAGAGTTAATTTAAAATTTATTGTTATAAAATTTTAAGATGATATAAACGTACAAAACATGTTTTGGAGTGTGAAGAATTGTTGAGAAATTCTGGGTTTAACTTATCCAAATTTATCAATTCCTATTTTTTTTACTCTCATCTTCATTACACATTCATTCATGTGCATATTAACATTTGCATTAAAATATTTGTAGTATATGAACATGAATTTAAAGGCAGTTTTTGATATATTAATATCGTAATTCTTTAATTTACCATCCTATTTTTGTTATTGCTTGTATTTTGTATTGCACTTTTTATTATTAAAAACAGTATACATTTACGCATTACAATTACACATTACATTTAAAATAATATTTTATAAATATTATTTTAAATACTCTTAAATAAAACATTTTTGTTAGGTAATAATGGTACTCGGCTTCATATTTTTGTTACAATTGTATCTGACAAATTACATTATCAGTGTAGATCACGTCATAGCATTTTTTAAAATCCCATAACGTCTACAAATTGCTAAAGGAATCACCAAATAATCCAATTTTCATTTTTCTTTTACCTGACGCAATATAATGTCTCTTCAGAAATTTTTTTAAATAATAATGTATGTAAAGACACATGAGTAGAATTTTCAGCAGTTATTTGTTCAAAAATGTTTGAGAATGCACTTGGAAACCTGTTTGTAAGGACACCCCTCCCCCTTCCCAAATAGATAAACATGAAAAGATTGATTAAATATTTAATCCTATCTACGCAACAAATATTTTATGCTTGAAACATGCTTGAAGCTAAGCTAAAACAATACAGCGTATGGAATGACCAGCATGCTCGCCTGACCTAAATCCGATCGAGCATGTTTGGGACATACTCAGACGACGCATTGCTGCGAGACAGACGCCTCCTTTTACTGTCCGGGACTTGGAGATTGCAATTCTTGAGCAGTGGAACAGTATTCCCCAAAGTTTTATCGATAACTTCATCGCATCCATGGAAAACAGGTATGCAGCAGTCTTAGCTGTTCGAGGAGACCACACGCCATATTAAAAATCTTGCATCATTTCTAAACAATACTTTATTTTTATGATTTACATGAAACCAAATTGTTGCCCTAAAACATCATTTCATGTTCTTTTCATCTTTTCAAAAAATAAAAGCTCCCTTACCATTTTTTGCGTCTTTTTTTATGTATTGCGCATTGCTACACATGTACTATCCATTTTATGCCCATACATTGCTGTTTTGCAATGTTCTCTTCACTTTTTTGCTTGCTCCCTAATTTTTTTTAGCAGTGTATATTTTCAGTCGATGCAAAAATCAAAAATTAACATTGCAGCGGTCTTGATAAAAGTAATTTGTGATTTTCATTTGAATTTTGCCAATATTGAAACAACATTAGTAAGAAATATTTTGCCATTTCACTGCCAATATTTTCAAAGCGAATTCGTTATTTAGTTGATATTAATTTCGCACAGAAGTATTTCCAATGAAATCAATATTGGCCCCCACTATAATTAATATAACTAATATTGGTTTGCTACTTGTGATTCTTTGGTTCACAAATAGTTCCAATTGAAAGCGTCATATGCGATATTCAAACACTGAAATATCATTCCTAACATAATGAATCCCCATTGAAATGTGGAAAAAAACAATTTCTCTCGAAAAATATTATAGTTCTCGTCATTATTGTCAGATTTTTATTAATATCAGTTCAATTAAAAAAAAAAAAAAATTAAATTACCAAGCACAAATTTTAAATATTAAATTGATATATAAATATTTCTCCGTGTAAATTATAGTAAAAAAAAAATTTTTATTCGGAATAAATCACGTACTTTTTCTAGGCTCTTTCCATATTATAATAAAAAATGTCACTTTAAATAACTAATTATGAATTAATAAAGAATTAATTATGAATAAAATTTATTTAATTTAGAATACAATTAAATTGAAAATTACACGGAAAGAATTTCAGTACTAAATGATATATGATACTTTTATTGCTTAGAATATTTCACAATATTTCATAATCTTTCAGTAAACAGTGTTTGCCTTCATTACAAACTATTCAATCAAGCCATCTGCAGCTTCGTTCGGGAATGTATCTCAATGTTACCGTTAGTTCATTTTGCGGAACACATAAGTAGCATAAAATTGGTTATCGGTTCCTTTACCGAATTGATGGTCTCTGAGGTAAAATAAAATGATTGATACACTTACAAGTGATTCATGCGCACGTGCTGCCGGCAGGCATCCTAGAATACAAATGGAAGGGCAAATCCCCTCACCCTGTTGTTCACGCGCCAGAATCAAGAGGTTGACAGAAATGAAGATGCATTCCACTTTCGACCGTTGAAATGTCTCTCGATGGATCGGGAAAGCGTTCGCTGAAGTAATATTCTAATAGGCAGATGCTAAAATTACTTAGTGTATTGCTACTTTATTAAGTAACTTTCATAAATGTTTTATTTTTTTTTTTAGCAATTTTTTTAAATGCAACCTTCTGACAACCTTCTAGACCATTTTCAAATAAATAAATAAAAATTAAAAAAAGAAATTGAACTTTAAAAGCAGGTTTTTCTGTATATAAATTGACTTATTTAAAAAATGAAATGAATATTAACATAGACACATATTTATAAATTGAAAAAAAAATCATTTTTGTTTTCAATCAATCAAAAAAAAATCTTTTTTTTTCTTTTTTTTTTTTTTTTTTTTTTTTTTTTTTTTTTTTTTTTTTAATTCTGAGTAAAATAAACTAAAAACTACTTATTTTTTTAATCTGAGTTTTCCATTTTTTTTTTTTTTTTTTAACATCTCATCTCTAATTTCTAATATTGAGTTCAGATGGACCTCCATTTAAAGATACTTTGATGTATCCATATAAAAAAAGATAATAGAAATATGTTATATCAACGCATTTCAATTAATATCACTATTTAATTTGAAACTTAATGTAATTATACTAGCTGTATGATAATAGGTTTGCATACGTTATTTTAATGCCTCATTCTCAGTATCAATAGGCCGTTATTTTAATTATCTTTGTTCTTCTTCCGATACCTCGCACCAGCACAGATCAGAAACGTTTATTTAGATGATAATAATGTTCTAATAGGAGGGATACCGACATCTAGAGTCAACATATTCACTGCCATGGATCATGTAACTTTTTGAGGTAAAGCTGATGTGTAAGAGGTTGCGAGTAATGTTCGCCATGTACAATTTCCAGTACTTTCAAATATATAATGCAATTTATGATTACTTCTACTTTTAAAGCAGATCTTTTTTCAATTTATTGCAACATAATCAAAATTAGTGAATGTCTGACAATAGTTGTCACTTCAAGCTGTGCAACCTGTCCGTTAAAATTAATGATTTTCTATTCATTATTGAACCATTTAATGTAACTTACTTAATAAAACATTCTTATTATGTTATTTTCTTATGAGTCGCATTCTGATTTGATATAAATCAAGGGGTCATATGCAATGAGCATAAAAGATTATGCCTTTATTCCGTTCATGTAACTCTTAAAGTGATATTTTTTCTATAAAAGGAAACAAAAATCAATTAATATTCCGCCCACATTGTACTTTTATAAAGTCTGAGAGTTATATATTAGTAAATTGTAAATTGTTCATTTCTTACGACTCATGCAAAAAAAGGAGAAATTAAAAATGGGCAAAAATTATGCTGTCAGTTTTTGATTATACGAGTAGTATCCTAAGTATCCTTTAGAACTTGATGTATTAAAACTAATTTTGGATTTAATTGGACACTATCGCTTGTAAGCGATGAATAATATCTAAAATACCCGACAAATCTATTAATTATTTTACGATTCTTGCACTTAGTCTTTAATTATTTATAAAAGTACGTCTCTGATCTTGGAAGTAAAAGAAGAAAGAGAGAAGAGAAGGAGAGAGGAAAAAAGCAAGAAAACCCACCAGCTGGCACTCTAAACGGCTCTTCTCATTACTTTGATCGTTACAAGAACAATTGGCTTTAACTGGTAAGACGCTCTTCCCTAAAAGTTGTTGGTTTCATTATGAGTATGGCACTTGAGGTAAAAGCCACTCCACTGATTATTGCCGCTACAGCTCAGAGTCACGCACATCGGTCTACTCTATAGGGAGGGGTGGAATAACATGGTGGGGCGGGGCAAGGGCTCCTAACCAATAAATGACCACTGCGCTCTAGCAAAAAGGTCAGCAGGGGCTAGTTACAAAGAGAATAGCTACGCAATTAACTTCAACTTGCTACAGACCGTCCTGCAACAGAATCTACAGAACAAAAGTGTTGATGAAAACGTGTTAGATGGATTTAAAGCGAGTACATTGGGAGTTACAGACACAAATAAACATTTGCTTAATAAAACTTTTCGGGGCTATTTAAAGATCATTTTGTTATCGAAGTTCGTAGACTCGTCCGAGGAAAGAAAACATGTATTTTTTTAAAGCAGGCTCTTTTTTTTCACAGAGTAATACGGTGCGTAATTGTTTAAACTTCTAATTTTTTTAAGATAGGATATGAAAAGAGTCAATCTGACCTTCAGAAAAATAGTAGAACATTTAATAAATTTGCTCACTTTAAAGAAAATAATCCAAAAAAGTCCTTCCGGCTAATGCCGGGAGGAAATGATATTTTTCAAATTTCCTTGCTATTAAAACTACAGCTTATTTTAACGAAACATACGAAGCTAAAATTAGTGGAACCCAATTATTGAACATTTAATACCAGCTGTCGTCAATACTGAATATGAATGAGAATTTTGATAAATTAATCAGCTATGTCCATGTTGGCTTTATTTACAGCGATTTATATTTGGTCGCAAAATTTTGTGACAGCTTAAAATGCCCACCAATTTAAAACAACACGGTGGATGAAGCTAACCAATGAACTTGGCCGAGACCACGGTAAGTAGAGCACACGGTAGGATCCACGCACAGGTTTCGTTTTCTTCTATGACGTCACTGGAACCTAACTTCTGTCTTTGGTAACGTACTTTTCGCTTTGTATAACTTTTCCGTCTATAAAAAGGTATTATACATTTATTTAATATCCTGTGTATGATATTACAGAGATGAATGACATTTAGAACATCTACACTGCAAATAGAGGGGTCTTAAATTAAGACACATATGTGACTGAAAAGGTATTTCAGACACTTAAGTATCTGAATCTGAAAATTCAGTCATGATAGATGTCTTAATTTAAAACATATAAGTGTCTTACTATGATCATGGTGTAAATGAGCTGAGAAAGGTGTCTAAAAAATCTGCAAGCATCTAATTTTAAGACACTTTGTAACTCTGTTCCGCATTAACCACCAGAGGGTACTCTCAGTTGCGCATGTGTTTTAGATGCCTTTCGTTCGAATCGGATGTTCGTTTGTAATCCAAACTGAGAGTTTGTTTTTATATACGTGTACATTTTAACTAATAATTTATTTTGACTTGATTCGGTTTTTGCGGAATGTGAAGTTTTGGGACTTAATCCGTATTGACATAGTGGTATTCCATATTAATTTATAGCAATAACAATAATATTGTCTTCTTCGTCTGATCAAAGCAGGTAAAGAGAACTGTTGTCTGGCGGGCTATGTTTTGAGAATGAAAATATTCCATTCTTTTAACAGAGCTAGCCGGATGTGCAAAGGGATTTTCTTTTTAAAATATCAAAGTCTGCTTAACTCACGGATACTAACGTAGCCTCCAATCCGGACGATCCCTGGGTGGATGTACTTTTGGAATAATCACACCTTTTTCCAGGTAAGTGGACCCTTCACTGTGTATTGAAAACTCTCTGCGAATGTTTTCTCTTTAAATAGAGACCTCACACGAGTCTACAGCTTTATTAGTTCCTGAGTTATGCCAAAATTTGTTTAAAGCATTTTGTCTATGGGATTTCCATGTTAAAATTTTATCTTGCTAATATTTAAATTTCTACTATTCAAATCATCTGCAATAATGCCTCTGTATTATTTTACATCTCATGTTATCCTTAAAATAAGTTTTGGCAAGTCTGCATGGTGTATTAGTGGTTACTGAATTTATTGATATACACCATCCTAAGCCTTCTTTCTCTGTCTACTCTCACGCCATTATTTTAAAAATAGCAGTGACAGCAACTGTTGATTGGCTCATAATTTCTTAATCACCATCAAGACTATCTTAACAGCGTTTTCTTAGAGTAATTATTACACCGGAGTACCTTTTATATGGGTTTTATTTATGAATACAATATTTTTATAAGCATTTAATGCGACACTATTTGTAACGTTCACATTTGCTTTACATTTCCCATAGGCTTAATATGTGATACTTGTGTACTGATTTTACCAACTCTTTATAGTAAACATTCTTATTTAATTTACTTTAAAATTATTACGCCATTACTTTAAAAATAGCAGTGACAGCACCTGTTAATTGGCTCATAATTTCTTAATTACCATCAAGATTATCTTAACAGCGTTTTCTTAGAGTAATTATTTCACCGGTGTACCTTTTATATAGATTTTATTTATGAATACAATATTTTTATAAGCATTTAATGCGACAGCATTTATAACGTTCACATCGGCTTTACATTTCTCACTGATTTAATATGTGAGATTGTGTACTGAATTTCCCAACTTTTTATAGTAAACATCCTTATTTAATTTTTATTTATTATGTTGCTTTTCATGTCTGATGACGTTTTCTTGCGTCTCATATTTTATACACCATGATAAATTTTATTTAAAAATAATATAGTTCGAACATCCGTCCATTCACCAATATCATTAATTCCCCCATACATACAGCGAATTACTTGTCTTCATTTATTAATTTAAACTGTTTTGACTGATAAAACTCAATAAATCCGGTCATGGAATCTCTGTTTTTTCCTTCCGCTATATTTTTGTTGTTTCCGCGCATTTTAGAACTATTCCATTTGCTATACTGAAATTAATAAACTTCTGATGTTTTCACTTTAAAGTCCGGTGATTCAAACCACAATTTCAAGACTCATCAGAAATCGTCTGAAATCTGTAGACGTAGAAACGGAGAAAGTTTTGCTGGCGTCGTAAATAGATCTTATTTAATGATTCAGAAATTGTTTTCGATTTATCTCTTATATTAGTCACTTTATTGGACTTAATGATTATTTGTAGATTCTTAAATTCGTGTAATTATGTGCTGTTAACCTAACTGTAAAAATACGGTAAATATATATAGATATATTTCATTTGAAATCAATTATAATATTGATTTTTTGATTATTTTTAGTAAAAATGAAATTTGAAATTTAAAATGAATATCAGTAAAAAGATTGAATTTTATACTTCGTATATTTACTTGCATACAGTGTTGAATTCAGATACTTTTCTCCGGGAGGGATTTCTGTGGCTCCGGGGGGAAATTGCACTTTTTTGGCCATTGAAAACACAAAATCTCAAATCTACCGGGGGGGGGGGTCTCATTGCTCCGGGAGGGGGGAATGTCACCCCCCGGTCTACCCCCTGAATTCAACACTGCTTGCATAACTAATTTTTGCACTTAAAGCTAACATTGATATTTACCGAATCACAATGCAGAGTTTCACTTTTTCTAGAAGAAGGACTTGATTAAAGCACGGGCAAAATTTGACAATCCCCCTTCCCCACCACCACCTACGATTTTAGGAGCCCCAAATTCGATATGCAATTTTTTTAAAGCTTATATGTTAAATGTGTTTCGACAATGTATATTGGTTATAATCAGTATTTTGAACTTAAAAAGTAGAGTAAGATTAAAAGTTAAATCCAAAAAAAATTAAATACAGTAAAAACTCTTAATCGCGGGCACCTTCCGAACGCTGAATCTGTCTGCTATTCGATTGTGTTAGCTTTTATGAGGTAAATATATATATATTGAAAAAGGTGAGGGTTCCCTAAAGACAAGTGTTCATAAGTGGCTTTGCAGTAAAATCTCCATAACAGACACGCCTAAATAAAGGACACCACTATTTAGGAAATACATTTTTTTATTGAAAATATGCACAATTTTTATACACTTATATCCAGGGTTGCCGGCTTTTAGCTAGGCCGAAAAAGCCGGCCGGCTTTTTTTGGTTTTAACCACTTAAAAAAGCCGGTTTTTATCTTTAAAAATTTGTTTACAGCTAATTCGTTTTAAATTTGTATCAATTAATTTATAATACACTTATAAATATTTTCTACTAAGAAAAATATATATTTCTATTAAATTTTGTCAAATAAATAAGTTTCTATAACTGCTAAAAAGCAATTGTGAAGGCATTATGTCAGATTTTTTTTTTCTTTTAAACATTTAAAAGAATGTAAGTTAGACTCTAAACTGGTGTTTTGAAATTCTATATTACATAGCTCCACATATACTACACATTTGGAATCTAGTGTTAGATTTTATTTAACGCAGAAATAAAAATGCAAAAAATGCTTAAACAAATTGACTGGGAATATCTTATTTAAATGGGGAAAAAATGCACAACAAAGCAGGGATGGGATTCTTTCTGAAGGAAATAACTAGATTCCACAAAATTTGCAGTATATGAGTATTATATTGTAATATTTATTAATCAATATTTATTATTAACGAATATTATGAATTTCTAGAGTAGAATAAGATTAAAAACAAAAAATATTTGTCTTAATACTGTAAAACCTCCTTAAACAATTAAGCTTTTTCAATGTCGTCAAATACATATTTGTATAAATATACCATTTTCTTTAGCCTAATCATGTTCTAAAAGTACAAAATATTTATTAAAATAAGTGTAAGATCAAAACAAATTTAAAATATCAGCTTTATGGGAATTTCATACCAAATTTAGGGGCCCGTAAAGCTAAAGGTCCATAGAAACAGCCCAGTTTTCCCAAGCTGCAGTCAGTTCTGCTTTATGGTAACAAATTATTCCCATTTATAAAAAATGATTCAATGCGATCAAACATGGCTGCGTATATGGCTTAGAAAGAAAAGTGGTCAAAGATGACTTCATATTGGCCAAAAAAATGGCTCAAAGATGGCCGCAATTAAGACATTTGAAATGTCTGAAATTCTGACGTAAGAAGTGTCTGAAAATTTTAAGACATTTTAAAACGTCTTAAAATTGAACACCCTTGTTTCAGACACTTAAGTGTCTGAAATTCAGACGCAAGAAGTGTCTGAAATTTTTAAGACATTTTAAAACGTCTGAAAATTGAACACTGCGTTTCAGACACTTAAATGTCTGAATTTCAGACATTTCAGTTTACAGTGTACTAAGTGAGCATGTTCAAATTACAGTTAATCTATTTATATGTCTTTATTTTTTATAATTTTTTAAAGGGTCAGTGTTCTGTTTACATTTAGTTTTCGGAAGTATTAACTTTCGACACACTTATTAATATTTAATTTAAACACGTCTGCGAAAAAAGCAAAAGTTTTCATAATTTTTCAGCTATATTTCAATACTTTAGAAACAATCTTTTCAATATAAAATTTTGCAATTTTGCTTTAATTCTAAATACTTTGAGAAAAATCGGAAAACTTTCACTTGAATTCATAAATCTTTGATAAAAATGCACTTAGAGTTATATATTTTCAAATACGTAATACATTCATAAGTTAATATATATTATGAAATTTATAAATATATAAAATTTCATAATGCATATTAATTTATGAACGTATAACATGCATATTTTAAAATATACAACATAACTATAAATGCATTTTTATATATTTATTTAAATATATTTACAAAATTGCAATTTAAGATTCAAGAAACATGGAACTGATGCAATAATGTTTTTCAAAGGTAAAACTTTTCAAATCATCTTAGTACTATATACTTTAACCCTTTATGCCCCGAATGTACTTTAAATTACCATTAAAATAACTTGTTATAAAATTAATTAAATACATTATTTAGTAGTAATACAGTTTAGAATGAGTTATTGATACATTACTTTATGTTGTTCCAAAAGCATCATTGGTTTCACATAACACAAATATTTTAAAAAGGATGATTTCTTTTTCATTTGCATCTTTTCAGATTTCTTTTCAAATTTCTAATGTGTAAATCTTCTAATGTAGTTTCAAATATTTACAAAAAATGCTTTAGTAGATGAAATTTTCATGAATTCATAATTTGGGACATCAAAGGGTTAAAACGCACAATATAAAAAATAATCTAGTATTTTCAGAGCAACTTTGGATAAATGCGAGAAAGGCACTTTTTTACTTGGGACTTTTTGGAATTCATAAATATTTGAAAAAATTATGTAATGAGTGACAATCTTTTAGGCATAAACTTCAGATAATTTTTAAAAACCACTCCCTAAGTTTGTTTATACACTAATTCAGAAATTTAAACTATAAAATTATTGAAAATTATCAGAATAATCTTTCAAGAGAGCATAAAAAGCACAAATATAAAATATATTTGCCTTTTGTTTCTTTTTACTGTTGTTCTAGATTACATGCTTTAAATGGCTGCTATTAACTCATTAATTTTATTAAATCATCACCGTGAAATTTTTGAAATTCCTCTTCCATTTAAAAAATAATTTGAAGCCATTTATCTGTCCGGTTCCATTAAGAATCCTCTTCAAATAGAAGAGAGCCAATTCTTAATCTGAGTTGGTAACGGATTTGTTGGATTTCCATATTCGAATGTTTTTGGAAGATTTTTATTTTTATTTCTAAAGCGATTCAGCCAATTCTAAAGCGATGTATCCTACGCGAAATCCTGTCAGTTATACATTTTGATCGATATTAAGAAGTAAATCTTCGTCAATAGGCTTGTCAAATTCATAAAATATAGGTTGTTTTCATTTTCCTATCAGTCTTTGTACCATCACAACTTGCACAAAGGAATGAGGTCCTAAAATTTTGTCTTGTATGGGGTCATAGCATAGATCAACTTTCACTTTCATTTAATCGAAGCACACTATAACGCCCTTTTCCATATCTTGTGAAAATCATTCATTGAGCTTTTAGGACACTGAAACTGACATCTATAAATCCTGGTATTATAACGCAGTGATCAAGGCGACGTTTTAGTGTAGTTTCACTAGGTAGAGGATATTTATACTCTTCTTTCACATAATTAAAAGATTTTTTATTTGTGTATCTTAAAGCTATGGCTTTTGAAATATCTTCTTTGTTCCAAGTGTCGCATTTACCCTTCAAAATAATCTGCTATAGAGAAGATGGAAATCGGGACTCATACTGCTTATTACATTTTTCATTTCACACAAAATTTCCTTATTATTACTTCTTTTAAATGTTGATTTTATTTTTTTATTGAATCTAGTTCGATATCTGATAGATTTTTTAATGACATATCATTATATTCTTGTTCTGAGGAGAGAGGAAATAAATTAGGACCATATTCTTTCGTATTTAAATAAAAGTTTATTTCCTTTCTAGCATCTCGTTTTCAGCTCGTTCTCTTCTGCCAGTATTTTCATTATTTGATGAAAAGCTGGGTAATTTTAAATGGGGAACCGATTTAAGCCTTAAATTTCGTGTAAGATTTCAAATCAAGCAGTTCTGCCTTAAAACCCTTTCAAAATCTGCTTCTTCTAAGCGAATTAAACAGACTCTTGCATTATCAATGTATAACTTGTCAGCTCTTTTTCAATATTATAGCCATTGTTTTCGCAGTGCGTCATTTATTTGAAATCGATGAAATGAAATTCCAAAGGCTTCGGAATTTCTGGTATGATTGGTACAACCACAGCAAGGCATCTCTAATTATTTTAATTAATTAAATACCGCTTGCAAAAAATAAAAAAATAGAATAAGGCATGAAATTATTATACTAAAATTAAAAAAATAACACTCGTTATCGCGAAAACAGTTAAGAGAGGAGCAAAAATGAATGTCCAGATAGAGTGAGTGCTGGACGAAGGGTGCCAGTGACATCACGAACTACTGCGTATCCTCTCGTGGACCCTACAGTGTGTTCTACTTACCGTGGTCGAGACCTTGGTAAGTCCTGTACGCATTCTCAGTCACATCGAAATCGGTTAAGGCTGTTCTTAACTGCTCTGCTCAACAAGCGAAAAACGTTTTGACATATTTACAAATTCATTTTTTTAACGGAAAGATATAAAATTAGAAACCCTCACCATGGAAGTGATTTGGAATGCAATTGTTTTTTCCATTTTTGATCAATCAATTACCTGTTGAGTTATAAGCGAATTCGATCACGTGACAAACCCGTTTTTCTCCCGCTCATCAGTGCTCTTTCTCCCTTCGCGCGGAAATTCGGTTCAAAACGTCCACTTTGACATTATTTTCTGAAAGATCTATTGCGTTTGCAAAAAAATGGAAAAAACAGCTCGATGACATAGTTTCTGAAGAACAACACCCGCTAGTTTCATGCATTTTCGAAAAAAAAATAAATTAAAACTTATGTCAGAAAGTTGTCCTTTTCGATTTGAGAACACCCTTAATATAACGAGTGCTGTCGCATGACAAAAATCAAATTGTTTCAAAATACCAGTCACCCTAGAACTTCAAACTGCTTTATCTCAGCCATTTTTAAGATAAAAAGGAAACAAAAAATGTTCCGGAATCCTTGTATCAAGGTCAAACACTTAAGAAAAAACACTTTTCAATTTCTAATATTTTTGTACCTCATTTTTAATTAATTTATTATTTTTAATTTTAAATGGCTTCCATTTTTAAACAACATAATGAATGAGACTGGCTAACAAACTCGATGAAGACTTTCGTATGTTCTGTACCCGTGATGAGTCACATCCAAATTGGTTAATTGCGTGCTACCGCATGACAAAAATCAGATAGTTTCAAAATGTCAGCCATTCTTGAAATTAAAACTTCTATATCTCAGCCATTTTTTAAGACAGAGACGAAAGAAAAAATCCTCCGGAATCATTGTATCAAAGCCAAACACTTAAGAAAAATCTATTTTCAATTTCTATTTTTTATACCTATTTTTAAATCTTAAAATAAAAAAAAATTAGCCGCCATACAATTCGAACTTTTTCCGATATACCCAGTTGATATACTCGTATAATTGGACAGACTCTTTCATATTATATAACACCCTCTCCCCTCTTCGCCCTCCCCACAATTTGCACCTAGGCTTTTTTTCTCGCATTTGAGTCCCCCCCCCCCCCCCCCATCGACTAATATATATACGGATAAGGTGAATAACGGAGTTTCGTTCGGATAGAGGTTTGTTTAGAATAGAGTGCATCCCTGGTGGCGGAAAGTGGAGCTAATATATTTTGCAATTCTTCTGATATGCGGTGACTCAGGCAGTGGGGATCCAAATGTTCGTAGAGAACATATTTTGCCCCCAGCGGTGGATGGTGGAAGTAAAGTATTTTGCAGGGCGTGCGCAGCACTCCTGCTATACGGTGGCGGAGGCAGAGGGCAGACGTGTCGGAGTTTCGTTCGGAATGTGGTATATTTAGAACAATGTGCAGCATCTGGCGGTGGAAGTTGAAATTAAAAGATTTTGCAGCGCGTGCGCAGCGTGGTATATAATACCGCAGACAGTGGGTACAGAAGTTGGAGATTCGCTTTGTTCTAGATTCGTTTTTTTGGAAAAACTTCATATGAATTCGAGGCCCCAATGTAATTCCGTAAAAATTTAGGTCCAACTAAGATTATTACCGCGGTCATCTAGTTATAACATATAATATATACTTTTAAATAAAAGTTAAAATTTTAAATTTACTAAACTGCTTTCATGTAAATTTCAACAGAAGTTTAATTATAACATAACAAAATAAGGTATGCACTTTTTAAAATAATTCTTAACTAATGATATTTTTCTTTCTTCGCTTTAAACTGATGAAGGAATTATTCAACATGCACAGTAAAATATTTTAAAAGAACAATGTTCCACCTTCATATTAAAAGTATTATGAAAAAAGAGGTTAAAAATTACTAGCTTCGGACACTTTTAATTATTCGATGAAGATTTAATTACTGTAGAATGGTTGAAAACTTGTAATTTAATGTAATTAACTGATCTACTTATAACGAGCCTGTGAACTTAGGTTTAAACTTTTGATGGTTATCCACTAAGGTGAGAGTATCCCGAATATGTATTCTTTATTTAAAGTTTTTTGTTGTTACTTACACATCAGCACCTTATTCAATACTTTAAGGAAAGTATGTTGTTATAAATGTAATTTTTAACATTTATAAACATTTTTTAACATAAAATCTTTTAAGGCTGTTCTTAACTGCTCTGCTCAACAAGCGAAAAATGTTTTGACATTTTATAGATTCATTTTTTAACGGAACGATATAAAATTGGAAAGCCTGGCCATGAAAGCGATTTGGAATGGAACTGTTTTTTTTTTTTTTTTTTTTTTTTTCACCAATACATTACCTATTGAGTTATAAGCGAATTCGATCACGTGACAAACCCGTTTTTCGCCCGCTCTTGAGTGCTCTTTCTCCCTTCGCGCGGAAATCCGGTTCAAAACGCCCACTTTGACATTATTTTATGAAAGATCTATTGCGTTTGCAAAAAATGGGAAAAACAGCTCAATTACATAGTTTCTGAACAACAACACCAGCTAGTTTCATGCATTTTCGAACAAAAATAAATTAAAACTTATGTCAGAAAGTTGTCCTTTTCGATTTGAGAACACCCTTAATATAACATATAAAATCTACATATCAAGATGAAAATAATTATATACCTTGGATGTTTTCGACTGAAAAATTAAGAAATTTACCTAATATGGTTATATAACATATGAATTATTATTGACTAGTAATAATTTGAATCTAGATTCTATAGTTTATTATTTTTTGTTAATAAAATTTTGGATTTAAACTTCAGCATTGAAAAGCTTACAAAATCAAATGAATGATTTTTATAAAAGTAATGCAATTAATGCAACTCATTTAAAATATTTCTTATAAATAATGCACTGAGATGCAATACAGTGGAACCCGGTTAAGACGCGTTTCAAGGGAGTGGTCAAAAGTCGCATATTAAACGGGATCGCGTATTAAACGTGATTTATATAATGTTGTAGGAATTGGGCTTCATTTATACGTTTACGGTCGAAAGTTGTGTCTTTTACATATATTCAGATTGAAATTTAATTGTATTTCACTTTAACGCATTGTTTCTTTTTATAGGACAAACTGGAATAACAACGGAAAATAAATATAGATTTCAACATATATTTATTGTCGATTAATGCGTTGTAACCAAAAATAATTTTCCTACTAGACTCATTTTTTTAAACAGAAAGAAAAATAATATTAAATCTTTGAAGCACAACCCAGTTTTTAAAATCATATTTAGTACTTGTAATAATGAATACCATTATAATCTGTTCTTCATTATCAATATAAGAAAAAATATCCTTATAAAATATTGATATAGCAAAAAGTAAAGTAAACATAAAAGAATTATCCAATCGCAGTCGTACTTAATCTTTGAGAGTTTCATTTTTTGTTGCCTATAATATGCATTATAAAACATAGTAGAGATATAAAGTACATTTAAAACATCTCTAAGAACACGTATGAACAACTCTAATCATAATAATTTTTGTGACGTATCTAAATAACCCGAATGCGTCTATCTCTCTCCACTACAGTAAAAACATACACGAAGCGAGAGGCAAGGAATGTTAGGAGGTGGGATCAAAGAAGAATTGCAGTTTTGCTAATTTAGCGGTTTTTTTTTTTTTTTTTTTTTTTTTTTTTTTTTTTTTTTATTCAAACATACAAACTATCATTATTTCCGATTAGTAATTTTCGCCTTAATTAATCTGTTGCTAAATAAATTAAATAATATTCGGAAACAGTGTTTTTTATCTGAATAATAAAAATCCTCTAAATCGTTAACACTCGAGAAGAAATAAGGAATTCGCATCTTGATGAATGAATTCGCGTCTTAAGCGTGACTTTTTTCCTCAAAGAACCAAAAATTTATCGCGTATTAAGCGGGATCGCGTCATAACCGTTTGCGTATTAAACGTGATCTTTTTACATTAGCCTTATGGGCGATGTTCAAGGGATCGGAAAAAATCCGCGTATTAAGCGGGATCGCGTATTAACCGTGAGCGTCTTAACCGGGTTCCACTGTATATTGTATTTACAAAATAAATATATCTATATGCTTACTTAAGATACATATGCATTTTTACATGTGAGATTAAAAAAAAAAAATAGTCATTTTTCTTGTACCACCAACAGATGGCAGTACCAGTACATTTAGCTGGCAATCTGCTCTTTCCAATATGGCTGTTCGGTTACAGTTGAGACTTCAACTTTTTGAACTCTAGCCATATCTAGTTAGTTCTTTGATCTGAGTTTTCAACTGCGCAAATCATTGAACGGTCATCAGTTTTGAATCTTTTAAAGAAAATTATATTGAACAGAAGGGATTCCAGGTAGAAAAGATTTGTATTTAAGCAGATAAGTTTTCTCTTACGCATCTGAAATCAAAATTAAGCCTAACGTTGCTCCATCTTATCGGATATTGGCAAAAGCGATGGGTTCGCCCCGGACGCGTTACAATGCCTTTTATAATATAGAGATACCTGAAATACCCGGATATGCATTCTCTTATATAGTTTTATCTTGTAATGTTACCAAATACTACACACCCTTCAGATGAATCTCACTTTACCAATTTAATGCTTTTGCACAATATACACAATTATTATATTTTTCCAACGTTAAACGGGGGGAGGGAGTCGGCGCTTAGCCTACTCGTAAATTTAAGGAAAAAATATGCAAATTTTATGTACAATCTTTAAATTGATAATATTTACATTGCTTCTATAACATTTTTTATTTTACATCGACCATATGTTGTAGTATAAAAATAAGCTAAGTTGTTTGCATGCTGACAAACATTAATCTTCTTTCATATAACATTTCTATATTTGAGATACACTTGATCATAATCTTTAAAAGATATGTTATATGAAAAAGTGAAGTAGCTTAAAACATAAAATACTCTACAAAATTTTACTAAAACTATGATCAACTCTAATGAGAAGAATAATAAATACTTTCACACATTTTTAATGCGTTAAGCGCCACGTCAGGACACTGAACTTTTCGTTTAGAACGCGTCATTCACCGATTACTGACGGGCTAAAATATGATATAAAACTAAATATATATATATATTGTTTTAAGTAATTACTGAAAAATTATTTAAAATTTAATTACCTTTTATTTATTAACGTATTATACTTTTTTAAAAAAGTACTCAAAACATTGTAAATTTTCCAGCTTCAGTATCAGTCACTGTGGCATTTTTCGTGTTAATAGTGTTTGATTAGACGTTTTGAATGAATTAAACTATCAGATGGAAGTAAAAAGGCCAATGAAATGGTATGCAACTGCGCAAGTTGTTCTAAATTGTGTAAAGATGGAGCTTTCCTGACCGCCGCCACTCCCTATTTTCATTCTAAAACTATTCTTGAAACGATAAATGGAAACTTATCTGAGTATGTTCAGAATGCCTTCGCAAAAGTCATTGACTCTTTTGATAAGTTCGCGCAATAGCGATCTGGTTGGATATTAGATAAGTTATTGAACTTAGATCTCTCCACAATTAAATTTAGCATAGTTTGAAATGAAATGAAATTATTTTTACTGGAAGTTTTTATCTGATGATCACATTGTGACATCGTGTTCTCAACACACAATGACCGGTAGGAATTCAACAAATATATCCGCACTGGACAAATAGCCTTTTGTTGAAAGGAATGCAGGAAGAAGAGAGCGAAGTTTATGTCTCCTTGAGAAGTGCCTATAGGTGGGCGAAAGGTAAATTTCTATATCTCGGAGAAATTTCGGTTGACTGACCAATGGAAACAGTCCTCGTCAGGTCCCTAGCTGTGGCAAGTAATAAAAAAAGAAGAAGGGTCAATGAGTGCTATGCTAGCGAAAAGGTCTGGATAGTTAGACTTTGATTTTGTAGAGTGATGTTGGATAGTCGTAACGTTTTATATGGAGTACGATGATGTACACTCATGTGGAGTGTTAAGCAAAGTGAGAGTGTCTCACTCGTGATTGTAATATTATTTTTACAGTATTTAACTTTAACTAAATCGCTCTAATAAAGAACTTAGGAAAGAAATCACGTGTTACATTTGAACTTTAATTATGCACGAATTGACAAGGGTGAAAACTTCGGCGGACTTTATCACAGCTACATATATGGTGGCAGCGGTGGAATTAATTAAGTCAATTATTAATTAGACTGTGCCCATGTTAACCTGATGCGCAGACGAAAACTGGTGTGAAAAACAAGGACAGTTGGAAGTTAATTTCCGTGCTGGACGTCCAGGATTTTCTCAAGTATCCGGTAAAATAGGAACTGTGAAATTCGGAGTGTCGACTATATCAGACGTTATGTAAGAAGGACTCGTAGAAAAGGATCAGACGATAAAGAGTGTGATTTTATGAGGTAAACATCCAGTGTTGGATACGGAAGAATAGACATCGGTCGCCCATAGGAGTCAAGTACGGAGACAGATTGTTCGGAAGTGCCTCGGTATGATTGAAATTAAATTCGGAGATACAACAGTGCGTGAGAAAAATAAAAGTGCAAGAAAACCTTGGAGCAGTGTGGAGGAGACATCTACATTTAAAGGTAACCCTTTTATGAAATTTTTTAGAGAGATCTATTAGGATTTAATATTGTGTATTAATGTTTTTGGTAATTCATATACTGTTAAAAGGTAAAAATGCTAAGGTAGCTATTAATTTGGGATCGAAATTTTTAGATAGAATTTTTATAGTAAACGGGTTTCCTGGAGTCTCTGTTGTATTTTATCAGGTTATGGAAATTAAATATTTATGTATTTTAAATTTACTTGGGGTATAGTAAATTACTGTTGAAATAAAAGAATATTAATTGTGAATAAAAGAATATTAATTGTGAATAAAAGAATATTAATCGTGAAAATTTAATCATAGTTGTGTACGTAACTTTAATCCTATAAGTTGGGACATATACTATTTTTGTATTACATTAATAAATCTAGTTGAAATTTTATGGATATGCTGGGGGAAAAATTATGATTAATGTTTAAATATAAATTGTATTTATATAGTATTGTGAGTATCAAAATATATTTTGAGGATTTACCCAGTTTTAAAGGATATAACACGTGCACGGAAATTTTCGGTAGGAAAATTGTATTATTGTTTTAGGCATTGTTATATATATATAGAGGAATAAATTCTATTCTTGAATGTATTTTTTTTCTCCAAATTGTATATATTTGTTTATTTTTGTGCTTAGTATATTTGGGAGGGGGGGGGGGGGGGATTATCGAAGAATGTCTGCGGAAATAAATTAAAAACATCTTGATTTTGTTAGCAGAGGAATTTCAGACCAGCGTAATCGGTAATAGATTAAAAAAGAATGTATAATTCAGTCTATTGTAGCAGCATCAGTTTATAATGAGAGTTTCGCCAAAGCGAATTTGAAATGTATTCTTAAAGAGGATGCAAAACGCAAGGAAAAGGAAAAATTAGATATGGAAAGAGAAATAATAGCTTTGGAACGGGAAAAGCGTGATAAAACAAGACATTTTGAGTTAGAAAAATTACTAATTCAAAATTCTAAGGAAATTGTTAGTCTTTCATTGATTGATTTAAATTTAGTTTCGCATAGGAATACGAAAATTAATTTCAATGATTTAGTTCCTCGTTTTGATTCTAAACTAATTGACATCAGTCTCATTTCTTTATGATCTTTGAAATGCAGCACAGTGGGACGTTTTGACAATCTAGGTGAGCAAAATTATTTTGTTGAAGTTTAATTAGTTTTTACTGATTTTTCGAATGTATCCCTAATAAAATAGCTCCAATCGTGAGAAATAATTGGTTTATTTAACAATAATGTTTCAAAGTAAAACTATAATGATTTACAAAGAATAAGTTAAACGTACTTATTTTACTGCTATTAATTTAATTCACACATCTAAGTTAACATTCATTTTTTATTTTATTTTTGTATCTCAGATTTGCTCTAGAAATTTGTATAGTCATCCTGAAAAATACATTTTTTAAAATAAAATCATATTTAAAAAACTTTTATGTTTTCTGTTACCCTATAAAACATATAAATGCTACCTAAATTATTTTCGGTTGAAAAAAGTGCTTTTGTGTGAATAAATAACTATATAAATTTTATTCAATTTGAAATAAAATTTCTACATATAGACGGTAATGTATCCGAATATTTTATGTGTCCATGTAAAAGAAATATAAATACTACGCACTTTGCTTTCAATTAAAAAAATGCTATTGTGTATCTCAATAACCTTTAATAATTTTGTCGAAATTTAATTACATAATTTGTTCAAATTTTTGTTAAAATTTCTGCTTTTTAGCAACAACCTTTCCGCGATCTTTTGTGAGGTCCTGTAAAAAATGCATAATTTATACGTTCGTCAAATTATAATTTAATAGAATTGCCAAAAAACACATGTAGGCAAAATTTTACCACAATTAGATACTGAAAGTGTTTTAAAATTATCTTGCAAGGTTTGAACTAACCTTTTATGTGGCCCTGTAAAAAAAGCGTAACTGCTACATTCCATAAATTATAATAATATTGCATTGTCATCAAACTTACATATCCTGAGCAAAGTTTCAGCTCAATCAGATTAAAGTTGGTTTAAAATTAATTTGCAAGTTTTAATATAAATGTTTGTGAATCCCTGTAGAAACAGTATCCTAAACAAACTTCTACGTTCTTTAAATCATAATAATATTGTATTGTTTTTCAAATTACACATGTATTCATTGTTTCGGTTCAATAGGATAATTAAAATTGATTTAAATTTGACTTGCAAGATTTGAACTAAACATATATACATGCACTGGTAGTTAATTAACAAAAACTTACTGATCTGCAGCTATCTGCAGTAGTTTGTTCAAATTTTCAATACTTTAGGAATGACACTTTGATTAAAAGAAAAAAATGCGTATTGCTGAATAATGCTGAATAAATTGTTAAAAGTCAAGATGAAATTTGTAAACAACATCAAGGATCATCCAGAATTTCGGCCTTTGAAAAAAGCGGTAAAGCGGGTTTAATATCGCTTATTTTCAAATAAAAATGGGTTAAATCTGACCTTGACAAAGCTATGACATTAGATCAGCAAACTCGTGCTTTCAAAGAAAACAGAATAGTCACGACGTGCTTTCAAACTTAGAGGAAGCTAGTGCAACTTTTGAAACTCCATCAAACCAACTACACAAATGGCTACTTTACGGTCACAGTTTAATCGACACCTCTGATTTTATGCGCCAAAACTAGTACGGATCTTGAAAATACAGACATTCAGCTACCAGTACACGCGGTTTTGTCAAATTCCGAGATAATCGGGAAAATGGATTTTGTCCACATAGATTATCAAAACATCCCACTGTGCGCAGGCGGAGAAAGCTAAAATTTCTCAGGTGGATCTGGTTAGCCAATTAATTCCATTATTGCCATCAGATATTGCGGAAATTATAGTGAAGCAACCAGCAGAATTATATAAGGATTTTAAACATGTAAAAAAAGTTTTGTTAAACCCTTTTACGTTGGGAACAGGCGCTTTAAAATAAAAGTTTGAAAATCATCAAAGAAAACGTGGGGCATTATTGGCAAATCGGGATTATTTGGATAAATGGTTAGAATCATTGGAAATAAAGGATTTTGAGTCTTTAAAAGAAGGAAAAAAAAGTCGGAAAGTCGTCTGGTTTTAATTAAACAGTGTGAATAAAATAATTTTAATCTTTATTTGTAATTACACCTTTTAAATTTGCGGTCGTATCATGTGATTAGTGACCATGTGATGTCGCCATGTTACCTGCTAGCCACGTGATCAATGGTGTCAGAGCTCAAGTGATACATCTAATGTGTAATAAGATTGACAAATAAAAACTTGTATTTTCATTCATTTCTCACGAAGTAGATGTGTGAGAAGTTTGAGTTTTCAACAAGCTGCTGTAATAGATAAGTATAATTTATAGGTGTAAATATTAAAAAATAAATTTAAATTAATATGTTGGGTGATAGAATTTGAAAGTTTTGTAATTATTATGTTCAATGATTTTAATATTTTTCTGAACTTATGAATAATATGCATTCCTGCATAATATATATACACACAGACAGATATTTCTATATGATAAAAGGCAGTGTAACGCATCCGGTGCGAATCCATCAAACTTACCAGTCTCCGAGGAAGAGACTCAAGGGTGAAAGGTTCCATTCTCCCATTGGTTGACAAGAAACAAGAATCCCGCGATTACTTCTCAAGGTTACAAGTCCCTGATAATTGAGCAGTGGTAGACGCTTCTTCCTAACAAATCAGAAGGCACATCGCATTTCACCCACAAAATAAATCGCCAAGTGTCACTTGAGATTATTTCAAGTATTATTAAGTTGCAATCATATTAATTTTTCTTTGCGACATGTAAGGAATTTTAATTTACTTCTCATATAAAGTGATTCACGGAAACAATGATATGGTATTTTAAAAAATATCCTTTTTTTCCCTGCAAAAAATTGATAAAACTGACTTTCTTTTAAAAAAGTAATCAATTTAAATATTTTAGACTTATTATTTTGTAACTTATTTTTAAATTACATATTACTTATATTTTCCTTTGCAATATACAGGTGTATGTAAATTTAAACTTAAAAAAAAAAAAACATATTCCATATTTTAAAAGTAAAAAATTAATAGTTATACGAAAAGTAAAATTAATAATTTTTTATTTATAGCTTTGCATCAGGAGGACAGAAGCTTAGGGGGTTAGACGGTTAGGATTCAACCCGAGATACTTATTTATTAATCAATATACGTATTAAAAAAAAATTGGAGGGGGGGTGGTAAACGATAAAATACAATTAAAAAAATAGAATTATTTCAATAGTTGCAGCAGACTGTTTTAATTACGCACTTTTATTGCATATTTATTAAATTTTTGTTTTATTAAGAAATCTTAATTTTGTTATAGTATATTAGCCGGAAAACCTGGTTTACGCAGAAATATTGTAAATGATAATTGTGTGTTTATTAGAACATAAACTAGCCGAACTTTGCTCATCTAAACGCTTCCATATTGTCAATTATTTTTTTTTTTTATCAGTTTTTCAAATTTTAAGTGAAAAACACAATTTTTACCCACCGTCCTAGGACGGGCATTTACACTAGTATATATATATATATATATATATATATATATATATATACATATGTTACGGCCAAAACCCGGAATCGGTCAGTTAGCGAATTGGCCAACAACGTTTTAAACTAGCTGGCCAATTCGGGAATTGTCCGGGTAATTCGCGAATTGGCCAGGTGCGATCGGCCAGTTCGCAAAGTGGCGATGCTTGATCGGCCAGTTCGCGAAATGGATATACGCTTAGGCAGAGACCACACATTTTTTTTAAATATTATTATTTTGTTTTAAATTTTAATGTTTTGAATGAAATTTCTTCTAAACGATTGAGATTGTTCCGAATAAAATAAAATAATTGATAGAGGAAAAGGTCCAAATACCTGCTACCACTTTTGTTTTCAATCTAGATCATACAATTTTCAAAATTAATAAAATAAAAAGTGACAGCAGGGTACCTTGACATGTTTTACACCTGCTTAGAGAAAAAAAATCAGTTTAAATGTCGTTTTCTGTTTATAAAAAGCAAAATTCCGAAAGTCTTCAAAATTTGAGTTTTTAAAATGGGTCTAAATACCGGCTACCTAAGTTTTTTTCAAAAAGATCACACAAATAGAACTAATGACAATTATTAAGCAATAAGAATATTATTTTAATAAATTGTATTGAATAGTAACATTTCTTATGCACAGAAAAAATACGCAATTTTTAATAAATAAGTATTTTTGTCAAATTTCTAAAAATCTTTACGACCATCTCTCACAGTCTTCTTTCCATTATGTTTCTAATTTTGTTTTTTAACGTGTAAAACAAAAAAAAAGCTTGCTGATTGAAATGAGAATTATTTTATTTGAAACAATCAAAAACACAATATCACTCTCTGCGTCGGTATAGTCCCTATCAGCCCACATATCGCATTCTTAACATTGAACCCAGAATCCCCTCCCCATTCTTGTCCACAAAAAAAGCACCCATGCAGAAGAAACAAATTTATCATTTTCCTCTGTTGGATATTTTCCTTTTTCACTTTTTTTAACCCTCTCGCTGCGTAATTGTTTTATCAAAATAGCTTCAAAAATTGCGTATTTAATCCCTCCGAGAGGAGCGTCTTTTAAGAATTTTTATTCTTTTGTCATCGGTTTTTCAAAACAAAATTTTTTGTCTAATATAACCGGGAAAATTCTCCGTTTAAATAAGGCAAAATTTACAATAAAAAAATAACTGGTGGGAATAATCAAGGAGTGTTAATTAGACTGAGAAAATGCATCCCCGAGGAAATCTCGGGTTGCGCAAATTTTGTTACTTTTACGTTGCCTGAGGAAATTTCGGGTTGCGCAGCGAGAGGGTTAAATTCAAATTTCAGCCTCTTTCGCCTGGTTTACTCCGTCAATTTTTTTCTTTCTCTTCACATTTATTATAGGCAAATTTGTAGTGTCTAACAGCGCTTTTTTGGAAAGTGATCCGGTAACCAGTGTCGGTCCTGAAGAATTACGACCATGGTTGCTTTTTTCATATTGCGAAATGGGACTGGAACTATTTCTGAACCATTTAAATTCATTTATTAATTATGGAACTATTTAAATTAATTTATTTTCCTCCTCTTCAAGCAGAGCAACCGAGAGAGGTCCAAATACCGGCTAGCCGGTATTCCGAACTCTGCTATGTTTAATTTAAAACCGGTATTACTCATTCATATAATAAAATACCAATAATGTGCGCGTGGCAATTGAGAGCTAAATATGTCTAGAAAATAACTTAATCAACAATTCAAGCCAATATACGATCGGTATATTAAAAACAAAAAATGAGAAACAGATATCTGAAAAACTTTTCATCTACCAGGTTACGCAGATACGACAATTTTGCATTTACTATTTGTAAATGACACAGACTTCAGCGACGTACTTTTCGTAACATTCTTCTCTCAATTAAAGTTACAAACTCTGCCTATCACCGCTAGGCTGCGCTGCGCTCAGTTCTCAGAACACCTAGTAGCCGGTATTTGGACCTTTTCCTCTATTAATATAATGACTAGCAGTAATCTGACGAAGTGTAAAGTAAAAGTGATGAGCTGATTTTGAGGGTCTGTATGGTTTCACGCTGTCATTTATATATATATTTTAACCCTTTCTAACATAGTTGAAAAGTGTTTATGAATTCAGGTTGTCTGGCCGTCTGCCTGCCTGTGCTCTAACTCGAGTAAAGATTCGGATTGACTTGTAATTGTTATATTATTGAAGTTTATTAATTAATTTCGGCATTGAAAGTGAAGTGTGTACCATTTTCGGTTAATTTACCGGGACACACAAAAGCATTTCGTTACAATATCATCAAATGCAAAAGTTTTTCCGGTGCATTTTAATGTTATTATATTATCTCAATTGTAATAAAATTGGTATGCATTATTAAAATGGATCGACAAAGTGTTACCTATAGTGTACTGAATAAGTAACAATTATAGTTTGTTTACAGAGACACTCAAAAATATTTTCTTACATTGCAGTCAATGGTAAAACATCGCTTTTAGTGCACTTAAATGATGTTACACTATTTCAAACATAATAAAATTTATATGCATCACTCACGAGGGTAACAATATGTTTTTTTTACAATTGATTAAGTAGCCATAATAGTTGGTTTTTATAAAGACGCCCAAAAGAATTCCGACAAAGAATTATGATATATGTGAAAAAATCGTTTGCAGGGAATTTTAATGATGTTACACTACTTCAAACATAATAAAACTGTTATACATTACTGAGATGTTCTAGAACAGTTTTCTATAGCTTATTGACTTGATAGAGTTTGTTGTTTATTTTCAGACTCACTCAAATAATTTGGTTTTTGGATTGTCTATGAGACATTCTTGCTTGATGTGCGTTTTCATCTGTGATACGCTTTTAAAATTTAATTTATTTCTATTGTATTACGAGGTTTGGAGATCACATGCAGGGCTGCGGACACCCATTCCTAAAATAAAATTTTACTATATTTTATGTTTATTTGAATATCTCATTTCACTAAATGAACAAGAGGGAATTTTCTTAACAACATTCCTATAGAGTTGGAAGATGTTTCATAATCTATTCTGTGATTCAGTTTCGTTCTTGTTTTAAAGTTAAGGTTGTTCATTTGTCGATGAGCCAGACTTAAATTTTAAAAAAGAATCCGTTTAAATTTTATTATTATTTCAAAACATTTTAAAATAATCTTCATCAAAATGGTGTTAATCAGATTCCAGTGAAAAGGAAATAATGGGGAATATTGTAACTTTATTGATGCCATTTCCTTTTACTATAACAAATAAAAAAATATTTCTATTTGCAAAAATGACAAATGTTTCATACCACCAAAGTGGAATGGACATAAAAAGATAACTGACGTGATCTATGAAAACATGACATCAATTTAAAAACATGAGATTTCAGCATTTTCATAGATAAAACGGAAATATTTCACATCAATTGCGTCTAAGTAAGGTAACTTTCCATCTTCTCATTCTACTGGTACTGAAATTAGGCAAAAAAGCCAAGTTGATAATGTTGAGCAAATAGTATCTCGTATGCAAAGTTCTAGCTATTAAATATGGCATGCGTTAAAGAACTATGAGCGCGAAATATCTCGGTTTAAGAAATGTCTCTATTATAGTGATTGCAATATTAATCCTTTCCTGAAAATGACGTTCTGTTCCTATCACGTGTGTATGTCAGTGCCACCTACCGGGCAGACTTGAATCCTCATTTCGTATATTGGCCCAGGCTTCCCTGCCACTTCGCGAATTGGCAAACCAAAACCCGAAATAAGCTGTTCATATCTTGAATTTCGGATTTTGGCCAGGAATCTTGGCCAGTTCGCGAACTGGCTAAGCTTCGGGTTTTAAACATAACACACATACACACACACACACACACACACACACATATATATATATATATATATATATATATTTAAATTTGGTTAAGTTATAAAAAATTTAAAAACTTTTTTGTAACGTGTGAATTTAAAAAAAAAAAAAAACTTTTATTACCATGATTTTTTTTTCTGAACTTGTTAAAACTTGAAATTTTTTTTAAATTGACATGAAAATTTTTTAAAACATTTTAAAAATATGAACTAAAAAAATTAATATTATGTATAATTATGTATAATTATACATAAATATTATTATACATAAATAATAATTATACATAAATAATAATGTAAATATTATGTATATATTAAATGTTATTATTTTTTATTTTTTTATTAATTTGTATGTTAATCAATTAACAAGGTATGCATTTTGAAGAAATGAACACACACGCACACTTTATAGAAATAAACAGACATAAGTAAAATCGAGACACTTTATTGAACCGATTAAAATAATACACTTTTAAAGGTTTCTATATTCAGGTTACATAAAAAGTGGTCTCTAACATAATCCACAGTCATTAAAAACTTAGATAGAACATCATCGAAATTCACAATCATTAAAATCATATCTCTCAACTTTCGAAATTTTTCGCTGTTGTTTAACTTAAAACACATGTGGAGAGGCACACTTCGATGTCTGAAAGCACAGCCGGTGCACTCGTAAATTTTATTGAATAAACTCAATATATTATCCTCAATGCAAAAGATCAGTTTAGACCATAATACAAATTCCATTTTCTTGAGTCATACTACCATCTAGATTTTTGTTTGAATAAATTGGTCAAATGTTTCTCATACATATGATGAAGCAATTTTTTATTCAATTGATAGACTTTTTCTTTCAAATGTTGAAATTGATAATTGTTTAATTCAATCAGCGAAGAATTCATTATATTTTTAAGACACATAGTAGAATTCTTCTTTTTCAAAACTATAAGTGTGTTATTGGCGATAAATGATGAGCCTGTATATTTCAAATTAACGGCAAAAATTTTATACTGGAACTCATACGAGATTGGAATATCGATATAGATTCCATTTTTTACCAAATTCCTTCATTAGAAAATTCCCTTATTTGAATAAAATATTTGGGATTCTGTAAATGAAGACTTTAAAAAATATGGTTTCCGAATTCTTCCTGATCATTTTTCGTGTCGATTATGACATTCGTGGGAGGGGTTATGTTGCTTTCTTGTAACTCATTTTGCATATCATTTGCATGGGGTATAATGATAGGGGAAACTTGTGGAGGGGTCTCTGTTGAAATTGAATTATTGGAAGATTTTATATTCTGAAAGTTAAAGTCAATGAAAAACTCTGGCGGATTCACAGCGGGAATCAGGGAATGAATTGACGTCATCATCACAGCTGATCAATAAGTGGGTTGAAGTTTCTTCAAGAGTCAGCTTGTCCTTATGAGGTAATATGTTTATATTGTCCATATTAGACAGATTGAGCCTTAATATATTATACTGATTTGTATTTTCCAATGGATTCTTCTAATCTTTGACACTTAGATGGTGAGAATGCTTCTTCGTGAAATCGCTTCCGCATATTCATTACATAAGCTATTTTTTTACAATTTCGCTATCAAACACTTGCGTAAGCAGAGTCAATCGTTAATTGAATGTTCTACACATAACATTTACTTATATAGGTTAAAAAATAGCGACGGGTACAGTTAAACATTCAAATTGTTTAAACCAATGAAACCCATCGTTGCTTTATAACGTCATGTTTTATCTTGTCGCTGATAAGAAGTATCAGATAAATTAGAAGTATCAGTCATCGTCAGATAAAAGCTTACAATAAAAATAATTTCAAACTATGCTAAATTTAATTGTAGAGAGTTCTAAGTTCAATATCTTATCTAATGTCCAACCAGATCCCTGTTGTGTGACCTTCTCAAAAGAGTCAATAATTTTTGCGAAGGCATTCTCAACATGTTGAGATAAATTTCCATTCATCATTTAAAGAATAGCTGAAGACAGTCTACAATCGAGCTAGTTATTAATTTTTCGGTTTTCATTATAGTTATTTTATATTAGGTTAGTTTCTATTTCAGAACCGGTTTCAACCGGTTCCGAAAGTGAAAGTATTTTTTTTTTAAACTGAAACTAAAATCGAAAAAGTAAAAACTAACCCGTTTGTAGATCGTCCTCAGCTATTCCATGCAAAAAAAAAAATAAAAAAATATTGAAATCAAAGCGAGAAATTTGGAAATAACGCCCCGTTATCCTTTCTTCCCGTGACTGAAGTGGGCTCTAACACAGAGGAATGCGTGGCTCGTTCCATTTTAACATAAGCAGATACCAACAAAAATACTGAACATTCGAAAGCGTCCACACAGCAACAATAGCATCCAGAATAATTATAAAGTCTTTAAACATGAAAATTTATAGAATCATAGAACATGTGATTATAAATTAGAAATAAACATTTGTGATTGGTTAAAAAAAAAATGATCATCAGTTATTTCTTCATTTTTAAATGTTCAAGTGACATACATTTTAAAAGTTATCAAAAATTTTTAAGTCGCATCATTATCATATGTCATTCATTAAATATTTTTAAATTATTTTCTTAGTAATTAACTGTAGTTAATATTTGGATCTTCAATTTTCTGTTTCACGTATTTTGTCAAATGACGTCATCAGTTTAAAATTCGCCCATTCTCTTCTCAGAGGGATATATGCCTAGCTGTGAATCATTGAGATAAGAAGGGAAAACACTTTCGAGTGGGATTTTCCCGAAAGCTTATTGTGTGGAGAGGAACACTTGTAGACCGTTTGTGAAATCTTAAATATTGTGTCATATGGAAAAAATAAGGTAGTGTCTTTCCCTTTTTTCCTAATTATATAAAGTTATGATCTTAATAAGTTTTTATATAGTGTGCATAGCTACAAATTTATAAACTCGTCAAATATTTGTTTCATTTTATAACTGGTTTTCTGTTTTTTCTTTGAATATTCAAAGAAATTCTCAGTTACGCATTATATATATATGTAATAATAAAAATTTTCGCACTTTTATCTTAGCAAAACTATTCCAAATTCTTAACATTTTTCCTTATTTACCTATCTTTAACGATTATCTTAATATCTTTTGTCTTTTATTTCATGCATTTAAACCTGCGTATTCTTTTATTAGTCTAAAAACCTTAATCCATTCGCCTCATCTTATAAAACCCATTAAATTACTTTTTTCATTTTATTCTAAAACTAAATTATTTTTCTTTAGAATGATTTTAATAGCATTGTTCGATGATGTTCTTTTGTCTATTTTGTTCATCGTCGTCACGCGTGCCTTTCCCTCTTCCCCCTGGAGCTAGTCCTATCGTATTCTGCTCTTATCGCGTCCTCCCGGCTACTTTTACGGGATTTGTCATTTAACGTGTATTGTATTCATACGCATGCAGTTTTTGCAAATATTTAACCGGTTGCATGGGCTAGGAAAGAGAGAAATTTACGATTATTGAGTTGCTTGATTAAACCACGCCACCTGGAGAGCTTTTTCCCTGAATCTTCGTCATGTTGTTCTAATACGTAACATCTAGTGGTACATTTTACGACGTAGCAACTGCCCGCACATGGATCATATATAACTAGTGGAATTTGGTGCATTATATACTCGAATAATAAATGTCTAAATAAAAAATATATATGTAAAAAAAAAATAAAAATATCTAAAGGCTTCGATTATTATTCTTCGGAAAACTTTCCAATGGACGACAGCCTGACCTTTCAATCTTCCTTTACGATTTTACGACTGCAAAAAAGTATGATTTCTTTATTGAGTTACATAACGAGAGTATGCTGTTGCTTAAGAACGACATGTTTATATGATACTAGTGAAAACGTATCATATGTATATATAATTTTTTTTTTCATTCAATAAATAAGAAAAAAATGTTTGGCATTGAGTGATATGAGAAAGTAATAATTTCTCGTATAAGTAATTCTTTATTTAATTACATGTTGCTGTTTAAACCAATATGCATTTTAAAGAATATATTATCCTAGACCAAAAAAATATATATATACATTTTACTTAAACTGTTTTTATTTTTAAATACGAAAGACAGAGTGATAATTTCTCGCGTAAATATTTTTTTAAATTAAAAGTTGAATATTCAAAAAAATTCCTAGTTACGCATATTTTTTGTTTTTCTTTATATATATATATAACCATTAAATAAGCAATACGGACCACCAACAAAAATTGTGATGTTATGAATGAAATGACAATAATACAGTGTCCCCGACACACTTAACATGGATACCAAAAACATAGTATATACCAGCTGTTATGTATAAAATATAGTCCCTTATACTATATTAAAGTATTAATATGGAAGAAAAAAAGAAAAAATGGATACCGATAAAAATAATTGAAAAGCTTATATATTGAATTACGTTATCAAGAATACAGAATTCAATTATATAAGCAAAATAGTCGTTTTCTGTGAGAAAAAAAGCTAAAAGCTGAAATTTTTTCCGCTGTACTCAAACGACTACACGACCAAAAGAAATAGATTCAAGATGAAAACAGAATAATATAAATGCTACGAAATGGAAAAATCAATACAACCTTTTAAATATTTAATTTATAGCAATGAAATATAGTAATATTACACAGCATACCTAATATAATCCCATTTTTGTTTAATCCAAATCCACACATGCACATGGTATCCATTACCACTATAATTTTAAGATTATTTATGCAGTTAAGTTAACACATATGTTAATACCAAATGGTTGCAGTTAATTCACTTTGAAATACCGTGATAAATGCAAATAATTAATATAAATAGAAAATAATTACAATATTAGTATTTAAAATACCTATTAACACTTTTAAATTTTCTTAACTAAAGTAAAAAATCACAAAACTATTAATTTACAATAGCGCGAATAACCAGCATTAGTGCCACCTAGTGTTGAATATTGAAATATTACACTAATATAAGCCATAGACAAAATGCAAATTAAATTTTGGTGCTGCCATCTATTATGATAAAATAAAACTATTATGATCTAATTACATAAGAGTAACCATATTGAAGCTAATGCTTTCAAATATTACCAGCTGTTTTACCCATATATATATATATAATATATATATTCATTCAATAATTGAAAATGAAGTTTTGTTATTTGTGATATGTGAAAGACACAGTAATAATTTCTCGCAAAATTAATTATGTTTTAATTACAAGTCACTGTTTCAATCAATATGCATTTTTAAGAATACATTATCTTAGATGAAAAAATATATTTTACTTAAATTACTTAAAAATAGTTGTGTTTTACTAAATTATATATGAGGTAGATGTCGATATCAAATTTTAATGTATCAGTTTCATTCCATCTTATTTCATTCTTCTAATAATATTTGAATTCTAATTATAAAAAGTATGTACGATGTACTAGGAAAGAAAAAAAATCTCGTTCGTGAAGTATTTCATGTAAGAATATGTAATGTATAATTGAAGAGTAACATATATTTTTGTTCTATGCTACATAAAAATGGATTACGTGAGAAACATATTTGCTCTATTCATACCTTTCCAGAATGTATACGAAAAAGGAAATACATTGTTCAGAAAATACACATTTCTATGTTTTGAAATAAACTTGAGTCAAAAAAAAAAAAAAAAGAAGGGGGGGGGGTATAATATTTAAATTCAAGATTTTTAATCAACTCTGAATTGGACTTCATTCGCTAACTGGTCAAGAAATTCTTTTCAAAACGTGACTTACGTGTATTTCGCGAAATGCTATTCTTCGAAAAAATAAATAATTCCTTTTTAAAACGGCCTTAAAAAATATTCTTAAAAACGCTATTTTATTATATTATTTATCGTCCATTTTCAAAAAGCTAATTTTATGATATCATTGTTTGCGATATTACAATTATCTAAACAGATAAACTAAATGTGAATCATCCCCTTCATACTTCTAGCGCCACTTTCGTACATTTAAGAAAAGAAACGATCTAATTTAATTTCTAAATATCCATTTTTCCAATAATAAATAAAAGTTATACCTTTCAAGGTATATCTTTTTTTCATGGGTATGATAGACAGAATTGATCATAAAGTCTTTACAACGGTCTGTGTTAATATTTATTTGTATTTTACAACAACTTAATTTAAAAAAAGCTATATATATGACATTGCTAGTCCAATACGCATGGTATTTTCAAATAATACCAACGATCAAATATAAATGTTTCAGTTTTGAATCAGCCAGCAGCTCATTGAATAATCCATAGCACAATAGTTTATGTTTTTAAACCGCCTTCTTAGGGAACGTACTAATTTCTATTTAACCGTAGGATGCGAAAATGACACACATTTTAACAGAACGAAAAGAAAAGGAAAATAATTTGTATTAGTAAAAGAATTTATATAAGTGAGGATTGACTGTTCTATATATTTGAAAAATACATTTTTTAGAGAAATTTAAAAAATAAGACACTTCTTGGGAAAATCTTCTTCTTTATCATATACTCACGCCGAAAAAGCCAAACTGTAGTTTTTTTAAAGAAAGAAATCATGTTAATTACTGAAAGAGTGGTGTTAGTAAATAAATGAAAGAAGTTATTTTCTGTAGTTATACAAACAAAGCATTCAAAGTATAATTAATACTCTTTCGTTTTTCATTTAATCGTACACGGAAATGACTTCTTATCATGCGTTCTACCTTCCTAATCATGCTCTCCTAAATACTTCCTAAATCCAAAGAAATATTTTCAGAAATAAAGCACTTGAATTATTATTTTTTTTAAATAAGCCATTTTCACACACTTCGGAGATCTTGTAAATCAGTTAGCAGACAAAATATCATAAGCCAAACTGCCCGTTGGATTTTTTATCAAAATCTCTTTCACAATAAATGCTGTGTATATAATTTATAAACATTTGAATAAAACTAAAACATTTCAATTACTTATTCGATTATGTTTGCCGTAAACAATTTTGTTGCTGTTTATAAGAATGACTGCAGAAGGTAGAAATATTATAAAAGATTCTAATCGAAACAGAATTTGTATGAAATATAAACTGTTCGTTTATGCATAGGATGAGCTCAAGGCATTTTCAAATTTTGTTTTAGACCATTAGAAAGAAGGTTGCAAAGGGTGGGGCTAATGATATATCCATATAGAAAAGCCTAAAACTTGAAGAACGAGATTGTAAAAATCTGATTTTCTTTTCGTTCCGCCTCTAAAATACTCTGAGCGAGAATTACTTTTTTATTGTTAAGCTCTAATTGGCATAATTTGTGCATAATTTTGCCTATTACGTACCTGAAAACACTGATAACAATCTCCGAAAAAAGACATAGTCTTCTCGAGGCATATTTATTCTAAGAGATTTGAATTGAATGGAAAAGGCATTTCATAATGTCTTTTGGAAGCATTTACTAATTCTGACAATATTCGCTTGAAATTCGAGAACATTAAATTTACATTTATTATTATAGATATTTAAATAACCTACTTAATGTTTTCCATACTATGTTTTAAAAGAAGAATATATAATGCGGAAAAACCTTTTTCATAAAAGCTTAGGAAAGCTATTTAAATAGTAAAACAAGTTGCTGTATGAAAAGAAAAAAAACAGAAAAAAAGAGAAATTGAAAATAATCGAAGCTTTAAATCTGAATAAAACACCTGTTTGCAATTATTAATTGACGTATTTCTCAGTTTCTTTAATGTAAATTAGCCTTTAAAAACATTTAAAACCATATCAGCAGTTTGGTGATAATGATATTGAAAAGTAATTTCACCATTTTTTTAATATAAAGAAAGCATTAAAATATTAAAGAAACATTATCGTCTACACAATATCTCAAAATTATTGAACTTGAAACTTTCTTTTAATCTGAAAACGCAATTTTGGCACCAGATCATTAAGTAGATATTTAAAAAAGTCCTTCAGGCCAGTGGCGGGAGGAAGAGGTAGCTTTCATATTCCTTATTTTTAAAAAGCAAGCTTATATTATACAAGCACACGAAGCTCAATTTAGTGGAAACCAATTATAGGAGATTCAATATTAATTTTTATCAATACTAAATCATTATGAATGAGAATTTCGCGAAATTAGTCAGCTTCATCCAAAATGCTTTTATTTAAATTAACTTATATTTGGTTGCCAAATTCGGCGATATCTTGAAGTTCCTGTCATTTTAAGACAACATGGTGGAAGAGGCTAACGAATGAACTTGGTCGAGACCTTAGTAATTCCTGTGCACATGCTCACTCACATCGGAATCGGTTGATATATACAAGTGCTGTCGCAGGCAAAAAATCAGATTTTTCAAAATGTCACCCACATTAGAAATTGAAACTGCTATATCTGAGCCATTTTTTAAGATGAAGACAAAACAAAAAATGCTCCGGAATACTTATATCATGGTCAAATACTTAACCCGGGAGAAATTGCATGGGGTGTTACTTACCCCAGATGCGTACGGTTTTTAGAATTGTCAACAATTTTTTTTTTTTCAAAAAGTATTCTTCAACTTAATTTATTTTAAAATTTATAGATTTTATAAGGTTACGATTACTATTTGATTTATTGGTGACAAAGTAAAAATCATTCAACTTCTGGGTATGCGCGACTTCACCCGGGTTAAGAAAGAAACTTTTTTCAATTTCTAATTTTTTTGCACCTCACTTTAAATATAATTTTTTATTTAATTTAATGGTCTCCATTTTGAAACAAGATGGCTGATGAAGCTGGCCAGCGAACTTGGTCGAGACATTACGATATAATATCCACCTGCCTTCTTATATCGAAATAGGTTAATAAATACGCGTGTTATCGCGTGAGAAATATCAGATCGTTTCAAAATGTCAGCCAAGCTAGAAATTCAAAGTGCTATAACTCAGTTATTTTTTAAGATATAGACGAAACAAAAAATGCTCCGGAATCTTTGTATCAAGGTCAAATACATAAAAAAAAATATTTTTCGATTTTAAATTTTTTGGTGCCACATTTTAAATTAAGATTTATTAAAAAAATTTAAATGGCCGCCATTTTGAAACAAGATGGCGGATGAAGCTGGCCAACGAACTCAATCGAGACATTGGTACGTATTATGTATAAACCAAGGTACATCCAAATCGATTCATAAATACGTCTGGTATCGCGTGACAAAAATCAGGTCGTTTTAAAATGTCAGCCAAGCTAGAAATTCAAAGTGCTATAGCTCAGCCATTTTTTAAGATATAGACAAAACAAAATATGCTCTGGAATCTTTGTATTAAGGTCAAACACATAAGAGAAAAATATTTTTCAACTTTCAGTTTTTTGGTACCACATTTCAAATTTTAAATTTTTTTTTAAATTTTAAATGGCCGCCATTTTGAAACAAGATGGCGGATGAAACTGGCCAACGAACTCGGTCGAGACAATGGTACGTATTATGTATAAACCAAGGTACATCCAAATCGATTCATAAATACGCCTGTTATCGCGTGACAAATATCAGGTCGTTTCAAAATGTCAGCCAAGCTAGAAATTCAAAGTACTATAACTCAGCCATTTTTTAAGATATAGACGAAACAAAAAATGCTTCGGAAGCTTTGTATTAAGGTCAAACACATAAGAAAAAAATATTTTCAATTTTTGAATTTTTTGGTACCACATTTCAAATTTTAAATTTAAAAACAAAAATTTAAATGGCCGCCATTTTGAAACAAGATGGCGGATGATGCTGGCCAACGAACTCGGTCGAGACATTGGTATGCACTCTGTATACACGAAGTTACATCCAAATCGGTTCATAAATACGAGAGTTACAGTGTGACAAAGATCAGATATATATATATATATATATACGAGGGTTACTCTGAAATTATTGAGATATGCGCAGACGAGAATTTACAAAATAAAAATAACGGTTTAATTTTAAAATACAAAGTATTTTAACACAGCAGACGATCTTTTACTGACTTACTTCAACTTGTTTAGCGTAGAATAAATTTTAAACAGAAGAGAAAATGTAGTTGACGCGAGAACATTTTTGCGCTATGATTTTCTTCGATTTTAAAGCAGGATTAAATCAAGAAGAATGCGTTCAACGGTTGAAATTAGCATTTGGTGATGAATCTCCAGCTCGTGATACTGTATTCAGGTGGTTTAAGGAATTTAGCAGAGGTCGCAATTTTCTTCAGGATGAAAAACACACAGGAAGGCCACCGTCGGCAGTAATCCCGGATAATGTGTCTGTCATACGAAAAATGTTAATGGATGATAATCGCTGTACCTATCAAATGATACAGAAGGAACTTAACATTGGATCCGCAGCCATAAACAAAATTATTCATGAAGAGTTGCATATGAAAAAAGTAGTTTCCTGTTGGGTTCCCCATAATCTAACTGAGCACCAAAAAGAAGAGCGTGTCAGAATCAGTAAAGAAACTCTTAAATTGCTAAATGAAGGTGGCCACCGCATCATTTCTAAAATTGTAACGGGTGATGAAACGTACATACCGTTTTTTGACGTTCCAACACGTCAAGAAAGCAAAGTATGGGTCTTTGAAGATGATCCCACGCCGACAATGGTGAAAAGACAATGCGCTTTGAAAAAAGTGATATATGCCGTTTTCTTCAGAAGTACGGGATTGGTCAAAGCCATCAAGTTGGAAGGACAGAAGACAGTAACAGCAAACTACCATGCCACTAAATGTCTTCAAGAAATTCTACAAGAAGTGAATATTAGGGGACTAATGCTTCACCAAGACAATGCAACTTCACATACAGCCGGATTAACAGTTGAGTTTCCTAAACAAAAACGAATTAAAGTGATAGAAAATCCACCGTATTCACCTGATCCAGCTATGTGTGACTTTTGGTTATTCTTTAATCGAAAAAAGAACTTACGTGGACGTCGTTTTCATTAAGAAGAAGAGATGGATGTGGCTATAAATTCATTTTTTCTTTCTATTCCAAGAAATGAATGGCTTGAGGCATTTAATCTGTGGAAAATTCGTCTACAAAAGGGCTTTGATGTTGGAAGAGACTACTTTGAACACACCTAAATTTTTTTAAGTATAACTTTAAAAACCTAGTTGTATTTCAAAATTTTCAGAGTGACCCTCGTATATATGGTTTTCCAAAAAAATTCATATATTCATTAATATACAATTAGTACTTTACTTACATGATCTTTTAAAACAAATTAACACATGCGTAAACAAAATTACAAAAAAATATATAAAATAAAAAAAAATCTATAAAAAATTAAAAATTGTAAAATAATATAAAAAAATTATTATAGGTTGGATGGGTGGGTAGATGTTAGAGTACGGAGGAGGGTGGTGTTGTCTGGATAATACGCAATGGTTAATTTTTAAAAAAATGGGGCTTTTGTATTATTACTATATTTTTGATACGTATTTTATAATAATGTTGATTTGATATTTTATATGTAATTGGTGACTTTCATTAATATTATATTTAGCTTAATTAAAGTTTTATCTTATTTACAATCATTTGTTATTAAATTTTAATTTACTAAGGACAATATCATATTAATTACTAATAGTATGCCATTTTTATAGTGATTAATATACATATAAGTATATTTAATATAAATAAAGTTATTCTGTATGTATTAAAATTGGGTAATTATTTTTATTATTATTCCTCTATTCTTTTTAATATTGATCTATTTTCACTTGGGATTCATTTTCATTTTCATATATAATATATATATATATTATATATATATATATATATATATATCAACTTTTGAACGGAGGGTGGTTTCGGGGTCTGGTGGTCATAATCACTGAAAATATACCAAAATTTTTTGAAATCGCTTTCCTTCGAACGGCTGCAATAGGTAGATTTTTGTAATGAAAGCTACCTAAAAACCATAACAAAAAAAGTAATAATTAATAACTTTATTTACTGCTGAGGATTCTTGAAAGTTACCCACCATAACAACAGGTATCTTTAATAAGTACATCCCCAACAAACACTCAACTTACGGCCGAAAGACGTATATGTCGCGGACAAAAGGCCATTTGTAACCAAACAATGTTGTGCCGTAAATGACCCGCCGCTAGTTGCGGCAGCTATTGCCGAACCGCTAATGTTTTGCGTTGAGAGAACTGTTGCATTTACTTTGCCCGGCAACGCTTAAGGTGCGGTTTCGGGCCAAAAATGTAATGGTCCGTCATTGTCTAGAAAGTTGAGGGCTAATATCACCTAACCCGAATGTTTAATTAAAGAGAGGAAATGTATTTTTCTCTTCATTTCTTTCAAAGTAAGTTTAATTATTTTAAATCTGGGTTTTAGTAAAAATGTAAATATGTCGTGAGATTTATATTTAAATCAGTAAAATAGATTACATATTTTTATTTAGTTTGAAAATATTTTATAAAAATCAAAAATTGTCCTCAAAATGTACATGGGTGGTTTCCGGCAAAAATGTAATGGTCCGTCATCGTCTAGAAAGTAGAGGGCTAATATCGGCTAACCCGAATATTTAACTAAAGAGAGGTAATGTATTTTTCTCTTCATTTCTTTCAATGTAAGCTTAATTATTTTAAATCTTGGTTTTAGTAAAAATATAAATACGTCATGAGATTTATATTTAAAGCAGTAAAATAGATTACACATTTTTATTTAGTTTAAAACTATTTTTCTAAAAAATAAATTTTTAAATGTAAATAAACCTTGTACTGAAAAGACTGCTGCTAAAATTTTATTCAGTATCATTTGAGACATTTTCATCTAAAGTACAATACTGAAAACAGAATTTTCTGTATAAAGAAAAATTATAATCTAAAATGTGACAAAATAAATAAATAAAATAGAATGTTTTGCGAATCAAAATGTTTAAAATATATATACTGCACACCTTAAATTCCTAATTACAATGCATAAAACAAAAACAAGATTAGATTTATTGTTAAAGGGTTTCACAAATGTTCCATGAAATCCTTATAGATTTTAAGAAAGGGGGGGGGGGCAGGGAAAAGTAAACATTGCCCTTAAAGTTGACTATGTGCAAATATGCTTGTTTCAAAATATTCTGTATAATAAGAAATTAAAGTCAAACGAACTATTATTTTTTTTTTCTCTGTGTGTATGACTGTGACTAGTTGTCAGTTTCAAAAAATAAGTTATTTGACATTTTTCAAAACCCCGAAAGTAGATAAAAAAAAAAAAAATCCAAAATAACAAATACTGCCTTTAGCGGCCCGGCAAAGACCAAAGTAGTTAGGGAAGCTAGGGAAAAACGAAACGAGGTTTACCTTTTCCGACACATTGTTTTCCCCAGCGGGGATTTTCGTAGATATATTTAAAAATGTTTTCGCCTTTGTATTGAAAACTTCAGCTTTTAAAATTATTTTAAAATTATATATGAAATTTTAGAGTTATAAAAATATTGAAAATTCAATTATATTAAAAGATAGTTTTTTAGAAAGGTGTGCAACTTTTGATTTGTGGGGACTTCTAGGGATTTTATGAACTTGTTTACTTACACATTCCTTCTCAAGTGAAAGAATCGAATTAAATACCTCCGTTCTGCCTCTCACCCCTCTCCGTCATGTTTCTGAAGTAAAAAGCTTTATCATCAAGATAAAAGGTAAGATTATTTTTATATATTATTTCAAAAAGTTTATTACAGTTAGTTAAAATTAGTTATCATTCTACGGGACAGATTTGTATTTAAGCTAAAGCAATGCAATCACGTATCGATGAGGAACTTTCGGCATGAGTAGGCGCTAAAGCTCATGTTTTTAAAATAGACAATTTTATTAAAGCCAAACGAGTTATTAAAAGCTATTCTTTGTTAGATTATTTTTCTATGATAAACTAATTATGTACATAATGGGAGCAGCTTTATTATTATATTTAATTTTTTTAGTATTTAAAAACGAAAACGTGCAGTTTCATTTCCTCCATACTATGTGTATGGGTCATTCCACACGAATTCAACCAATGGGTGTTGCAGCATAGTCACGGATTTTTTTTTAATTTTTTTTTGTAACAGACATAGTAGTGAAACCCTCAAATCTGAAATTTAAAACTAATTTGCGCAATATTCACTGAGATATACCCTTTTAAAAAATGGTCATTTTTACCAAATGGCGGCCATCTTGGATGCTATCCCAATGTCTATAAATGACCATAACTTGACAACTAATGATTCAAATTTTATATTTCTGGTACCAATTTAAAGCTATTTATATAAAGAATGTATATATGATATTAAAACAATGGTAAATTTTTATTTTAATACTGTTTATTACATTTAAACAGAAAATATCACCCTCAAAAATTGGCTTAGTGTAATGGGCCATAAAAAAATGGCCCATCATACATTTTTTTCAAACTTGCTAAAAACATTGCCCCATATGTATACTTTAAACTGAAAAAAAATTGGAGAGGTAAAATTTTTCATTAAGGGGACGGTGGAGCTTAAAATCCTTAAAAATATTTTTTTTTTATTTTTGTAAGTTTCAACTTAAATATTATTCAAGGGTACATTATATACATTATAACATTCATTTATCCCAAAAAAAATTTAAAAAAAAAATTATTTTTGAGAAAAAAATGGAATTTTACGCTTCGTGTTAGAAATCTTCGAAACGCCCCATGCGTCTTCAATATCAATGAAAATCCCCAATATTTTTTATAAAAGTTTGGTTTATATACAGAAATAAAATAGAGCATCGAATTTTACATATTTGAATTTAAAGGTTAAAAAAAAATTGAAAAAATTTGAAATTTTTTCGAAAAATTTTCAAAATTTCAAATTTTTTCAATTTTTTTTTTATTTTTTGTAAATTTTATCTTAAATATTATTCAAGGGTACATTATATGCATTATAGCATGCATTTATCACAAAAAAAATTTTATTTTTGAGAAAAAAATGGAATTTTACGCGTCGTCTTAGAAATCTTCGAAGTGCCCCCTGCGCGTTCCATATCAATGAAAATCCCCAATATTTTTTATAAAAGTTTGATTTATATATAGAAATAAAATAGAGCATCGAATTTCACATATTTGAATTTAAAAGTTAAAAAAAATTTTTTTTGAAAAATTTTGAAGTTTTTTCAAAAAAATTTTGAAATTTTGAATTTTTTTTTTTTTTTACCTTTAAATTCAAATATATAAAATTCGATGCTCTATTTTATTTCTATATATAAACCAAACTTTTATAAAAAATATTGGGGATTTTCATTGATATTGAAGACGCATGGGGCGTTTCGAAGATTTCTAAGACGACGCGTAAAATTCCATTTTTTTCTCAAAAATTAATTTTTTTTTAAATTTTTTTGGGGATAAATGCATGTTATAATGTATATAATGTACCCTTGAATAATATTTAAGTTGAAATTTACAAAAATAAAAAAAATTATTTTTAAGGATTTTAAGCTCCACCGTCCCCTTAAAGAAAAATAGCTTTTTACACATAGGATGTCATTTACCTAACAGTGACTATCTTAAAAGACGTAAGTATCTTTGGTTTAAAAAATAATGGTTAAAAATATTTTTTTCTGGCATATGAATTAATGTATGAGCATCAACATATAAATAATTCAATTTAGAAATACCAATCAGCAGTTAATTATACTAAAAACACATACATATTAAAATAACAGTAAATTATCATTTCAATACTTTTTATCTCATATAAAATGATAATATGTATAATTCTCAAAAAAATATACATAATGGAAAATATTTAGAAAGAAAAAGAGCCATAAAACATATTTTTTTGAAATATGGCAGAAATACTAGCTGAAAATCAATTGAATTCAAATAAAAGATTAAAAATTAATATTAATGAGTTGATTGAGTTGACATTAGTTATTCAGGTTACTGCCAATTTCAATTTAAATGAACAAATCTTGACAAAATGAGTACACAAATCTTGTGTGATACAAATGTACAACAAAAACATCAAATATGTATAAAAGTAAGACTTACAAGGAGAGGGCCAACCTTGTTAATCACAGATTTTGATTATTTTAATATATGTTGTAGGGTAGAGGCCCCTTAGTGTCAGGTTCAACGGATTTTATCCAATGCTCCTTAGTTCTTGAGAAACCGGGGGGTCTAATATTAGTGCACAACTTAAATACTTACTTTGCTACCACAATGGTAGGTCAATCGTAGCTCAGTTGGTATGGTGTTAACCGGCTGATTGGCGGGCCCGGGTTCGATGCCTGAATGCGCTACATTTGTTTTTCTCATTTTTTGTTTTATAAATTTACTTGTAAGTATAACTTGATAATCTCAGTGTCAATTAAAATTTTTAATATTGTATATCAATTATAATTTTAACCTATTTAATTTTTTACTTTTAACTGAATAGTTGTAATAAAACATCATAAAACTGTTCTTTTTTTTTTAAATCACTTTTAAAATGTATTTCATATATTCTTTATCGTTGCAATGATATTGAGCAATTGTGTCAATTCGTGATTTTAAAGAAACATCATTTACGCATTGCTTTAACAAAGGAAGTCAATGAGATAATACTATTATTCTGTTTTTAAAGTAACAAGCATAATCATATTAAAAATTAGCACCAGAATTAAATTACAACCGATTTTTTGCATATTAAAGATTTTTAAATTTGTAATAAGTATGCTTGCGCTTTCAATTATTTTGCTTTCCCCTTTATCTTTTTTCTGCTTTTAGTGTATTTGAATATTACTTTTTTTTATCATAACTAGATGGCACCACAACAGAATTTGTCACGATTTTGGAATTTTTATCATTCAATAATAGATCCAGTTTCTTTCTAAACCTCTTTAATGGATGAGAAATGATAGTTTACAAATAAGAAATGATAAATTTAAGTTTGATAACATTATAATTAATGTTTGGTGTTAAAATTTTTAATTGAAATTATTAAATTATAATTAAAACTATATTTATAAAACAAAAAATGAGAAAAACAAATGTAGCGCATTCAGGTACTGAACCCGGGCCCTCGGATCAGCCGGCAAACGCCATGCCAACTGAGCTACGACTAACCTGTCACTTTTGCTGCGAAGTAAGTATTTAAGTTGTCTACTAATATTAGACCCCCTGGTTTTTCAAGAACTAAGGGGCATTGGATAAAATCCGTTGAACCTGACACTAAGTGGTGTCTACCCTACAACATATATTAAAATAATCAAAATCTGTGATTAACAAGGTTGGCCCTCTCCTTGTTAGATAAAACTTATATGAAACATATTTACATAAAATAAGAACAGGGTACTTACATGGATATAACTTTATAATATATTGTTGAAAGGAACTTGATAATATGTTGTTGAAAATTACCAAGGATTTAATCTGTCTTGAAGTTTAAGAATAAGAGTTGAATTGCTGTATGCTCCTCTGGAGCAACAGAGTATAAGTTCTTCCTGTAGCAGTCATTGGGGTAGACACTACTTTCATTATATGCTCATATGGAATCCAACAAACATCTGAAGATTTTGGCCATGAATATGATGAACTAGGACCATGAGGATGCATGAACATAATTTTATAGTCATTGAATTCCTAGCAGTAATCTAAAATCTTACAAATCCACCAATTAACACCATATACACATGCAACATATTGTTCACTTTTAAATGTTTGTGGTTTGTCGGTTTCAGTAAATCTCACAGTTGCAATAAAATTTATTGAGGAGCCTGATACCCTGGAAACCAGTATTTGGCCTTTATTTATTTGCACAAAGCTGTGATTAACCCTTGTTCCTACGATTGTATCTGCCTTTGCATACCTATCTGCTAACTGATTATTGGCAATTTCAATTTCAGATTTTGTTATAAAAAAACTTTCAATTCCTTTAACATATTCTTTTGAAAATGTATACAGATAAAATGCATTTAAGATACCATCTTTGAATGGACGCTGGAAGACTTGCTTTGGTGGCCATGCGTTTTATGGTGCCGCCTATTCCATCACAAGCTCCTTTTCTGTGGCAAGAGGCAAAAAAATGCCATTCAGCTTTCACACCATGTTCTTCTTCATGATGGCAGAGATTAATAAAATTTTTATAATTTTTGTATTGGGCTGATGATCCATCATTAAAATATTTTATGTATTTAATCTGTGGAATTTGTGAAATTAAATAATTGACAATTACTTTTTGAAAAGCCCAAAATGTAGTAGTGTCATGAACTAAATGCTCGCTTATAGGAATAGATTTCACAGTATCAGTGATACTGTCCCTTATATAAGCAAGAAAGGGTGAACTGTAACCTGTTCTTTTTGCCAATGGATATTTTGAATAGCATCTTGCACAATGCAAGTATAGTTTTCAGAAAAATCAGCTGAAATAATAGCAGTTTCTGTATTCAATTCATCCTTTGTTTTCTTGAAATATAAACTTTGTGATTTTGCAAAAAAGTGGTGTGAACATAAAGCAAGGAGTTTTGTAATTAAATCATCAACAAATTCATCAACAGGCATAATCACTTTTTTTAATTCTGCTCCATCAGTCTTTACCCACTGTTTATAAATAATATCATTACTCATTTCCAATTCATCTAAACCCATTAAATCTTTCTTTAAAATTTCAGGAGATGGACATTTATCACACCTGTGCAACATGCATTCTTCAGATTCAATGCAAAAAACAAGTTTTTTTAGCAGTGATATGTAGTCATTGATATGAATAGCATGAAGCATAAGTTTAATATTTTGATGGTATACACACACACAGACAGAATGAATACCTTTGCTTCCAGCAGTAACACATTCTCTTGGACGTAGTGAGCAAAACTTAGACAATCCAATTTTTAAGTCATGTTGTTCTTTAAATGCAATATATAAGTCCTTTAAATTGTGCAAAATCAATCTCTTTTGTTTTAATATTCTGCCGTTTTCAGTTGGAACAGATATGAAATCTTTTTTTCCTGGACACATGCGGCTGTTATTATCATCATAATAAAAATTAATAACTTTTTCTATAACGTCTGGACTCAGTTTAACACTTTTTCTTCCACTAGGCATCGATAACATCCCTTCTGTTGTTTTAAACTTCCTTGCCTTTTTTACAAGATACTGTGTAGTATTAAAATAAGTCATTGTTTGCTGTATTGTCCATGAATCTGGAACTAGTGTTAGAATTTGAACTTTTTCTTTAAAACATGCGTTTGTAAACTTCTCCAATAATTTATCCATCATAGATGTGCAGTCAAGACAAGTTGTGTCTTTACTATTTTGAGGCTTATTTATGGTTTCAACACCTAATACTGTAGCTGCTTTAGTTGCAACACACTTAGTTATTTTTGAAACTTTCTTTTGCATGTAATTAAGATTTCTCTTTGAGGTACGCCTACTTACCTTTATTGGCGATAACTCTAACAATTCACAACTTTTGTTTAATTGTTCTATTACTACTGTGGGTTCATTAAAATCTGAATCAGAGGGGCTTTCTGTTCCTGAGGTGGTTATCCTGTCAACAATAGACATTTTTTTCATATTTACTGATGAATAACAGGAAACACACAATTTTTTTCCTGGAATGAGGATATCTGGATTTGTTTTAGACATATCTAATGATATTGTTTTTAGTGATTTTGCTCTGATGCTATTTGGATGTTTATTAAATGGATCACAACACTGTCTCTGTCTTAAAATATACCATTTTAGATATTTATCCTTGTGAACCTTGCATATACTATTTCCATGGACAAAGCATTTTTCATCTGGGATTACATAATGCAATCTTTTTTTTTAATAACTGCAAATCACGTGAAGACAATTGAAGAACAGGAATCAGATCAGTACTAAACGAAACACCAAGTTTCTTGCATACAACACTAGTACTCAAGTACAACTCAAGTACACTCCATGTCCACTGTAGAATCTTAAGTACAAAATAACTATTCTATGCCAGTGCATACTACATTGAAAACATCAACAGAAATGATGTTTAAAAGGGATAGTCGAATTTTTTTGTACATTATGATGTAATATTTCATCATACTTTAATTACAACCAATTAGAAAACAGATGACGATACAGCAGCAATCTTTTCCCAAAATTGCATCAGCATACAACATGATGCAATAATTCATAAATTATGTCAAATATTTTTTTTATTTAAAATTTTATATATAATGCAGTTTATAATAAGCTTACCCACAAAAGGTTTCAAAAATTTTCAACAAAAGATTTGTTGGATACATTATGATAAAATTGCATAAACATATAACATGATGCAATATTACATCAGGATAGAAGATGATGCATTATTACATCATGTTTTGAATTCAAATAATAAGGAAAATAGATTATGCAAGATTAGCATTCATTTCCTGAATTCTGTCATTCTTAGTATGTAAATTTATTGAAATAGTAAATACATAAACAGACATATTTATATCTGAATATTTAATGCAACTTGAATGATGTAAATATATGCATACAGCAGAATTTTTCTATAAAGTCACATACAAATGTAAAACTTTTTAAGTGAGCAATTTTTAAAGTAAGAAATAGAAATTTAGGTATAAAAATTGAATTTCTTGCATGGAAAACGTTTTGAATAGATTCCACATATACACATGCAGTAAAATCTCATTTATATATATTGCATTTAAAGGTTTTTCACAATTATACATTATATTCTTTATTTATTTTCTTATTTTCTTCAGTGTTAAATTTTTTCAATTATACATTTTTAGCAATGACTTCTTTTTTTTTTTTGGGGGGGGGGGGGAGCAATTGGAGGGTGGTCCTACAAAAAACTTATGAGATTATATTTCATTATAGTTTTACATTAATTCAGGGATTAAAAAATATTTAGTTTTGGCCATTATTTCTTAAATCAGGGATATTTACATGTTTTAAGATAGTCACTGCTTAGTAAGTGACATCCTATGTGTTAAAAACTATTTTTTTTAAACGAAAACTTTTACCTCTCCAATTTTTTTTCTATTTAAAGTACACATATGGAGCAATGTTTTTAGCAAGTTTGAAAAAAAAATTATGATGGGTCATTTTTTTTATGGCCCATTACAGTAAGTCCTTTTTTGAGTGTGATATTTTCAGTTTGAATGTAATAACCAGTATTAAAATAAAAAATTACTATTGTTTTAATATCATATATGCATTCTTTATACAAATAGCTTTAAATTGGTACCAGAAATATAAAATTTGAGTCATTAGTTGTCAAGTTATGGACATTTATAGACATAGGGATAGCATCCAAGATGGCCGCCATTTGGTAAAAATGATCAATTTTCAAAAGGCTATATCTCAGTCAATATTGCACAAATTATCTTAAAATTTTAGATTTGATGGTTTCACTACTACATCTGTCTGTAATAAAAATTTAAAAAAAATCTGTGACTATGGTGCAACAACTCTTCTTTAAATTGGTTGATTTCACATGGAATGACCCGTATTACTAATTACTACAATTAATATATCAAACAGTTTCAGGAAATTTAACTTTTAAGAATTTCATTCTAATTCTCTACAATCAAAAACAATTAAACAGAAACCTAATTTGAAGAACAAATTAAAAACAAAAACAAACTTTTATTTCCTGCATTGCTTAAGCCCCAGAAGGGACAGATATTAAGATATTTCATTCAATTAGTTCTACATTTAATGTTAAATTTTGCAACAAATAAGTTAAGCCAATTGAAGATTAAAAATTATAAATAAAATTCATACAATATGATACTTAAAACACCCTAAAAAATTAGATTCCATTCAAATAAAATTGAAATAAATCTTAAACTTCTACCATTTTTAATTGATAATATTTGAATTGCAGATTTTGTATTATGTTTATGACAATTGTACATAAAATTTCCTAGTTTTACATTTGAAGTTGGAATTTTTAAATATACATTCAGCAATGTTGTGGGACATTATTTACCTAGAACAACTGTTGAAAATTAAACTGCACAACAGATTAGGGAATGAAAAAAGCAGACAATCTTACATTCATGCCAATTCTGTAAAATTCTTTATTTTTCATATAAAAATGTGTTATTTAAAAGTGTTTGTTTATACATTATTTTACTGTGCAGACCAGTACATAACTGAATTTGTACATATTTATACTAGCATCCAGGGGTGCAGAAAATGTTTCTACTCCCAACATTTCCCCCAATCCACATGAAAATTTCCCCAAAATTTTGCGGTATGTTGTAGGTAAATGCTGTATTATCGTAAGTTCCAATATTTCTCAACTTATGCGCGAGTATATATAGCAGAGGTGGTTCTGAGTGAAAAGCAAAAATTCTGAAATTCACAGCAAATTTTCTGAAAGGTTACAGCACAGTGGGGGAAAATGGGAGGGGCGGAGATCCACTCCCAGCACTATGTTTTTTCGCGGCCGTTTGATGAAATTTGCGATCTTCTGACGAAATTTGCAGTTATTTTGCCTTCTTTTTGATGAAATTAGCGCTTTTTTCGTTTAAATTCGTGGTTGTTTTGCGATCGTTTGACGAAATTGTGGTTTTTTTCGCGATCTTTCGCCGAAATCTGCGTTTTTTTTCTCGAAGAGTTTTGCAGTTATTTCGTCACTTTTGACGAAATACGGGGTTGTTTCGCGATCTTTTGACGAAATATGCGAGTTTTTTTCACGTTCTTTTGATAAAATTCGCGATTATTTCGCTATGTTTTGACGAAAATCGTGGTTATTTTGACCCTTTTGACGAAATTTGCGGTTTTTTCGCAATCTTTTGACAAATTCGCAGTTGTTTTGCGATCGTTTGACGAAATTTGTGATTGTTTCGTGATCTTTTGACGAAATTGCGGTTGTTTTGCGATCTTTTGTCAAAATTTGTAGTTTTTGCGATCTTTTGAAGAAATGTTCGTTTATTTCGCCCTTCTATGAAATATGCGGTTGTTTCGCGCTCTTTGACGAAATTCGCGGTTGGTTTGTAATCGTTTGACGAAATTTGCTCTTCTTTCGCGATCTTTTGACCAAATGTGCGGTTTTTCGCAATCTTTTCACAAAATTTGCATTCATTTCGCGATTTTTTGACGAAATTTGCATTCGTTTTGCGAACATTTGATGAAATTTCCGGGTTTTTTTTCGTGTTCCTTTGACGAAATTCGCTGTTATTTCGCCATGTTTTAACGAAAATCGTGGTCATATTTCGCCCCTTTAGACGAAATTCGCTGTTGTTTCACGCTCTTTTGACGAAACTCGCAGCTGTTTTGAGATCGTTTGACGAAATTTGCGGTTGTTTCGCGAACTTTTGATGAAATTTGCGTTCATTTCGCGCTCTCTTGATGAAATTCGCAGTTGTTTTGTGATCTTTTGGCGAAATTTGTTCTTCTTTCGCGATCTATTGACGAAATGTGCGGTTTTCGTGATCTTTTCACAAAATTTGCCTTCATTTCGCGATCTTTTGACGAAATTTGCGTTCATTTCGCGAACATTTGACGAAATTTCCGGGGTTTTTTGCGTTCCTTTGACGAAATTAACTGTTATTTCGCCACGTTTTGACGAAAATCGTGGTCATTTCTCCGCTTTAGACGAAATTCGCGGTTGTTTCATGCTCTTTTGACGAAATTCAGTTGTTTTGCGATCGTTTGATGAAATTTGCGGTTATTTCGCGATCTTTTGACGAAATTTGTTGTTATTTTTCGATCTTATGACGAAATTTGTGGTTATTTTGCGATCTTATGACGAAATTTGCGGTTATTTTGTGATCTTAGGACGAAATTTGCGGTTATTTTGCGATCTAATGACAAAATTCGCCTTTTTTCCGTAATTCTTTGACAAAATTCGCGGTATTTTTATGCCCGAATTTTCATATTGATGAACGATTTTTTAAATTTTCGGAACTGCATGCCTTAATTTTTTGGAAAATTCGGAACAGAATCACCCGATATACGGTACATATTATTCTGAGATCGATTTTGTGAATTTCACCATACGGATATTTTTATTTATAGTGAAATTTTCCTATCTCAGGAAATTATGGAATTTGTTGTTAAAATCGAAATCAATTGTATATGTTTCTGCAAAATTTCCCCAGGTGTTTAAAATTTCCCCCGATCCTAGGTCGCCGGATCGGACATATTCTGCATCCCTGCTAGCATCTAGCATGCATATCTCAATGCTGATTTTAAAAGGCTAATTTTCTAAAAATGTCTGTACGTATGTTGAAATGCTTTTAAATACTCCTTTAAGTTCTGTAAAACTTGAAAGAATTTTTTTCATCTTTTGCATTCATCTATTCTAAGTTGAGAAACTATTTGCAGCAACCTAATCCTACTGCTAAAAAACTTTTGTTTTGTTATACCAGGTTGCAAGAAAAATAAGGATTTTAATGAAATTTTTAAATACAGTTATTATTGTGTATTACAGTAGACTCTCTCAAATCCGCACAGATTGAAACCACAGGTTGTGCGGATTTTAGAATTTTACAGATTTCTGGTCATGCTTTGTTTACATTTTTAAGCAGTAGTTTGAATGTAATAATGCAATCAAAATTGTAATGAATGCTTACAATATAGCAAAATATGAAAATATTTAAGTAAAGTAATAAATTAAGACAACAAAAATTAAGATAATTTTAAAAATGATTAAATTATTATGAGCAGAGGTCAAGTAAATAATTAATAGTATATAATTAAATATGCATAATATATATGAGATCCAGTTTTCTTGAATTATTAGAATGAAACTTCCCTCATAAAGGTACCCTACTAATTCACATCAAAGTAACAAGGAAGTTTTATTTCAGGTTTAGCCAGACTTAATAACTGAAAAAGCTTGATTAATACATAAATATATCTGGTAAAAATATTGCAATTGCCTGTGATATCAGCAATATCTTGATATATATATATTTTTTTTTTTTTTTTCAGAAATAAATTTATACTTCCATCATAAAAAAGCATGAGTTCAGTCATATTAACGAGAATTACATATTAAAATACGTACAGAATGATATAAAAATAAAAAAAGTGTGTAATTTTGTCTCTACATCTGAATTGAAAGTTTCATTGTTTACATCTGCAATGATGTGTGTATTTTAGGTATTTGTGGGTTTTTTAGGGTTGCAGATTTAAGTGAGTCTACTACTTACCTTAATAAAATTGATGTAAATTAAAAGCACTGTCTTTTATTAGTTTCATTCTGCCTGCTGTTCGTAAATGATCTAGATACTATTTACTACTAGTTTCAGAAGTCTAATTAATTAAAAAAATATGCTAGTTAAATTGAAATGGATAACTTTTAATTGATTTTGTAAGGTTTGGACAAAATTTCTTTTCTCGAAGCAGCCAATCATTGAAAAGCTTTAGACAGGTGTGCGATTTTGGCAAGAACAGCAATTTCTTCCGCTTGGAAGAAACCTATTTCTTCCATTTTTTAAGGAACTTGCTTGAAATGTGAAGAAAATTTTGGTTTTTTCCATTTTGGAAGAAACTTGCCAATTCATAAATCCAAATTTAATATGAATTAGCTGTAAACCACCTTTTTTAAAAGTAGTGTATTTTTATAAATGGTCAAAACTCAAAACCAAAAAAAAAGCCAGCCGGCTTTTTGGGGCTTGGCTAAAAGCTGGCAACCCGGCTTTGGAAAGAGAATATTTTAATACTTCTATCTTCCCCCTTTTCTTTAACAGTGAATGTTCAGTTTGTTAACTTCCCTCATTACTTATATTACTTTACTACTTATAAAATGTTTTGTTTTGTGAATAGAAAATTTGTTCTTGCAAGTTGCTATGTTCTACTAACATAATTGAATTGCATAACAAAATTAGTAAATTAAAATTTAGTTTAGTAATAGTACTTTAATATTTTTGTGGAAAAAAAAGGTACTTTTCGGTTAGCCGAGCACCAGTGTTATATATACATATAGGGTAGATGTGCCAGTAATGGACACCCCTTGATGTTTTTGGTTCATAAAAAAATAACTAATAAATATTTAGCATTAATTATTTATATATATATATATATATATAATTCCCTCTTGCATGTTTTATAAAACTGTGTTAATGTTTTCACTTTTAATCAAACCAATCAGGAAGCAGAAAATAACGTTTCAAAGTTTTTCTGTTTTTCTGTCAAAATCTTGATGAAGAGGCTAAGAGCTGGCTTCGTTTAATTAATTTATATATTATTTATTTTCTTGCAAAATTTGAATGTTTTTGTTTGAGTAGCAATAGAAAACTTAGAATTTTATATACTAATGGAAAAAAAGCATAATTAGTACAGGGAGAGATTCCCCCTCCCCCTCCTGCCTTAACCTTTCATAAAATTTGCTGTGAATTTCAGAATTTTTTTTTACTCAGAATCGCCCCTGCTATAGGGATAACTTTGACTAAATACACGTTTATTCCGCGATCCTTTGACGAAATTTGCTTTTTTTTTCCATGATCCTTTTTTCGAAACTCGGGTTATTTTTCACGATCCTTTGCCGAAATTTGCGTTTTTACGCAATCCTTTGATGAAATTTGCGTTTTTACGCGATTCTTTGATGAAATTTGCGTTTTTACGCGATCCTTTGATGAAATTTGTTTTTTCGCGATCCTTTGATGAAATTCGCTTTTTTTCGCAATCCTTTGACGAAATTTGCTTTTTTCCGCGATCTTTTGCTGAAATTCACGTTGTTTTCCGCGATCCTTTGACGAAATTCGCGTTTCGAACTGATGATCGACTTTTCATAATTTTCGGAAAATTTGGACCAGAATCACTTCTAAATTCACCAATTGGTCACGGAAAATAACGCGAAACTTGTCAACTGATATCGCGGAAAAAATAGTGAAATTTATCTATCGGTCACAGAAAAAAACTTAAATTTTAATGATCTTGCACAGTAAAAAACTCGCAACATGTGTCAATCGGTCGCTCAAAAATACCACGAAATTTGCTAGGCATTCGCGGGAGTTGATCGTAGTTTAAAAATGCAAACTTTCCAGAAAAAGATGAAATTTTTTGGACGGGAACTTTGCGCCCATGATATTCTTTTGGGCGGGATTTTAAAATCCTGAATCCCGCCATCCTACCCTGAAATTCAAGCCCTATGTTCAGAAAATTGTAGCCTTCAAGATGGAAGACCAGACATGAAATGGTACGATTCCGTTATGAAATCACACCCTAAAATAACTTGCAAAGAAGCAGTATACATTAATAAGGTACTCACATCGTTTACATTCGCCCTCCCGTCTTCCCTCCGAACTTTCCCTATAAGGTTTACTTTAAGTTTTTTGGATAGCTGAACCCAAATTTTTAACTTCCCCCCAAAATTCTCCTTCCCCCCTCCCGGCAATTCCCCCAAAATAGTTGTTTTTAAAATTAAATTTTTTATTGTTTTAGGGGAAATGTATGTAGAAATTCAGAAAGTAGACAAAATTTGCTACAAATAGGATATATGAAATTATCACGTAGGATAAACGGGTGTGTGTGTGGGCGGGGGGGGGGGTCTGCCTCGGAAAATTCCCCGCGCCCTGTTCTCAAAAACCAAATATTTTCAAAAAGTCGATTTTTTTTTTTTTTTTTTTTTTTTTTTGGCGGGGGGGGGGGGGGGGGTTGCCGGGTGAAATTTTGGTAGTAAGTTATAAATTCGGATTCAGCGACCCAAAAAACAAAGTTAGTCGAAATCCAAACCTAATGCCTGAATTTGCATAACTTAGTACACGTAGCGCCGCAGTGCATGTTCAGATGCAGCCCTCCCTCTTCCCGTTTGTCCTACGTCATAATGTCATATATCCTATTTGTTGCAAATTTTGTCTACTTTCTGAATTTTTACATACTTTTCCCCTAAAACAATAAAAAAATTAATTTAAAAAGAACTATTTTGCATTGGATTGTGGGGGGAAGTTAAAAATTCGGATTCAGCAACCCAAAAAACTTAAAGTAACCCTTATAGGGAAAGTTCAGAGGAGAGACGGGAGAGAGAATGTAAACGATGTGAGTTGTTAAGTGGAACTGCGCAACTTAGTCCATGCAGCACCGCGGCGCATGTTCCGAGGCAGATCCCTCCCCTCCCCATTCATCCTACGTCATATATCTTATTTGTTGCGAATTTTATGTAATTTCTGAATTTCTAGATACTTTTTCCCTAAAACAATACAAAAATTGATTTTTTTAATAAAAACCTTTTTTGGGGCATTTCACCAAAATTTGGGGGTTTGCCAGGAGAAATTTTGGTGGAAAGTTAAAAATTCGGATTCAGCGACCCAAAAAACATATAGTAAGCCTTTTTCCGGAACTACCATGAATTTTGCTAGGTATACGGTCTCTATTGCCTGGACTGCTATATAACTCTTTCATGAAGATTCAAGTGTTCTAAACAATCCACAATCCATGGATAATTATAAAACTGATTAAATAGTTAATCTTTATGTCCTATAAGGCACTGTTGTCCCTTTTATGAATCAAATTCAAATACATATTTTGTTTTTTAATTGAAATTTTCAGTTAAAATCAACATAAGTATATTTTACTTAATGTTTTTATCAATTCATAAAGAAATTTGTAAAATTCTCTTAATGCAGCAAACAAATAAATGTGTGGTAAAATAGATGTTGCATGCTTTATTTTTACTTGTTATCAATTAAAATATTTGTTAAATTACATGATAACGGAATGACCAAAACTGGTGCATAGAGATGGCCATAACGGGTGTAGGGGTGGCCAAAACTGGTACAAATTGAAATAAATTACGTAATGAGTTATTGCTCACTCCTCCTAAACAGATCCCTGCTGAGGTAGTAGTTACATACATCTAGTTTCTTTGAGTAGACGTTGTTTAACGTGAGAATTCTGAAATTTATTAAAGTAGTCCAAGGGTTATTATTTGGAAATTGTGGTATCACAATTTAAGGACTATACAAAGCAAAGCCTGTGAAATCCATAATCTAATGCAAAACATTGTACTTAATTTCAGTATACTATTAAAACATTTCTTAGTATTAATTTTCTTATAAATTTTATATAAGTTTAGGTTATTTAAGTTCTAAATAAGTGCAAATACAATAGCATTATAAATAAGTATATTTTTCTTATTGCATGTTTAAAGTTCTTCTCAAATCCAAAATAATTGAAGAAAAAAAAATAATAATAATACTCTGGCTATAAATGCCCAATTTTATATTTTTCAAAATTCCTAGCTGAACATGATAAATACTTAATATTGTAACTTTTATTTTCATGAATTTTAGGGGAGTGCATTGATTTTAAATCATTTCAGAGAGGGTTGTGCACCTTACTCAGCTCTTTTGGCATTCAAGCAAAGGTAAATATACTTGTCAATTTTCTATATTTATAATGTCAATAGAATTTTTTGCATGTAAAAATGGAAATGCACTGTCACTATTGTATTATATCGTAGGCGCGAACAAGGGTGGAGAAATTCATCATTTTAGTTGCAACTGGCGCATAGTGATCAGTAAATGAATTTTCTGACAGGATGAGTGAATTTTTAGTTAGTCTTTGAAAACTGCAACCTATAGAGATATGCCAAAAACTTTATTTTTTTTTTTTTACTAGTTAACTATATTTAGCAACTTTCCAAATTACTGCGATGTAAACATGATACTAAGTTTTATCCTAAATTAAACTTTCCTCTGTTGTATATATCTCTTAATTTTATAGAAAAATGGAAATGCATTGTAGTAACAGTAATTATTTTTGCAGCCGCATAAATTTTGACATAACAATTTTCAACTGTATGTTGCATCTTGCTGGCTGGTAAGATTTACTAGAAATTCCACACGCCTGGCTATTGGTGAACTTTGGAACTCTTTACCATGTTTGCTAAATTTAAATGTACACTTTTTGACCATTTTTTATACTTATACAGTTAGAATACTTATTCTTTACACTCTTTTCCAAAGTTTCTCTCAAACTTTCTTTTTTCTTTCCTTAAATTATAAATTACTTTAAAGTTGCTTAACCCATTTGCGCCTGAATTTTTGTTTTCTTAATTTTTTTGGTAAAATCACTTTGAAATGTTGCAAAATGAACTGGAAAAATACTAAAAAAAATTAAGCTTAATTTTTTTTTTGTTTTTATTTGATAAAATGTAAAAGAACTAAATATGAGTATTTCTAGTTGAATAATATGCATAATTATATATTTTGCCTATATTTATATTTAAAATGTTTTTAAATTGTATATTATGTACTATAATTAGTATTTTAATGAATTACAAAAAACTATATTTATTTCTTTGCAGATACTAATAACGTTATAACTATTATTAATAATAAAATAAGAATAATCGTATTGCAGACTTAATAACAATTTATTTCATAAATATCTTCGAAAGGAGATTGCATAAATAACTGTCTCCTAAATTTCTAACAAAAATGTGTGCTCATTTGTGCCTAGAACCCTATATTTTGTACATTACAAAAATTCATAAAAAATAGGCTTGAACATTTAATTTCGCAATTTAAAAAAATACGTATTTCAAAAAAGTCCACAAGCTAAGTTTATAACTTGCGATTTTGGGTCCATGATAGAAAAAATACAAATAAACTTACTTTTTACATTTCGCCCTCTTGAAAAATTAAAAATCTATAAACACCGAAAAAAGCCTTAATTTAAGCAAATAAATATCCACCTTGTGCTGTCATCTCTCGGTTATAGGTAAAGACATTTATAAATAATGATTTCATGCAATTTTCATGTTATAAAGAAGAAGAAAATTATATAAATGCATTAAAATGTGAAACGTCCCAAAAATAGGACGCTAGGCATAAATGGGTTAAAATAAGGATAAATATATTAAAATACTAAAATGTAGGTGGAATATTTATTATTGTTACAGTAACGAGTTCAGTTTCATTGTCAAAACACAAAGCTATGTTTATGTATGTTACAATATTTTTTTTCTCTACATGCAGTCAGTTCTTTGTTCAAAGGTTCTATTTTAACATTCGTTATGTGTAGTTTCTCATAGGCAGGCATAGCTATTTTCTATATTTTCTCAGAAATCTACTGTTTTAAATGGATATTCTATGTGTTTCCAAGATAGATTGAGAAATTATAGTAAAAATATGAAAGGGGAGAAAAAAGCTAAATTGCATGTTTGATATATAATATTACCGCTTTTTACCTGTGATTCCCAATTTTACCAAGTATTTCTTAAAATCTTTCACAAGGTGATGTTCTGATACTATTAGGGAATTTTCCTCTTGTGTGTATGTGCAGTCATTAGTGTTAGCTCTAGAATAAAAGGGCAGCAATGCAGGAATATCTCTATTACTAGAAAGTAACTAACACTGTCACCACTGCTATTTTTTGTGACCGGGGGTCTTTTTTCGTTAATATTAAGAAAAATGCTGCATGCAAAAATATGGAAATCGGTCGTATTATAAAGAAATATTTCATAAACACACTGATGCAGACAGTTTTCAAACCGAAGAATTATTTTAAGAGATATTTAATGTTATAGTTGGTCAAAATCATTCCATTAAAAAAAAATTTATAGGAGCAAAAACCATACATAAGAAATTGAATCATTTTTAGATCATTTTATACATTAGAAGTTCCCAATGTGCAGACTGCATTTATTTTTTTTAATTTGATTCATTTTTTGAGGTTTTATTTCCATTTTTAATTCAATTTTTCAGCATTTTGAGAATAATTTTCTACATATTTTAGTAACGAGTGTTATTTTAAATTGTTGGCAATTTTAAAAACCATGGAAAGAATGTTTCCTTCAAATTAAAAATTTATTTACACATGGCTATTATAAACAGAAAAAAACTTTCAAATTAGAATTAATAATTACGTGTTAAAAGTAGGAAAATATTGAAAATTATATCATTGAACTATATTTACACTTGGATTTTAAAAGAGAAAGAAAATGTTAAAATAAAAAATTCATTATTATGCGTTAAAAGTCATAAATGGAGGAAATTACGTCATATTTAAAATGGCCAAATATTAATGCAAAACAGTTTAAATTAAAAAATATATTTACATGAGATATTTATTTCAAATTTTGAAATAATCTTTTCAAGTATTGTTGTAAATTCTAAGACAGTGCAGATAAAACTTCCTTTCTAACAAAAAAAGTATTTTCACGTGAATATTAATAGGATTAAATGATTACGTGTTAAAAGAAGGAAAATATTGAAAATTGCGTCATAAGAATATATTTACACTTGAATTTTAAAAGAGAAAGAAAATTTTAAAATAAATTCATTATTATGCGTTAAAAGTCATATTACATTACATTAGCTTATTTTCAAATTTTTAACTAATTTTTTTTTAATCAGACAAAAACAGTCATCGTATCTCTTAACAGCAGTTGATTTGGTCTTAAAAATCTGCAATCAATGGAAAACAAATGGAAACCCGTTCACAGAAAGATTGCCACTGTTTTTTAAAATTGTAATTCAATTTTTTTAAAGCCGATCAAATTAGAGTCCTTTTAGAATCTGGGGTGTTTAAACGGGGGGTTGGCGAGTGTAGCTCTTTGGGGGCAGAGCCCCCTAGTTTAATAAAAGAAAGGGAGGGGCAATCCTGTCCTGTTCAAAAACATTTTTTGAATTGATCTGCTTAGAATTCCCTCTTATCATGGAATTTTGTGATATTTTCTCAAACGACTGGAAAATTTCACAACATAGTTTCAAGATTTGTCCCTGCGGCTTATTGGTGAAACTTTTTTTTTTATGCAACTGCTGTATGAGTCTCCCCCCCCCTTTTTTTTAATTACCTTTTGCTCTTACTGATTGACAAATTTCTTTCTCTTTTTTTTTTTTAATCGATTGGTGGATTTTAACTTTTTTTTTCCTTCCACAACCAATAGGCAAATTTAACCTTGGCCAATTGACAAAATTCACAATTTTTTTTTACGGACGATGATGTATAATCTTGATGTATAATCTGAGTATAATCTTGAGAGGAAATTAACCAAAAGGATATGTTAAAAAGAGTAGTAGGTACAGACCATTGGGTGCATAGATTTGAAAGGGGTCTTCGGGTGCTAAAAATAGCAAAAAAAGGCTGCCAGCTGTTGTACCCTGTCAAATTGGCTTAGAGTCAACACTAGTAGTGTTCTCTTCAGTTTACTTAATAACTGTTTATTTTTTTTTAAATATCATTTCTTATTACGTAATTTCTGAGCTGTAATCCGCAGATCAAACAATCATGTTTCGACCCATAAATTTTATTTAATAATTGGAGTTAAATATTTACCATGATTCATTAAGTTACATTTTATGAAAATAAGATTTCATCCCCGTAGCAGAAACTGTGCAGCACGGCAGCAGTGCTGCAGATTATTTTAGACCTTGCAGATTAATCTACCAGCTTAAAAATAAATATTGGGTTTAAAAAGTTCACTAAGAATTTACTTTGTTTTTATAGTTGTGTTTCTTGGTGCATTTTCTTTGTAAAATGCAACTTTTGCTTATATTATGGTTTACTGTAAGTATTTATGGTAGTAGATTGGTTCACCATTGTTTGGTCGCATATAAATTTTGGTTTGCTGCTGACAGACACCGAAAATTCTGCTACTGGGGATTTCAGGAAAGAAACATAATTGTTTGATCCACAGATTATAGGCCAGAAATTACATACATACAGATGCAATTTGTTGATAAGAATAACCATTGTTGGGCAGTAAACAAAAAGTTCTGAAATCAATTCTGGGTCTTTGTACAGAGAATTGTTTTAGAATTTACCAAACCCAAAAATATTTTTAAGAGTCCTAAAAGCTGTAACACGCAATAAAGTGCATATGTAGAATTATTATTATTAGTCGGTTTTATCTCTTATAATTCATTTATTTCAAATGTTTTATTATATGTATGTATATATGTATAAAGTTGCAATTTTAAAAACATTTTTAGCATCAACAATTTTTTTTAAAAGTATATTTACATTTTTATTGAGTTATACCCATTATTAAACCTAATAGCATATTAGTCAGCACGCTACTGGTCGAATGTTCGACTCCCAGCATGCAAAGGTAACTTGGCGTTTTCATTCCTTTGCGGCTGATAAAATGAGTACCAAGCTATTTGGAACTAAACACTGAAGTTTTTGCATTAGTCTGTCCACTTGACCGGGACATATGCTGTATAGCCCTTTGGGCCCCAGGGTCAAGTAAATAGGGATGGGCAATGTAGACCCTCCTTAATGGATCATAAAGTCACAGGTTTAGTTTTTATACTCATTCTTATTCATTACTTTTTACTTCAAATATTTCTTTATAAATTTAAATATGTATTTTTTAAATTTTAAAGATTTTTTTTTTTTCACCAATGAAATATTTGAAGAATATATTTTAAGTTAGCATTCAATTTTACACATTACCTAATAATTTTTATTTAATCAGTTTTATTATACATATTTCATTTGCAAAAATATTTTAGCTTCAATAGCATTGTGGAAATTCATATTTTAAGCTATTTTTCTGTTTTACTCATGATTAATGTTAATTATTCAATACTGTGTTTGACTTTGTCTATATACTTTTTTTTTCCATAAAAATTAAAACAAACTTTCTTTTTTTATGTAGTATATCTGTATAATAAGTGTTATAAGGTAACATCTGCTGGTTCTTTGGAAGTTTTATTTATTTTAATTTCTGAATAAATCTGCTTATTAAAAATATTTATTTTGTTTACTGAAAGTGAACATTATTAAGTAACAAAATTTTAACTTTTAACAAAATAATTCTATAGCTGAGTAATTTTTTTTTTTTATGTTCATATAGTGAGTATTTTGCAATCATTAGTGTACTACAAAAAATGGTTGCTGGCCTGGAATTTAATTAAAAGAATAAGGGAGGGCACATTGTTCTCAAAAGGTACTCTTTATGTCCTGTTCAAAAAACATACTTCGAACTGGTTTTCCTGTTATCAGTAGAATTCTGTGATATGTAGTATATCTGTATAATAAGTGTTATAAGGTAACATCTGCTGGTTCTTTGCAAGTTTTATTTATTTTAATTTCTGAATAAATCTGCTTATTAAAAATATTTATTTTGTTTACTGAAAGTGAACATTATTAAGTAACAAAATTTTACTTTTAACAAAATAATTCTATAGCTGAGTATTTTTTTTTTATATGTTCATATATTAAAGACTAGTGAGTATTTTGCAATCATTAGTGTACTCAAAAAAATGGTTGCTGGCCTGGAATTTAATTAAAAGAATAAGGGAGGGCACATTGTTCTCAAAAGGTACTCTTTGTGTCCTGTTCAAAAAACATACTTCGAACTGGTTTTCCTGTTATCAGTAGAATTCTGTGATACTTTCATGGACGATTGCTGAATTTTGCGATATATTCCCAAAATGAACAAATGAACAATATCTTCTGGAGACTGATAGACGGAATTCATTATTTCCCCCCACCCCTTTCCCCCACAAAGTTAGCGCGTACAACCAAGTGACTAAATTTGCAAATTTTTTCCCAGCAATTGACTGATATCTCAGGATTTTTTTCCCCATGATTATCAGATTTTGCGTTATTTTTTGTGAATGGATTGCCGTTTCATCTGGCGACTGATAGACATAATTTACGATGTTTTTCCAACATTCAATTGAAAAATTTCGTGAATTTTTTTTTTCCCCTTCAATGATTTGACGGATTTTGGTCTGTTTTTCTGAGAATTGACCAATTTTGGAATTTTTTTTTCTTTCCTTGTTAGCAATTGACAAATTTCATTTCCCCCCCCCCCCCTTCAATGATTTGATGAATTTCGGTCTGTTTTTCTGAGAATTGACCAATTTCGGATTTTTTTTTTTTTTTTCCTTGTGAGCAATCGACAAATTTCATTTTTTTTCCCTCTTCAATGATTTGACGAATTTTGGTCTGTTTTTCTGAGAATTGACCAATTTCGGAATTTTTTTTTCCTTGTGAGCAATCGACAAATTTCATTTTCTTTTCCCCTGCAACCTATTAACAGATTTCGCATCTCCCTCGACAAATTTCACTTTTTCTTCCCTCTCGGCTGATTGACAAACTTCACAATTTTTTTTTCTTACAGGCAATTGCCATATTTCGCTAGGAAATAACCGAACGGGTACATAAAAAATTGCAGTAAAGGACTACATGGTGCATAAAGTGGTTTGGAAAATGCCGTATGCTTATATTTTGAACAAAAAACTTTGTTAAAAACATGCATTTTCTATTTTTTTAAAAGTATTTTTATATTAAAATATCCGAACAATACCTCATTTTTTCGATGAATATCTAGAATAATATTTTATATATGTAAATTTCAAAACTTGTCGTGGAAAAAAGCTTTTTTTAAATAAATGTTGTACAAGAGTTAGGCGTAATTGTACAGGAGACAGGGTGTCTAGCCACATGGATAACCTGGAAAAGTTAGGGAAATTTGAAATTTCCAGCAAATATTCAGTAAAATTTCTTAAAACTAAGGATTTGAAATTGCAGTACCATAAGAATCTGACTTTGTTTTTCATAAGTACTGTAAACAGTATTTAAACATCTTATTCAATTTCTTGTGTCTACTACCTTTCAGTCCTTTATAACTCATAGTTTCAATCAATACCACCTTCACTGAAGCGTAATTTTGTAGGATTGATTAGATGATTCAATCTGCTTACTTAAGTTTGTTTCGGAACTGAACATTTGTTAGCTTAATAGTTGAATATTTATAATCTTTAAATAGGGTTAGTTTCAGAGCAGATATATTTCTTTTAAAAACGGTCTTTTTTGTACAATATATGTTAGAGCGATTTCTATTTAATTGTGACTACTGTAAGAAAGAATTTAATTCTGATTGCACAAAATAGGTGGAACCTGGTGCTAAAAGTATTCTGATTGCACAAAATAGATGGAATCTGGTGCTAAAAGTGTGTGTCTGCAAAACAGGGTTGTTTGGTTTAAACCACGCTGGTAAAAATCTATTGGTTTGCAAAAAAAAAAAAACACGGAAAGCACAGTTCTATTACATAGTTACTGAACAACAGCATCTGCTAGTTTAATGCATTTTCGAACAAAAATAAATAAAACTTATGCAATAAAGTTGCCCTTTCGGATTTGAGAACAACCTTAGAATAAAAAAGAAACTCAAGATATGAAGTCGAATAAAAGGACATTGAAAAATTGCGTGGTAGCGAAGCACATGTTTACTTTTAACTAAAATATGCAATAACATATACAGTAGAGGATCTTTATGACGCAATTCTATATAACGCAATTCTCCATATAACGCACAACTTCTCAGATGTAAACAATTAATTTTGCAGTTAAAAAGCACCTTCATTTTCACATTGTAAAATATTGCTGCTCTCTAGTGGACTAAATTTGATACATTAGTTCAACTTTATTTTCTAATTTAAGACCTTTTTACTGAAAAAAATGCTATTTTCACAATAAACATTTTTGAAAATGTCTAATATAAGGGATGGTTGTGTCAGTTATATCTGGATCATGTTCATAAAGTAAAGTTAACAATGTCTGACCTATGTTATGCAAAAATTTATAATTTGGATAACTCTTGATAACAAGGAATGCAGTATAAAGATATAATGTATTTTGACATGTTTCAGACTTATTTGGCCATGTCTGCAAGGTGAATTTAATGATGTGATCCATGTAACGCAAAATTCTATATAACGCACAACCTTGCGTTTTTAGGTTCGCGTTATAAAGATCTTCTACTGTATTTAAATCATCTATTGCATAATCCAATCCACTAATTTAGATCTGACAAAAAAATGGGGGGAAATCGAGATAAGGTTCGCTTGAGACATAATAGAAAAAAGTCTCATAAAAATGCCTAAAAAGATATATTATTAATTTTTAGTTTAGACATTTAAAAAGTAATATGTATTATAACATAGCTTAGAAAAAAAGCCTGAGTATCAAGTCTGATGGCTGTTTAAAAGTGTTAGTGGATGACAACTCTTTCCATTTTAAGATAAATGTTTTCAGTAGTCTAAAAATCTGGTAAAAAGGTATTTCTGTTTATTAACTGTTGCCTTTTTTTATATCTGGCAGTTTCTCAGGAGAAGTGTCAAATGTCAATACACAATACTTCTTGAAACGTGTAAAGACTCTACTGCTAAATTCAAATGATTCCGGGAATTCTTTATAAAAAGCTTTACTTTCAATAAAAGATAATTATTCAGGTAGTGTTCTAACAGAAAAATCAGATATCTCAGATGGCAAATATTTCAAAGAAATTACTTTGAATAGCCATGAGAAAGTATATTATATTTATGAAACTACACCATATATTTATTTATAGTATTAGTAATCAAAAGATTGTTTATTAAGATTTTCGAGGTATCAATGTTTCACTATGTAGAACATTTTATTCATGGAACATAAGACTAAAGGATGGAACATAAGACTTTTACTATAAATGTTTAAATTCTAAATGATTTCAATTTTCTACATAATTGATAGAAATTATTTAATTTAAATTATTTTTAAATGAAGTTATATTACTTATATATCCAACAATGTTTATTTTTATCAATAAATATGCATGTGTATGTAATAGGAAAATATATTTTTTTTAAAACCCAATTTAAACCAAAAAAACCCAGTTTTTTTTTTAAAAAAAAACAGGTTTTTTACCAACCCTGCTGCAAAATGTAAGAAATATAGAGATGTCAAGCAATCATTAACCATGAAGTAAATATATTGGTATTCGACAACTTGTACATTTTACAAAAAATCTTTTAAAAAATCAATAGTTTGTGCTTCAGAATCAATTGTGAAAGTTCTCTTCTCAAATTCACAACCTTTTAGACTTTTTGTGTGTAACATCACTAAATCTCGGTACCTGGAATTTTTTCTTTTTTTGGTATTGAAAACCTGGAAAAGTCAAAGAAATTTGTAGCTCAGCTGGAATAGACAGTAGACACCCTGAGAAGATGAAATTAAACTTTTGCGCTGTGTCATCAGAAGTGCATTTTTGTATGTGTGCATCATTGCAAATGAGTTAAGGACTAACATTCAATAGGGTTTGGTTTTTGTTTTATTTATTGCTTTTTAAAAAAGAAACGTAAAAAACTTCAGTTATGAACTTAGTTTTAAACAATTAAAATTGCAATTTATTAAAATGTATGAAAAAATGTTTTAAGCTGTTACTATAGCAGGAACTTACATAGTCATTGAAAAAGAAATGGTTGAATTTGTAAGAACTATTAATATTTATTCACTATTCAGATACTTGTTATAATGTTTAAGCAGTTTATTTAGCATTTTTCTATTGCTAATAATATTTAGTGTTAAAGTAATCAATAAAATGTGTATGTAATCTGAATTATAATGCAACTAATTTCACTTTTAGATGATACCCAAAATTAGCTAGGTTTTTAAAACTAGGTCTTCAAAACTAATAATTAAAACTTTGTTCATTTACTAGTATGACAATGGCTCGCTAAACATTTCTTTAAAGATATTTAGGCATAAATTCCTAATCATTTGCCTATTCTGGTTTTGCTCTGCAACAATGGCCTCCCCCCACCCCCAAGTCCATAAAAAGTCATAAAGTGCAGCACATTTTTTTTAAATTAACAGTATTTAGAGTAAAATTTAATTCTGAGATAGTGTCAGCTTTATTGTTTCTTGCACTCTTTTATTTAACTTGATCTCTGTATTAAGATGAAATTTTGTATTTTATTTTTCACTCACTTCTTGATATACTAAAATTAACGAAACAATGTACATAGGCATGTTTCCAATGGCAATATAATATTTTAATATTTTTTTAACTTAATTTTAAAAGCAGTTTTTTGTTAGCCAGGTACAGGTAATAAATCACCAAATAATTTTTATAATTATAACGATTTATGAGTTACAAAAACAATTGAGTTAATTATGCTTCAAACCACGCTCTCCCTTGTGGTGGAACTGCAAGACCGAATTATTTCAAGTATTGGAAAGTAGAAAATATAAGTGATAAATAGTAGTGTATCTCCATAATTTGATTTTTCAATATGATTTTTTAAAAACATTTGAATTTTGTTCTGAAAAACTAATTTTTCATTTCTGTTTTTTCTTTTGTTTTACAGAAAAATATGAAAATCTGGAAATAAAGTTCTTTAAGAAGATGGCTGTGGATTTTCAGCTCTTTTATCAACGTTTGTTGACTAATAGCACGATTCTAACAGGAATAATTTTACTTGTAATGTATTTATAATAAATTTGATCAACTTGTAAATAAATTAAAAAATTACTTTTGTTTGCTTTACATTTTTGGTGAAAAATAAAATTGTGTGACAAAATGACATCCAGTTCTAGTGTTTTAATATATTTTGTTTTTAGGAAAGTGAAATAAAAGGAATAAAGCGTTTCTCCTTTTTCCTTCTAAGAAAACCACCTTCTTTGCTTCATAACAAAAATGGGGGTTAAATAATAATTAATAGTTTTTATCTATTTTGTATAATTCAATAAATATCTGGATTTATGTAGATTATATATTTTAAACTTTGACGGCCTGAAAAACTAATATGCTACAAATTATACATTAGTATTGCTTGGAGATGACACATTAAATATTAACTGCTCTTCAAAAACTGTTATGATTTAAATGAAAGTTTGTTTATAATGAGTGTTGAAATTACAATTTTAATATGGATAATATTGTATAGTGCAATTTGAATTTTTGATAGTCTAGGTAATATTGTTAAAAAATGAAATATAAAGTGCTCATTACTTAATGATCCTTATAGAGTAAGAAAAACAAAGATATTTTTTATTATGAAGTTTTAGTTCATTTGGAAAAAAAACATGAACGATTAGTGCATGAGTGGCGGTTATATATTGTTAAAAAAAAAAACACAAACTGCCACCAATATTTTGGAAAAATATTCTTTGCCTTTAATAAATTCTAAGATTGATTAATGAAAAAAAAAAACTTTAAAAGTGGTGCCAACTGGCCTTCTGTCAATTCATAATAATTTTGAAAAAAAAAAAAAAAAAAAAAAAACTTTGAATGTATGATGAAAATTAATTTCTTTTATAGTTCATGAAATGAGGTATGTCAAGGATGGGTTTTGTGTGTGTGTGTGTGGGGGGGGGGGGGGGGTAGGTGGTAAGACCTTAACAGACTACAACAACATCATATTACATTATAGACACACTTTTATTCCCCCCCCCCCCCGATTGATTATACACTAAAGAAATTATTGTAGTGAAGTGGCATATTTTCAACGATAATTTAAAGTATCAAATTACATAAATAATCTATCTTAAAAAATTGTTTTAAATTCTAATGATCAATAAAGTTAACATTTTCTCAGTTTACAAAAATAAAACTCCTGTGGTCTTTTATTTTATTTTCCAGATAATTAAAAGAAACATCATCCAGGTAAGAAATTCTGTGTAAAACATGGTACTATAAAAGCTTCGGATATAATTGTTATATAACAATTTGAATGGAAATGAAGTAACTAGTTAAAAAATTGCTCTTTTGGCTAGCATATGTTCAATATTTTTTAAAAATACATTAAAGGCTTTGTTGTCGAATTTTCTTTGTTAACTGTAAATTTGGTTCTTGCAGCTGTTTAGGAATCTCAACATTTATAAAAACTAAAGCAACCATAAAAAAGAAATTTTTTAGGAGACTATGTCTCTACAAAAATATTTAAGGTTGAATATTGTTGAACGTTCATTTACTAACAGCAAATTTGAAATTTGTTCTGTTCAATGGTGATGAGCAGATAAGGCTCAGTTATGCCTCCATTGGAATTATCTTTTAAGGCTGTTCTCAACTGCTCTGCTCAACAAGCGCAAAACGTTTTGACATATTTACAAATTCATTTTTTAACGGAAAGATATAAAATTGGAAAGCCTGACTTTGGAATCGAACTGTGTTTTCGATTTTTTGATCAATCAATTACCTATTGGGTTATAAGCGATTTTGATCACGTGACACGGCATTTTTCTCCCCTTACTGACTGGATTTTCTTCTTTCGTTCGGAAGTTCAGTTCAAAATGCCCAGTTTGACAGTATTTTCTGAAAGATCTATGGCGTTTGCAAGAAAACGGAAAAAACAGTTTGATGGCATAGCTTCTGAACACCTTCTAGTTTCATGCGTATCCGAACAAAAATGAATTAAAACTTATGTCAGAAAGTTGACCCTTTTGATTTGAGAACAGTCTTAAATATTTTGATAAAATTTAGGATCTAAATGCATTTTGTTCTGTAAAATATATTCTTTTTTAATTATTATTTGACTTTTAATAAAAATTGTTTTTAACTTAAGTGTATGTTAAAGTAAAGCATGCATGAAAGTCAGGATGGTGTTACGAGAACATAGGGGGGGGGGGGGGTTAAACAATATAATTCCGACCAGCTTCGGGCTAGTTTTCATCCATGATAACCAATAGTGGCATAGATGTGGCTAGCTTTCGGCTTGCATTCATTAATTATGCCCATTGATGGCATAAGTGTGTTTGACTTGTGGCTAGCTTTTATTTAAAATGACCCTTAATGGCATAGCTGTGGCAAGCTTTTATTCAGGAATGCCATTAAATGTATAATTGTGGCCAGTTTGCGGCTAAATATCAGTTTTAGATGAACGTTAATGGCGCGTTTGTGGGCAACTTATTGTACTTGCGGCCAATTTCCTTCCGGCCTTATTGTGTCCGGCGTGACACTTTTTTGACGGAGCCGTTACGGGTATTATAGCGGGCCGCCATCGAACACTTTCGGCCAAGACTAACGAACCCATCAGTGGCCCACAAGTTCTGTGTTTATTGGGTCTAGATCGGGGTGTAGTAAATTTCAATGCATATTCCCTTTAAATTGTTCAAAAATCTTTTGATGACTTCCGTAAAATTTAGAAGTATATAAACTTTTTTTTTAAATTTTAAATTTATGTCTCATACATTTGTTTGTAAAGAAATATATTAAAAATATTAGATGAATGCAGCAGTCTTGACCCTATAAGCCTCAAAGCAATCCCCCCGCCCCCCTCCTCATCAATCTAAAATCAAATCGATGAATTCCGTTTATAATTTGTTGAGTAGTGGTTATGGAGCACAAATAATTTATATAAATAAGGATCTATAAGAAATCTCTGAAACATATAAAAAACATAAAAAAAAACTTATTTTTATGCTTTATATATGCATTAAATCTTGATAAAGAGGTAACGTATGCTTCATGTCGTCATGTGGAATAGCCAAGTATGGATTAACACGTTAAGTGCACGGTGACTGACACTGAAGCTGAAAAATTTACAATGTTTAAAGTAATTTTTAAGAAAGTATAATCCTGTAACAAATAAAAGGAAAGTAAATTTAAATAAATTTTCAATAATTACTTAAAACAATATATATATTTTTTTTAGTTTTATATCATATTTTAGACCGTCAGTCATCGGTGAACGATGAGTTCTAAACGGAAAGTTCAGTGTCAGTCACCGGTCAGTCACTGACGTTGCGCTTAACGTGTTAAGGATGAAATGAAAGAATTTAAAAAGTCCTTCCGGCCAGTGTCGGGAGGAAGAGATAGCTTTCAAATTCCTTATTTTTAAAAAGCTAGCTTATGTTATTCAAACACACGAAGCTCAATTTAGTGGAAACCGATTATACAAGATACAATTCTAATTTTTATCAATACTAAATCCTTTTGAATGAGAATTTCGTGAAATAAGTCAGCTTTATCCAAGCTGATTTTATTTAAAGTTATATTTGGTTTCCAAATTCGGCGATATGTGAAGTGCCTGCCCTTTTAAGACAACATGGTGGATGAGGCTAACCAGTGAACTTGGTCGAGACCATAGTAATTCCTGTGCACACGCTCCCTCACATCGGAATCGGTTGATATATATGAGTGCTGTCGCAGGCAAAAATTAGATTTTTCAAAATGACACCCACCTAATGAAATACAAACTGCTGTACCTGAGCCATTTTTTTAAATAAAGACAAAACAAAAAATGTTCCGGAATCCTTATATCAAAGTCAGATACTTAAGAAAGAAACCTTTTTCAATTTCTAAATTTTTTGCGCTTCACTTTAAATATAATTTTTTTTTATTTAATGGCCGCCATTTTGATTCAAGATGGCGGATGAAGCTGGCCAGTGAACTTAGTCGAGACATTGCTATATACTATCCAAATGCCTTCTTACATCCAAATAGGTTAATAAATACGTGTGTTATCGCGTGACAAATATCAGATCGTTTCAAAATATCAGCCATGCTAGAAATTTCAAAGTGCTGTAACTCGACCTTTTTTTAAGATGAAGACGAAAAAAAAAACTTCCCTGAAATCTTTGTATCAAGGTCAAACACATAAAAAAACCCTTTTTCATTTTCCAATTATTTCATACCTCATTTCAAATTTTAAATAATTTTTTTTTTAAATGTTCCCTTTTGAATCACAATGGCGAATGAAGGTTGCCAACGAACTTGGTCGAGATATTGTTATGCACTATGTACACACCAAGTTACATCCAAATCGGTTCATAAATACGCCTGTTATCGCGTGACAAATATCAGGTCGTTTCAAAATGTCAGCCACAATAGAAGTTAAAAATGCTATAACTCAGCCATTTTTCTAGATATAGACGAAACAAAAGTTGTTCCGGAATCTTTATATTAAGGTCAAACACATAAGGAAAAAATCTTTTTAATATTTTGATACCTCATTTTAAATTTTAAATTTTTTATAAATGGCCGACATTTTGAAACAAGATGGCGGATAATGCTGGGCAACGAACTCGGTCGAGACATTGGTATGTATTTTGTACACACCAAGGTGCATCCATATCGGTTCATGAATAGGCCTTTTATCTGGTGACAAAAATAAAGACGTTTCAAAATGTCAGCCACGCTAGCAATTCAAAGTGCTATAGTTCAGACATTTTTTAAGATATAGACGAAACAAAAACTGCTCCGAAATCTTTGTATCAAGCTCAAGCACATAAGAAAAAATATTTTTCAAGTTTCAGGATTTTGGTATCACATTTCAAATTTTAAATTTTTTTAAAAAATGTAAATGGCCGTCATTTTGAAACAAGATGGCGGATGAAGCTGGCCAACGAACTCGGTGGAGACATTAGTATGTACTATGTACGCACCAAGTTTCATATAAATCGGTTCATAAATACGCCTGTTATCGCGTGACAAATATCAGGTCGTTTCAAAATGACAGCCACAATAGAAATTCAAAATGCTACAACTCACCCCTTTTTTAAGATATACACAAAACAAAAACTTCTCCGGAATCTTTGTATCAAGGTCAAACACATAAGAAAATAATATTTTTCAATTTTCAATTTTTTGGTATCACATTTCAAATTTTATTTTTTTTAAAGTATTTAAATGGCCGCCATTTTGAAAAAAGATGGCGGATGAAGCTGGCTAACGAGCTCTGTCGAGACTTTGGTATGTACTATGTACACACCGAGTTTCATCTAAATCGGTTCATAAATACGCCTGTTATCGCGTGACAAATATCAGGTCGTTTCAAAATGTCAGCCACGCTAGAAATTGAAAGTGCTATAACTCAGACATTTTTTAAGATATAGACAAAACAAAAACTGCTCCGTAATCTTTGTATCAAGGTCAAATACATAAGAGAAAAATATTTTTCAATTTTTAATTTTTTGGTACCACATTTCAAATTTGAAATTTTTTAAAAAAAATTTAACCCTAGAACTACCGGAAATTTTACTCAAGTTTTATAAAAACATTCTACACCAGAATTTTTACTTAAAACTATTTAATTTGTTTATTTAACTTATTATTGTCTGATTTATACATTTAGTTTGTTTTGAAGAAATTTCTGGTTTGAATAAATATTTTGAATGTACATGTCGGGTCCATTGGACCCTTCTGGTAGACAGAGGGTTAAATGGCCGCCATTTTGAAACAATATGGCGGATGAAGCTGGCCAACGAACTCGGTCGAGACATTGGTATGTACTATGTACACACCGAGTTTCATCCAAATCGGTTCATAAATACGAAAGTTACAGTATGACAAAGATCAGATATATTTTAAATTGAAACAACTAATGGGTTATGGTACTAAATATAGACTTCCATCTAAATTTAATGTTAAATCTATTATCAAACAGTTTACACATGATATTGATATTTTTATTTATAAAATTTCTATCTCTTATAATAAGCCTATTGAATATTTTAATCAATGGAAAATATTAGTAATTGAAAAATTAACCATGGCTTTAAAAAATAATATTGCTGATTTGGTTTCTATTAATACAAAGCATTTTTTCCAACAAATTACTAAATTACAAAAAAACTACGTTATTACATATGTAGACAAATCTCCTAACAATTATGCTATATGTAAATCATATTATCACCAACTTCTTACAAATTGTATTTCTTCTAATAAGTCATTTCAAAAAACTAATGAAAATGTAATTGTAAATAATCGTAAAATTCGAAGTTATTATAAACTATTAAATATTTTATCTACTAACTTTAATTATCCATATTTAGTTCTTATTCCCAAATGTCATAAAACTCCAATTAAATTTAGGACTGTAACTATTGGTTGCAATACATATAATAATAAATCCAATAAACTTCTCTTAAAAATTCTTAATCAATTATATGTACTTACTACAAACAATGATAATACACATTGTATAAAAAATAGCTATCAACTTGTCAATATTTTAAAAAATCTTCATTGTGTTTATAATATAACGATATATGACTTCAAAGATCTTTTTAATGATACAGATCTATTTGATTTACATAAAATTATAAATGCATTATTTAAAAAGTATTATAAAAAACTGGAATTACCATCTAATATAGATATTGCATATTTTAAATCTTTAACTAACTTCATTATACATAATAATTATATATTGCAAGATAACACTTTATATTTACAGCATGTCGGTATACCACAAGGCGGTTGTACTTCCAGTTTACTCTCAGACTTATATCATTATGAACGTAATTTTACTAATAATAATCTACATTTATATCGTTATATTGATGACATAATTTTAATTGATACTGATCAATCTGCAATTACTCGATTTCCAGTTGATTACCCCACTAATTTGGAATTAACGGAAAACCTTTTATCTAACAATACAATTAACTTCTTAGATCTTAAAATTACAATTAAAGACAACAAAACAATCACAGATTTATATGACAAACGTAAAGAATTTAAATTCAAAGTTAATACATTTACAAATTTTAAATCTTGTCTACATCATTCTGTATTTCGAAATATAATACTTAATCATTTATATAGAATAAAATGTTTATGTTCTTCTCCTCTAATTAACAATAATATTAAAAAACTAATTTATGATGCATTAAATCATGGTTTTCCAAAAAAATTCATATATTCATTAATATACAATTAGTACTTTTCTTACATGATCTTCTAAAACAAATTAACACATGCGTAAACAAAATTACAAAAAAATTATAAAATAAAAAATATCTATAAAAAATTAAAAATTGTAAAATAATATAAAAAAATTATTATAGGTTGGTTGGGTGGGTAGATGTTAGAGTACGGAGGAGGGTGGTGTTGTCTGGATAATACGAAATGGTTAATTATAAAATAAAAAAGAAAAGTGCCCAGCTAAACTGATGGCATTGAGCTCACAGGCTATTCACACTAATTGTATATTATACACTTATTTTAAAGAATAATGCCCCTCAAAAAAATAAGTGAAGGGGAATTAGCCCCCTTTTCCCCCTTTATACTTAACCAGTGAACCTCCAAATCTCATCAGGGAAGCCCCTTATCATAATAAACCGGTATACCAAATTTGGAGCAAATCGAATAATCCTGCAAAAAAAATTTATCTAAATTAAGGGGGTGGACTAGCCCCCTTTATCTTTAACCAATGAATCGCCAAAACGAATCAGGGAAGCTCCTTAACATAATAAACCGGTATACCAAATTTGGAGCAAAGCGAATAATTCTGCATGAAAAACCCGTTTATATAAATTAAGGGGGGTGGCCTAGCCCCCCTTCCCCCTTTATCTTTAACCAATAAACCCCCAAAACTAATCAAGGAAGTTCCTTAACATAATAAACCGGTATACCAACTTCGGAGCAAATCGAATCATTCTGCATGAAAAACCCATTTATCTGAATTAAAAGGGGTGGACTAGCCCCCATTTTCCCCTTCATTCTTAACCAATGAACCCCCAAACCTAATCAGGGAAGTTCCTTAACATAATAAACCAGTATACCAAATTCGGTGCAAATCGAATAATTCTGCATGAAAAACCCACTTATCTGAATTAAGGAGGTGGACTAGCCCCCATTTTCCCCTTCATTCTTAACCAATGAACCCCCAAAACTAATCAGGGAAGTTCCTTAACATAATAAACCAGTATACCAAATTCGGTGCAAATCGAATAATTCTGCAGGAAATACCCATTTATCTGAATTAAAAGGGGTGGACTAGCCCCCTTTCTCCCCCTTTATTCTTAACTAATGAACCCCCAAAACTAATCAGGGAAGTTCCTTAACATAATAAACCGGTATAACAAATTCGGAGCAAATCGAATCATTCTGCATGAAAAACCCATTTCTCTGAATTAAAAGGGGTGAACGAACCCCGTTTTTCCCCCTTTATCCTTAACCAATGAACTCCCAAAACTAATCAGGGAAGTTCATTAACATAATAAACCGGTATACCAAATTCGGAGCAAATCGAATGATTCTGCGTGATAACCCCATTTATCTGAATTAAGAGGGTGGACTAACCCCACTTTCCCCCCTTTATCCTTAACCAATGAACCCCCAAAACTAATCAGGGAAGTTCCTTAACATAATAAACCGGTATACCAAATTCGGATCAAATCGAATCATTCTGCATGAAAAACCCATTTATCTGAATTAAAAGGGGTGAACTAATGCTCCTTTTTCCCCTTTATCCTTAACCAATGAACCCCCAAAACTAATCATGGAAGATCCTTAACGTAATAAACCGGTATACCAAATTCTGAGCAAATCGAATGATTCTGCATGAAAAACCCATTTATCTGAATTAAGGGGGTGGACTAACCCCGTTTTTCCCCCTTTATCCTTAACCAATGAACTCCCAAAACTAATCAGGGAAGTTCCTTAACATAATAAACCGGTATACCAAATTCGGAGCAAATCGAATAATTCTGCATGAAATACCCATTTATCTGAATTAAGGGGGTGGACTAACCCCCTTTACCCCCTTTATACTTAACAAGTGAACCTCCAAATCTAATCAGGGAAGCTCCTAAATTAAGGGGGTGGACTAGGCTCCCTTTATCCTTAACCAATGAATCGCCAAAACGAATCAGGGAAGCTCCTTAACATAATAACACGGTATACCAAATTCGGAGCAAATCGAATCATTCTGCATTAAAAACACATTTATCTCAATTAAGAGGGGCGGGCTAACTTCCCTTTTCCCCCTTTACCCTTAACCAATGAACCCCCAAATCTAATCATGGAAGTTCCTTAACATAATAAACCGGTATACCAAATTCGAAGCAAATCGAATCATTCTGCATGAAAAACACATTTATCTCAATTAAGAGGGGCGGGCTAACTTCCCTTTTCCCCCTTTACCCTTAACCAATGAACCCCCAAATCTAATCATGGAAGTTCCTTAACATAATAAACCGGTATACCAAATTCGGAGCAAATCGAATCATTCTGCATGAAAAACACATTTATCTGAATTAAGGGGGGTGGACTAACCCCGTTTTCTCCCCTTTATCCTTAACCAATGAACTCCCAAAACTGATCAGGGAAGTTCCTTAACATAATAAACCGGCATACCAAATTCGGAGCAAATTGAATCATTCTGCATGAATAACACATTTATCTGAATTAAGGGGGGGTGGACTAACCCCGTTTTTCCCCCTTTATCCTTATCCAATGATCTCCCAAAACTGATCAGGGAAGTTCCTTAACATAATAAACCTGTATACCAAATTCGGAGCAAATCGAATCATTCTGCATGAAAAACCCATTTATCTGAATTAAGGGGGAGTGGACTAACCCCGTTTTTCAACCTTTATCCTTAACCAATGAACTCCCAAAACTAATCAGGGAAGTTCCTTAACATAATAAACCGGTATACCAAATTCGAAGCAAATCGAATGATTCTGCATGAAAAACCCATTTATCTGAATTAAGGGGGTGGACTAACCCCCCCCCCCCCTTTTCCCCCTTTATCCTTAACCAATGAACCCCCAAAATTAATCAGGGATGTTCCTTAACATAATAAAGCGGTATACCAAATTCGGAGCAAATCGAATGATTCTGCATGAAAAACCCATTTTTCTGAATTAAGGGTGGGGGGGGACTAACCCCGTTTTTCCCCCTTTATCCTTAATAAATGAACCCCCAAAACTAATCATGGATGTTCCTTAACATAATAAACCGGTATACCAAATTCGAAGCAAATCGAATGATTCTGCATGAAAAACCCATTTTTCTGATTTAAGGGGGGTGACTAACCCCCCTTTTCCCCCTTTATCCTTAACCAATGAACGCCCAAAATTAATCAGGGATGTTCCTTAACATTATAAACCGGTATACCAAATTCGGAGCAAATCGAATGATTCTGCATGAAAAACCCATTTTTCTGAATTAAGGGGGGTGACTAACCCCGTTTTTCCCCCTTTATCCTTAACCAATGAACTCCCAAAACTAATCAGGGAAGCGCCTTATAACAATGAACCTAGGAAAAAATTTTGAAACAAATCGGATGTTTCTATCAAGAGTTATCGCGTTACGTACATACGTACGTACATACATACATACATACATACATACAGAACGGGCGGGCACATTAGCTCTCAGGCTTTGATAGCCTGTGAGCTAAAAAGGGGTCTTTTGTATTATTACTATATCTTGATACGTATTTTATATGGATGTTGATTTGATATTTTATATGAAATTGGAGAATTTCATTAATATTATAATTAGCTTAATTATTGATTAATCTTATTTACAATCATTTGTTATTAAATTTTAATTTACTAAGGACAATATCATATTAATTACTAATAGTATGTCATTTTTATAGTGATTAATATACATATAAGTATGTTTAATATAAATATAGTTATACTGTATGTATTAAAATTGGGTAATTATTTTTATTATTATCCCTCTATTCTTTTTAATATTTATCTATTTTCAATTTATTATTGGTTTAATATTTTTGAATGTCCCACATTCATACTTTTTGGATTTTTATGGATGTATGAAAATATTCCACACTCTATATTTGTGCTTTTTAAGTAATGGGACTTTAAGTATCATTTAACCTTCTATATACTTCCATATGTTTTTTATTTCCTGTTCATTTTATAATTATCTTATATATAATTGATTTAAAAAATAATTTTTATGTTATTTTTAATAATTATTTATATTAATTATTACTGAATTTATTTTGTTTTATAGCATATAGCTATGTGCTATATATTATCAATGTTCTTGAACTATTTAAATTCTTAGTTTAGTTTAAATAAGTTAGCTAATAGAATATTTTGTATGCTTTTAAATTTTATTAACAATAGTTTTTTTTTAATACATTGTGTGGTTTATATTAGGTTTATAATTATCTATATATAAGGATATGTTTGGTTTTGCTGTTATAAAATTATTTACATTCAAATGCTTACAAATATTTATCTTTTGAATGTTGAATAATAAAAGTAATACCAAATGGCAGCACCAAAAAATTTGTCTTTTGAAGATAGCTCTAAATTCTAATTTTTCTAGCTCCATTTCAGTTATAATCTACTACACCAGGGGGTATTTTTAGCTAAATTTTGACGATAATGTTAAACAGTTATTAATTAATTTAATAGTGCATTTTAAATAATGTAATTACTATCTATTTATTTTATATTATATTAAATGTATTTAACAAGGTATTTCAATATTTATTTCAAAATGTATTAACTGCATCCTTTGGTATCAATTACTGTGATTTCTTAACTGTTTTATTCACCTTAATCTTTATGATATTCTGGTAGCCATGTGCGTGGATATTTGTAAAATACTGAAATATTAATCGGTATGGTGTTTATTATTTATATTTTATATCCTATAAATATTTAAATAGGTTTTATTGATTCTTCTATTTCATATTATTTGATTCTATTCTGTTTTCATTTTTAATCAATTCACTTGATTTTAACGGTTGTTTGGGCACAGGGGAAAATAGTTTTTAGCTTTAGCTTATTTTTCTCACAGAAAACAACCATTTTGCTTATATCATTGAATTCTGTGCCCTTGACAACGTAATTCAATGTATAAGCTTTTCCATTTTTTGTCAGTGTCCACTTTTTTCTTTTTCTTCCATAATAATTCTTATAACATATATATTTTTTTTTATACTTACAGCTTTAATTCATAATATTTGATGGTGGTAGGTTATGTTTAATTAATGGTTATATATATATAAGGTGTGTCCCATCGAAATAATGCCACCGTGATTGTGTGCTGTAAGTGGATACGAAACAAACCTATAAGAACAAAACAAATATATTAAGAAAGTCTATTAAAAATACATATTTACTAGGAGTAACTCACTCCCTGCCTTACATGGGCAGGAAAAAGAAATGAATTTGTAAAAAAAAGAGGGGGGAAAGTGTCCTGCCGAAATAAAGCCACTACTGTTAATAGGCAATATGTCCCCCATGGTTATATATGACTGGAATATACGATGTGGCATACCATTTACCAACCCTTGGAGTACAGTAGCATCAATATTCTCCCACTCTTCAATGATGACGACCTTCAATTTTGCCACAGACTGAAACTGTCTGCCATTGGCATTTGCAGCCCTACTGAGGATACCCCACACATTTTCTTGATGATTGAGATCAGGGAAAAGGGCAGGCCCTGACATGCAATCGATTATCCGAAAAACATTCTCAATAGGATTTTTCAACGTGAATGGAGTTTTTGTCCTGCTGGAAAATCCAACTTAGTCCACCAGCCCTCTTTAAAAATAGCAGTAAATGGTTTTCTAGCATTTCTTGGTAATCGGTAGCCTTCATGCGGCCTGAGAGAAAAGCCAAGTTATGTTTACCTCAATAGCCGAAGCCTCTCCACACTATTAATGAGCCTCCGCCTTGTTGTCTTTTAGAGAAAATTTCCTCTTCTTTCCTCATGTCATACCAATAGAAAGCAAGGCCGTCTGGCCCATGCAAATTATTTTTTTTCTCATCTGAGACTATAACACGACGCCACGGAGACTTCCAGGTTTGGTGATATTTTGCCTAATCGACTCTCCTTTGTACGCGGATAGCTTTCAACATTGGCGGCTGTTTCCTTTTCTTATATCGCAAGATCCTTGTACGTTTTTCAATTCGTGACTGGGTTTATTTTGTCACAGGGATGTTATCCTCTTTGGCCAACTGTTTTAGGGAAATACCACCTCGTGATGGACGACGCAAAATTATCTTTCCTGCCTGGAAGTCATTTTTCTACATGTACACTTCCTTTTTTTATACCCGTACGCATTGCCCATATTTAAAAAATTGTCTATTACGGTTTTAGATCGTTTGATTTACTTAGATATTGGTCTATGTGAAAGACCTTGTTCCTTAAAATCTGTTTTTTGTCATTTCTCGAACTTTCATAGCTGGGTTTTCTTTCCCATTGCAATACTGCAGGAGTAATAGAAAATACAACCTTCTAAAGTGTGCACAAAGTTCGACTGGCACAGAACAAGTATTTGACAACGTCCTGACGTCATAATCATATTGAAATGCAGCAGCTCGAATGTCTGTAGTTACCAATAAATACTAATATTGTCAGTGGATTTATTTCGGCGGGACACTTTTCCCCTCTTTTTTTACACATTCGTCGTTTTCTCCTGCCCAAGTGGGGCAGGGAGTGAGTTACTCCTGGTAAATATGTATTTGTATATAGACTTTCTTAATATATTTTTTTCGTTCTTATTTGTTTGTTTCGTGTCCAGTTACGGCACAGAATTACGGTGGCTTTATTTCGTTGGGACACACCTTACATATATATATATATATCAACTTTTGAACGGAGGGTGGTCTCGGGGTCTGGGGGGTCATGATCGATGAAAATATACCAAAATTTTTTGAAATCGCTTTCCTCCGAACGGCTGCAATAGGTAGCTTTTTGTAATGAAAGCTACCTAAAAAAGCAAGTATAAAACTTTTCAACTTCTTGAAACATTTAAAGACAACAACAACAAAAATAAATAAAAATAAGTACCAGTTATTGAGCCAGGATTCTTTTGTTCAATACTTTTTCAACGTTAAGAAACTGGTCGTTTTCGGTGTATTAGTAATATATTTTTACGACTTGTGCACTTGGCAGTTTCAACCGCTTACCACAGATACCATCTTATAGAGGCTACTCGTGCAAAATTGGTCTTATTTCTTTTATGTCTGCTCAATTAGAAGATGGTCTGATGTTATCTTCTTTCCGACAGTTTCGCTTTCTTTTGTGTTCCGGAAATGAAAGATTCTTTTAGATCTTATTAAAGATTCTTTGAGTAGAGAAAGCATGTAATGGATTAAAGTAATGAAAGTTCTTCAATAATTATTTAGAACAAACTTATCACACTATATCGTTCAGAAGTTTTCGTTAACTTCAAAAAGTGGGGGGGGGGGGATGTTCCTGCGTAGCATGATATTATTATCAAGAAGTTTCACAAAGGATTAGAAGAATACTTTCTTTTCTTCAATTTTATAAAGATACATTCTAAAGGTAAATTTCCCGTTTAAAACTTATTCAGAATTTTGCAACAATATTTGCTATAAGAAAGAAGGGTCTTTGATTGCATTCTGTAGGAGAGAAATAATTCCGATAACATTTTTCTCTATTAGTTTTTATATTTAATTTAAAAATGCCATGTTTCTTCTTCATGGTATTAAAGTTATAACTATTTCAAATAAAAATACTCTCGAGAGGATATTTCTCATAGAAAAAAAAAGGTAGATCTTTTTTTAAACCTAATTAATAATATCAAAGTTTAAAAATTAGCATTTACTAAATAGTTATGCCTATTATAAAGTATTGTTATAATTGAAACTGCAATTAGAAGTGTCAATACCTTACAGAGATTAAACTCAGCTGAAAACGCAAATTTCCTTTAATGAATAAGTATAAAAAGTAAAATAATAAAACAATAAACGGACAGTTGTTACTGTGAAAAATCACGAAGCTTAATTCTATGTAGGGTAGGGGAGTACACAGTGAGACATGGTACACAGTGAGACAGCAGCCACTTTGACATATAGTTGTGACTTTTTCTTCAAGCTGGCACACACACATAACGACCTCATCTTATGCAACACGTGGATTTAGTTTTGGCACTTCATACTCGTCCGACAAAATAGTAAATAATTCCTTATTTTATAGTGGTTAAAGTTACATAAACGTCTACTTTAAAGTTTATTTCCTGCAATATGACATATATTTACTTAACCAAACCTAGCTATATCTAATAATAGACTATTTCGGCAAAACGACATAAACTTTTTAAAGCGATGAAATTGATGTAACAGATGTGGCATCGATTTTGTTACAACGTAACAAAAGTGCACAGTGAGACACACAGTTGTTGTACACTATGAGACATATCTTATTGTGTACCTACTATGTGGTTCTGATGTTAAAAAAGTTATTTATTAATAAAATAAGGCTTTTCTCTCTCTCTCTCTTTCTCTCTGTATGTGTGGGCGTGCGATGGCTAGGGAAATTTTCTAAACGTAAGAGGCTGAAAATTTGCATGAAGGTAACCCAAGGTCTGCCATTGTCCACCCGAGGCTCATATTTTTAATATTTTGAAAATCTAGAAATATTAATTAGAAATCATAAACTGCATAATATTATTGATAGAGTGTAAAAATGTATGATTTATGAAAATACATACATTGTCTCACTGTGTACTACTTGTGGTACACAGTGAGACAATTTTCGATACTCCATTATGCTGCTTCTGTGCTTTTATAAATAACTTTTTAAAAACCATTTATACATTAATGTGTAGCGCATTTGTGTAGCTTAAAGATGTAGCAAAAAATTTTTCAAAAGAATAAAAATCTTTGCCATTTGTTAAGTAAAAATAATTTTCGTCTCACTGTGTACTACCCTCCCCTATTTATTTTTAAATAATTAAAACAGAAATCAGAAGGATTTCTAGAAAACAATGTCTAATTTTATTTTTATATTTAAAAGAGTATAAAAGAGCCCCTTTAAAACTGGTATATGTTAACAAATAACTTTTCATTATATTCTACACATTATCGAAATGTAATTGAAGTAAAACATTGCTTTTAATTTGGAAAGGAGACAATCGCAGGAACAATGACTATCACAATCTGTAAATTTTATGCGAAAAATTTAATTTATCAAATATTTAAAGGAATGAAAGGTATGAAATTAATAGTTTTGCGATAATAGTATCAAACGGCTTACCAAACTTCGTGTTCGTTTAAAAAATAATGATAAAAGAAAGTTATATTTGCCAAGCACCACTCTTTTCTTGCATGTAAATTTTTTTGATAGTAATTATGATTGAAGTTACCTTGATTTGAAAAAGTACCATCACTGCAAATTACGACGTCTTAAATTTAGACACATATGTGACTGAAAAAGAACTTCAGACACTTAAGTGTCTTAATCTGATAATTAAGACATTATAAATGTCTTAATTTGAGACACATAAATGTCTTACTATGATCATGGTGTAAACGAACTGAGAAAAGTGTCTAAAATATTCGCAATCGTCTTATTTTAAGGCACTTTATTGTTTCCGTTCCGTAATATCCACCAGGGGGCACTCTCAGTTGCGCATGCGTTTTAGATTTCTTTCGTTTGAACTTGGTATACGTTGAAATTCAAACTGAAAGTATAATTTTATGTATGCGTATATTTTAATTCGTTTTTTGCGGAATGTGAAGTTCTGCGATTTTAATTCGCATTCACTTAGCTTATTGATTTATTGATTACATACACCCGACTTGTGTGTTTCACTCACCAAATGCCTCTTATTAGCTGTCGTTGATATAAGGACGGAATAAACACAGAAGTAGACGAAACTTGAAGATTATATCCGGGAACTTTGCAAAGTGTGTGCAACGGAGATCGACTTTCAAGGAGGCAACCAAACATGATACTTCAGCATACGTTTCAAATACTCATTAGTTTGTATCTTTCAACGAGTATTTCGTGGTGTGTGCTCAAAGTGTTCGCCCGCCATCCAGAGGACCGAGTTCGATGCTGTCTCCTGACTCTTTATTTTTTTTTAGATTAATTTCATATTTTGGACAATTTACAAATTTTAATCAAAGTTAGGCATTTTTAAAGGTTTGGAATTTTGATATTCTGCTAAAAAATTGATTTATGTTTTTGATTTTTCACGAAAACTTCTATTTTTTCTGTAATTTTTAAACTAACCTTTCTGTTGATGAAAATACAAATTAATTTGCGCAGAAAGTTTGTTTCAGAAAATTATTATAATTTACCTTTTTATATTTTGAATACAAGTCTCAAATAATGCACAATATTTTATTAGCAAAAAAAAAAAAATAAATAAAAAAATAAAAATAAATAAATGTCTTTTAATATTTGGTTTGTGTTGGAAAACGTCACAGTGTAAGTAATTTTATGTCCAACATCACTTCGCTTGTGAAATGACAATTTCCTCGTGATATATGCAACGCGTTTCTTTTAGTTGTGAAATATGTTCCAAGATGGCGACACTTCCCTGAGTTATCGTAGCGTAAGGTCACAAACTAAAGAAGGATTGTGTAAAAGACTTGTGTTTCGAAAAGGCGTCAACAGATCGCAGCACCACAGAAATTTTCTGATAGACTGATTTTAAATAGAACCTTTTTGCTTATTAAGCAGACTGTATTGTTTCAAGTTTTTTTTTTACTCTGTTTTAACTCTTGTGGGCCCCTTTTACTTCTTCACTTCTAGGCCCGATTTCGTGAGGCCAAGACGCACGGTTTTTTCGTGCGTTAACTCTTTGTTCAATGGAAGACTTGCATCTCCTACTGGATTTCAATGTTATTACTTCTATAGTACCCATATTTAACCCTTTTATTTTATTCTTTTTTAGTGTGTGTGTGTGTTCATCCATGTAACCCAGAATTCGTCGTGCATTAAATAGTTTTTTCTCTACAAGTGCATCTCCATCATTCTAAGAAGATATTTTTCACGATTTATAACATCTACTCAATAAATAAAAAATATAGGTTGTTTTCACATGAAGAAAACCAGCGTATGTCTGCTTTACCAGAAAGGTAAGAAAATAAATTTCTATCTTTCATTATTAATGAAAAAAACTTTTGGTATAACAATTTTATATTTATACTGGGTCCTTAGCTTCACGCTAATCGCGAACTCACCCCTTCTAGATATTTTAATAGATTATGAGGGCTGAGCTGAAGGGGAAAGTAAATAAATAAATAAATAAATAAAAAACCCAGTAATAAAAATTTGTTTATCTGATTGTGATAAAATGATGAACAAGATGCACATATGAGATATGAAATATTGAAATATATACATGAAAATAAAAATAAATGTGCATGAATAAATAACGATATATATAATATCGCAAAAAGAGTATTATTGTGAACGAATATTGATTGATTGTTGTGAATAACTGATCATTTTATTTATACTTATAACATATTCTAAGAAATTATTTTAAGAAAGTCACAAACTTCTTATAGTAAATATATTTGTTATCAAAGAATTTATAAAACTTGAATAACACGCTATGTCTGCCACAAAAGAAATTACGGCAGTAGAGAAACTAAATGATAATAATTACAATCATTGGTGTTTCAAATTAGAAAATCTGTTAATTAAAGACGATTTATTTAAATATATAACAGAATCTCCACCTGCCACACCCGATGATACATATACTAAAAACGCGGCTAAGGCGAAAGCCATAATTTGTTTGTGCATTGAAAATACACAAATCGTGCACATAAGACATTTGACATCTCCCAAAGAAATTTGGGAAAGATTAAAAAGTGTTCACCAAAGGGCGAATTTATCATCCAAATTATTCCTTTTGAGGAAACTATATTCGCAAAGGCTCAATGAGGGCGGAGACTTAAATCTACATATCAACAATATTTTAACTATCCGCGAGAAACTCGCTGCCATTGGAGAGCTCATAAATGATTCGCACATCGTGGCTCTTATGCTTTGCAGCTTGCCTCAGTCATATGCTCCTCTTATAACGAGCATGGAGGCTAGAGACGAAAAGGATCTAGACCTCGAGTTTGTGAAAAACAAACTCATCGACGAGTACTCTCATCGAATCGAATACAAAAACACCAGCACACGACCAAGGGACACAGCATATAAAATAATAAATAAAGGAAACAAAAAATATTGCAGCTTCTGTCAACGAGATGGGCACGCTCGTTCAGAATGTTACAAATTGAAAAACAAACAGAAAAACAATTACCAAAGAAGTGAAAATTATAACAGTAATAAATTTAACAACCATGCCAACTTTAAAGCCAATTCGGTAAACCCCAAAATTCAACACAATGGTAGTAAAACAGACTCCTCGAATTTTTGCTTTAACAGCAAATCAAATATAGAGGATGAGGTCAACCAATCGATCATTCCTCTCTTCCCAGTGGAAAACAATTTTGAAATTGAGTCAGTAAAAATTAACCAAACACAAACAACAGATCCAAACACATATATCATTGACTCGGGTTGCACCAGGCACGTTGCATCAGAAAAAACAAATTTTGCTACATTCACAGCCGGGAATTTTGGGAATATAACAATCGCTAATGGAAAAAGGCTTAATTCGGAAGGTATGGGGGACGTAAAAATAAAAACGGACAAAAACCACTACATTACACTAAGAAACGTCTTATACTGTCCAGAACTAAAGGGCAATTTATTGTCAGTTAAGAAAGCCACTGAAAATAATATAAAGGTAATTTTCGAGAAAAATGCATGTTTATTTGTCAAAGATGATAATATAATCTTGACAGCTAAATTAAATGATAATCTCTACGTATTAAACCATGAAGATGATTACGGCTATACTATAAGTACTCAAACTTTCTGTAACAATACAAATTGTATTTCATTGTGGCACCGAAGACTCGGACACAAAAATTTTGATGATATTAAATACCTTATTAATCATGAATTAGCCAATGGGATAACAATTAACAAATGTAAACATGACACGCGATGCACCAAGTGCATTGAAGGGAAACTTTCCGCTCTGCCCTACCCTAAAGTAGCCACAAACAGAAGCAAAGACATCGGTACCCTCGCACATTCCGATATATGTGGCCCCATGAATACTGAAACGATAGGAGGGAAAAGGTACTTTATAACATTCACGGATGATTATAGCAGGTACACAATAACATACTTAATCGCGCATAAATCGGAAGCCGTTATCAAACTGAAAGAATACATAGCGCTAACAAAAAATAAATTTGGCAAGTTGATAAAGGCAATCAGGTCCGATAACGCAAAAGAGTATATCAGTGACGAATTTGAAAACTGCCTGATAGAAAACGGGATAGAGCGTCAATTGAGTGTTCCCTATTCTAGCCCACAGAACGGTGTTTCAGAAAGAAAGAATAGAACGATAGTGGAAATGGCTAGAACCATGTTGTCGGACGCCAAGTTACCTAAGCAATTCTGGGGGGAAGCTGTCATGTCCGCCACCTACCTCATAAACCGTCTACCAACAAAGGCTAACAAAAATAACATGACACCCTATGAACTTTGGCATAAAAGAAAACCCGATCTCTCGAACATCAAAACATTCGGATGTAAGGCATTTGCCTATGTCGACAAACCTAAAAGAAATAAATTAGATGAGAAAGCCATCGAGGGAATAATGTTGGGATATGATTTCAGAAGCAAGGGCTATAGGATATATACGGGTGAAAATAAAATTATAATATCTAGAACCGTAAAATTCTTCGAAGAAGGTATAAAAGATGAGGAAATTATACCCGCCAAAGAAAATCAAAACATCGAACAAACTCCCGCAGATAATATTGAAATTGATCTAGAAGAGCGCGACGATGATCAGAATAACACCCCGACCGACACATCCCTTGAGCCGAGAAGATCGCAGAGACAAAATCGTGGTGTACCACCTAACCGTTATGGAATAAGCGCAAACCTGTGTCACATTCAGGAGCCAAAGTCATGGACAGACCTACAAAATATCAATGACGCAGAAACTAAAGATAAATGGCTAAAAGCCACTAGTGAGGAAATAGATTCTCTGAAGCAAAATAATACTTGGAGATTAATAAAACCTATCCCGGGAAAACGCGTCATAGGTTGTAGGTGGACGTTTAAGGCAAAAGGGGGAGCGAACGGGTCTATAGAGCGATATAAAGCCAGATTGGTCGCTAAGGGATATGCTCAAAAATATGGAAGCGATTTCGACGAGACCTACGCACCCGTTGTAGCGCATACCACCCTACGAGCATTCTTAAACGCAGCGGTGTACAAAGATCTTAAAATAACTCACCTAGATGTCAAAACTGCTTTCTTACATGGCGATTTAGAAGAGGAGGTCTATATGCATCAGCCAGAGGGATACATAACAAAAGGGGAAGAAGATAAAGTCTGTAGTTTAAACAAAGCGATTTACGGCCTTAAGCAGGCAGCTAGGGCATGGAACCAAAAAATAAGTAAATCTCTAAAAGAACTAAATTTCGTTGAATGCGCGTCAGACAAATGTCTGTACAAAAGAGTCCAAGATGGAAAAATCGCATACATAATAGTGTATGTTGATGACATCTTAGTCGCAGGAGACAAAACAGACACACACGAAATATACACTGAATTATCAAAGCAATACGAAATCAAAAATTTGGGTCAAGTAACACAATATTTAGGCATAAACATAAAGGAAAAAGCAAACGGTAATCTAGAATTAGACCAGGAACACAAAATAATACAAATCGCAGAAAAATTCAATTTGTTAAATGGTAAGCCTACGTATACACCCATGAATACTAACTACTTTAATCTAGATCCAAACGGGAAACTAATGGGAGATAACGTAAAATTTAGACAGGCTATAGGAGGGCTTCTATACATTGCAACTTTAACTAGACCCGACATAGCATCAGTCGTTAACATCCTGGGAAGAAGGAATGAATCCCCAAGGGAAGTCGATTGGCAAGCTATCGAGAAATTAATTAGATATCTGCTTACTACCAAAGATCTTAAATTCGTCATAGATAAAACAAAACCTCCAATCCTAACGGCATATAGCGATGCCGATTGGGGGAACGACAGAATAGACAGGAAATCAACCACTGGAAACTTGTTTAAATTAGGAAATAATATATTGGCATGGTCATCGAGGAAGCAGAGTTGAACAGCACTCTCCTCCACGGAAGCTGAATATATCGCTGCCTCTAATGCAGGTCAAGAGATTTCGTGGTTGTTAGACCTATTAAATGACCTCGAACTGTGTCAACAACTACCCGTAACGTTGTACGAAGATAACTTATCAGCCATAAGATTGACCGAAAACGAAAAGGCACAGACAAGGACTAAACACGTGGAAGTTAAGTATCACCACATCAGACATCTATGCCAGAATGGTATAATCAAAATAACTTATTGCCCATCGAAGTTAATGCTGGCAGACGTGCTCACCAAGCCGTTGCCTAAGCCTCATTTCGAGTGTTTGAGAAACAAGTTAAACATTCTACGCTCGTCGGTTTGACATAACAAGCGGGGGTGTTGGAAAACGTCACAGTGTAAGTAATTTTATGTCCAACATCACTTCGCTTGTGAAATGACAATTTCCTCGTGATATATGCAACGCGTTTCTTTTAGTTGTGAAATATGTTCCAAGATGGCGACACTTCCCTGAGTTATCGTAGAGTAAGGTCACAAACTAAAGAAGGATTGTGTAAAAGACTTGTGTTTCGAAAAGGCGTCAACAGATCGCAGCACCACAGAAATTTTCTGATAGACTGATTTTAAATAGAACCTTTTTGCTTATTAAGCAGACTGTATTGTTTCAAGTTTTTTTTTTACTCTGTTTTAACTCTTGTGGGCCCCTTTTACTTCTTCACTTCTAGGCCCGATTTCGTGAGGCCAAGACGCACGGTTTTTTCGTGCGTTAACTCTTTGTTCAATGGAAGACTTGCATCTCCTACTGGATTTCAATGTTATTACTTCTATAGTACCCATATTTAACCCTTTTATTTTATTCTTTTTTAGTGTGTGTGTGTGTTCATCCATGTAACCCAGAATTCGTCGTGCATTAAATAGTTTTTTTCTCTACAAGTGCATCTCCATCATTCTAAGAAGATATTTTTCACGATTTATAACATCTACTCAATAAATAAAAAATATAGGTTGTTTTCACATGAAGAAAACCAGCGTATGTCTGCTTTACCAGAAAGGTAAGAAAATAAATTTCTATCTTTCATTATTAATGAAAAAAACTTTTGGTATAACAATTTTATATTTATACTGGGTCCTTAGCTTCACGCTAATCGCGAACTCACCCCTTCTAGATATTTTAATAGTTTGTATTAAATATTAAAATATGACAAATGATGAAATACAAAAAGGTTTGCTATTACTGACTTTGACATTTAAGTTTAGTAAATATGCAATTAATCGGGTGACATATATCGTAGAAATATTCAAAACGGAATATTCATACGAAACATTTTCCTATATAGAGCATAAATTCTCTTCAAAAGAACATAAAATATATCAATATATTTTTTTTTATTTATTCTGATATTATTATGAAAGTCTAGCTGACGATTTCCTAAAAGATATACGTATATCATAAGTTATGTCATGCGGGATCCGCAGACGATTTTTACATTTCCAGTTGAGAATTTTTTCTTTATTATCATTATTTGTTAGAATGAAAGAATATTTTGAAGTATAATTTGTCCATTTTTATTCGTAAAAGATAAGCACATTGAACATTTGACGCCAAAATTATTATGTATAATTTACATGAAATAATAAATTTTCAGTTAAAATTCCATAAAGTAAATGTATATATGATGTATTATTACTGAACTTTGCAACTCTCCGAGAGTCTTGAGGACTTTCCCGCATTTTCATAAAAATGCTTATAAAAATAATCTTAATTTAAATTTTCTATCCCTGTTTCTTCATAAAATACACTTCACGCCCCTTTATTTGATATACATCTTAAAATACAATTCTGTTTAGAATATTCTTGTTTACAAAAGATTTAAGTTGTTTATGAGAAACGGAAAAATACGGGCAAACCACTCAGATGGTTAAAATATCAAAAGATATAAAGGTAAATAATAATTTAAAAAAAATCAAACTGCGAATTTAATTTTTTTACATATATATATTTCTTTTTGTTTTACGTCTGCGGATCCCGCATGACATAACTTATGATATATATATTTTAGAAAATCTTCAGCTAGACTTTCATAATAATATCAGAATAAATTAAAAAAAAAATATATTGATATATTTTATGTTCTTTTGAAGACAATTTATGCTCTATATAGGAAAATTTTTCATATGAATATTCCGTTTTGAATATTTCTACGATATATGTCACCCGATTAATTGCATATTTACTAAACTTAAATGTCAAAGTCAGTAATAGCAAACCTTTTTGTATTTCACCATTTGTCATATTTTAATATTTAATATAAACCAAATGTTAAAAGATATTTATTTTGTTATTTTTTTGCTAATAAAATATTGTGCATTATTTGAGACTTGTATTTAAAATATAAAAAGGTAAATTATAATAATTAACTTTCTGCGCAGATTAATTTGTATTTTCATCAACAGAAAGGTTAGTTTAAAAATTACAGAAAAAATAGAAGTTCTCGTGAAAAATCGAAAATATAAATCAATTTTTTTTAGCAGAATATCAAAATTCCAAATCTTTAAAAATACCTATTACTTAACTCATATTTAAGAGTAGAAATATATTGGGAATTCTGACAATCTTTTTACTTTCCTATATTTTTCGGTCCTTGAATAATAATTTTTATTTTAGTACATATTCTTGTTTTTTTTTTTTCTTATGCTAGAAAACATCCCATTGCATGAATGCATAACAATATTAACGAGATAAATAAGTTTTGGACGATGTTGGGGGTTCAAATATAGGGGAGACCGGGGGAAGGCCGCCAACCCGGTTTATGCCGCCACTCCACCTAGTTTAAAAACTAAAAGCAGTTTGAGATAGTGAATGTGTCTGCACTGTAGCGGCCAACAATATAAACAGTGCCTAGAGTGAGAATGGTTTTGTTGTACGTCGTTCGCTTGTTCTAGTGAAAAATTTAGTTTTCATCTAGTTGCTTCTTATTTTGGAGCTTCAAATGAGTAGAGGTAAACACCTTTTATTGGAACATTAGGTACTTAAGATAATATTACCAGTAATCTACATGCATTCGCTGACATTTTGTTGCAATCTTTTGAACATGTTCGGTTCTTCTTTCGGCTTTGCTGGGGGTTTTCCACTATATTGTCCTCTCGGGGTAATGCCGCCACCATGGCTAAGGGTGAATTTTCCAATATGAGTTAAATTGTAAGCTTAGCCCATTAATAAATTTAGTTTAAGGAACATTGTAATTATTCATTATTTTGATAAATTAATGCTTTCTAAACATTTTTAGTTGGTTATGTGTTTCCTAGTATCCATTTTATGTATTTACTAGCTCATTAAAGAGTGGCGTCATTACCCCGATGCAGTGGCGGAATTACCCCAGTATCCTGGGTAATCCCGCCACTGTACAGAGGTTGAAAGAAATTTTTTTTATGTGTACTTACTTTACAGTTATGATTACGGTTAAATTTATACAGATACTAAAGATAATGATTCAGCTTTAGAATTTTTACTATTAAAAAATAAACATTTTTTTAGGCGAAAAAAAATTAGATTCCCTTAAGGTGTCGCCATTCCCCCGGTCTCCCCGACCACAAAATTCCTATACCGCCCCGTGTCCCTGATGCTGATTTTTAAGTTTGGAGCTATCTGTTAATTGTTTCAATAAAAGTAATTCGATATAATTTTTTTCCGAACCTGGGACTATTGTTTTATATAAATATGTAGCAAAAAATTACCCTGCACACATTTTCAGGGTTGTTATTATTTTTCGACTGTTTGTCCCTGGATTTTAGATTCCTTACCGTCCCTCTTGCTAAAGAATCAGAAAATTACTTCAGATGCAGCTACAGAATTTTTTTCAACTTTTTTCTCGAGCAGAAGTATGCTAGAGAAAGAATGGTTAAAATTTTTGACAGGAAATTTACTGCAGAATTTAAATCAGAATATAATATAAATTTCAAGCATCGTGGCTTTATTGGTAGTCTTACCGTCCCCAAGGTTTATTCCTGCACTTTTCGAGGTAAATTATTTTTTTCTTTAATTTAATCCAATGTAAATAACTGTTTCTAAAAATCAATGAGCATTGTGGCTATTTCTTAGTCTTAACATGATTTGCTTAAAAATAAGTGATAATTTTCCTTACCGTCCTTTCCTTACCATCCCTTTTTTCCTATACCGTCCCCTTTTTTTTCTTTAACACCCCTTTAAGACAATGTTTTACCAAAATTTTTTAGTAAAAATACTACCTTGTTATTATATCTTATTTGAATGTTCTGTGGGTACTATGCAAATTCATTATAAGTAAAAATTTAAAAGAAAATAAAAAATTATAGTGGTAAAATGTTAAGTAAAATTAAAATGCAAGTTTAACTTAAACCTCAGTTAAATAAAAATATTTTCTCTACTGACCATTTTTTCTTTATTTTGAATCATTAAGGCATTTGTCTATAAGTTTAAAATGTTATTTTAGTATGTTTAATTTCACCAGATTTTTATTCCTGAAAAGTCAAAAAATTGTGAGAATGCCCATATTTTAATGAGTTTCTGACACGTAGACTTAAAAAAAGGGGGTAAAAAAAATAATAATTTCCGTTTTACGAATAGGAGTTATTGAAGTGGTAAACAGAATGTGGCCATTTCAGTTTTACGAAAGATGAGTTGGCCAAAAAAAAAAAAAATCTCAATTGCAAATCTAGAAATCCGGGAAAATACCTTTTCTATTATTTTAATTAACCGTATAACCTTCGAAATTTTAGTAAATCTGGAAGCTGTTTTTCGAGCCATGCGGGATCTGCTAAAATAATAGGCTCTTCGTCCTTTACATTCACAAATAGTCGCAATTTTTTCTTACTTTCTTAGGTTTGCCTTACCCTCCTGTTTAAAACTTCATCGGGTAATGGGAATATACTTCCAACCGATTTTTTATTGAAAACTGATCCACTCGCGCCGGAATTTTTAGTAAAATATTTTGTTTTGTAATACACGTGATGAAAAAGTTACTTTTTATTTTCAAATCAATTTGTTTGTAGATTCTGGTGGCAGTGAATCTTTTCAACATTTCAGCCACAGGATTAACTTGCCCGATAAAGGGTTAAAAAATGTAGATTCGAAGAACTTATTTTTTCAGACAGTACCGATCATAGTAGAGTATCGCGTAGTCCGGGACAGAGTGGGACTTGTAGTAATGAATTTAATTATTTTGCTTTCGCATGATAAAGTGTAAAAAGGGGTAAATAAAGTGTAAATATGAGTGTAAAAAGGAGAGTAATGGAAATGCTTTTCGATGTGGAAATATAGAGTTTGGTAGTGTCAATTTGAATAGGTATAGGAGTGTTGGAAGTGATTTTCAAATTGTTCACAATAATGGTAAAAATTCTGGAGGTTATGGTGGAGAAGTTTTTGAAATGATCGTAAGAGTGAGGATAAAAATATACAGTCATTTTCTAATAGAAACAGAGGTGAAGGTCAATGGCACCCCCCCCCCCCCGCCTTTTCTCGTTTAAGACTGTTGAATGTAGCTGGATGTAATGAGAGTAGATCTAAGGTATAGAAGCAATGTGGCTGGACTTATACACATTTAAACCGTAACCGGAGTGGCAAATATTGTCTCATAACTACCGTGAGCGGTCTGTCAGATCTCTTAATCTAAAGATGAATAAAAGGCTACATTAACTTTCAAAATACAGTTTCTGTACTAAACTTCATGTATAGGACTATTATATTTAAAATTCAGCTATTTAAAAGTCTCTAGTGAAAGTAAAAAGACTCCCAATAAAACAAATTTAACCAGTAGGGGAAAGTAGAGTAATGACGCTCAGAAGGGTAATCCCGCTCACCCAATATCTCTAAACAGAATAGAGTTGAAAACATGCAATCGGTACCGGCACCTAGCGAACTTCATTGTAAGTTCCCCAGTAGGGATATAGTGACCATCGGAAGGAAAGTATTTTTGTGTCCTCACGTTATTATTTTGCAGTTGTTTTATTATAAAATTCTACAACATCTAACTTGAAGGTAAGTGTACACTCTTATTTCCAAATATTAATTTACTCATTATGTCTACAAAAAATATATATTTAGCTGTACTTTCATGCTTTTATTTATTTGTGTAGTGCGTTATTACGCCAATTATAATGCATTAAAACCCAACATGGCGATAACGGGTAATGGCGCTCGTGTGGAATTCCAGAAAAAGAGTTGCCAGTGAGCAACTTTTTTTTAATTAAAATTTATTGATTAACACCACTTTTTTATGTGTAACACAATATGTGTAAAGTGGTCGCAAAAATTCTGCAGTGGTGTGAACAGCCCACACAACTACATATGTGACTTTTGTCTTACTTAAATGTTGTATTCAAACTGTGAGCACAATTACCCTACCATGTCGGGCATTACCGCTCAATCGATGGCTATTTAAATAAAACGATAAAAAAATTCCTAAGCAATGTTTTATTTTTTATTCCTTTTATGCAAATATTTTAGGTAAAAAAAAAAAGAAAATATTCGAACCCTATGATTTAGCCGGCTCAAGAGTTAATATGTTTCCATAAAAGGGTAATAGATTTATATGTTGAAAGTAAATCTGTTAAAACTGTATGGCAATTCCAGCTGATTGGAGGGTAGAATGAACATTGTATAGTTGGTGCCGATTATATAAGGTATAGAGTTGTAGGGGAAAGTAGGGGAATGGCGCTCACTTAAGGGAAAACATGAATAGCTAGTCAAATTTAGACAAAAAAATCAATATTTTATTAACGAAGCATCATTCCATAGCATAAGGAACAGTTTGCAATCAACTGATTTCCATAAAAATTTTAGGAATTTTTTTTATCGTTTTATTTAAATGACCATCGATTGAGCGGTAATGCCCGACATGGTAGGGTAATTGCACTCAGAGTTTGAATACAACATTTAAGTAAAACAAAAGTCACATATGTAGTTGTGTGGCTGTTCACACCACTGCAGACATTTTGCAACCACTTTACACATATTGTATTAGACATATAGTGGGCTATATTTTTCATATTTAGGTTTTTTGATTTTCACCACTTTTTTGAAATCGTAAAATTCTCCTTGTTTAATGACATATTAATAATGGCGAAAACAGGGAAATTTTCCCATTTAAAAAAAGTGGTGTCAATCAACAAATTTGAATTTAAAAAAAGTCCCCAATGTCAACACTTCATATGGAATTCCACGCGAGCGCCACTACCCGTTATCGCCATGTTGGGTTTTTTGCATTATAATTGGCGTAACAACGCACTACAAAAATAAATAAAAGCATGAAAGTACAGCTAAATGTATATATTTTGTAGACATAATGAGTAAATTAATATTTGAAAATAAGAGTGTACACTTATCTTAAAGTTAGGTGTTGTAGAATTTTATAACAAAACAACTTCAAACTAATAACGTGAGGACACAAAAATACTTTCCTCCCGACGGGCACTAAATCCTTACTGGGAACTTAGGATGAAGTTCGCTAGCTGCCGGCACCGATCGCACGTTTTCAATTCTATTCTGTTTAGAGATATTTGGTGAGCGGGATTCCCTTTATGTCCCAAATTATACATTCATAAAAATTTCATCTTCTAAAGCATTTTTCATGAATGTTTGAAACTATGTTAGAAGATTTACACAATCATTTAATAAATTTTAGATGGATTTTGTCAATTAAAATTAATTAATTAAATTCGAATTTATAGGGATTTTGTATAATATTTATAACTCCACTCAAACCTTTTATTTAAAATATTTTTTTTTAGTATTTTGTAGAATTAGGAAATGTTCAAATATTACTATAGCAATATAGAAGTATTTAAGAAATGAAACTTTTCTCCCTCAATCTTTGAACGTCAAGAAAGTTAAAAAGACGTAAAGGCAAAAGAAATCATCCTTTTAAAAATATTTATGTTTTGTGCAACCAATAATGCTTTCGGAACAAGATAAAGTAAAGTAACTATAACTCATTCTAAACTGTATATTACTACTAATCGATGTAAATTTATAACAAGTTATTTTGTTCTTTTAAAGGTACTTTAAAGTACCGTCGGGACATGAAATGTTAATGAGGGTGAAATAGAGAAGTTTAACCAATATGGAGGAGCCTAGAGAAGTTATTTCTGATAAACCGGGGATTAGTTATGTGTCGCTTGGCAAGATATTGATACGAATTATGCCGCGCCTATAGCTAGCAAACCGTACAGATATGACTAGGTTAAACATAACATCTTATATTATGATATTAAGAAGATATTGGAAGGTGATATTATAATGCCTACTGATTTCCTATTTACGTGATCAGTAATATTGTGTTGAAAATATAACAGGGAAAATTCTGGTGATCCTGGGGCATGGAGATTTGCAATACCGTAAGTTAAATGTTCTTACTCAGTATTTCCAATTTTCAATATCTGTAATAGATGAAATTCTAAAAATATATAACATACTAACTTTTTCTCATCCCTAGACTTAAATTCGAGGTATTTTCAAATTACAATGACGCCAGAAGATATAGTTATAACAGCTTTTATTAATAAAAATAGCTGTTTCGCCTTTAACCCTAGAATACTAGACGCTCGTAATTATCACGACTATGGCATTATTTGGGGGCACTAAATACACTGGTGTCCAAAATTAAGGACCAACCACAAAATGCTATTTTTCAAGTACGCAAATACTCAAAAGGAAATAATATAATTCGAATAATTACTATCTCTACAGCACAGCTAGACCATATAACATCTCATTCATGTCACACATAGCCACAAGTGTCACAGCCACTATGGTGAAGCAAAAAAAAAAAAAAAAAAAAAAAAAAATAGAAAATTCCATACATCTCATTATGAGTCTTAAATTATCACTATAAGTGACTTCACTGAGAGTTCACTGTGACTGATGCTTTGTGACGAGTCACTATGTGAATTTGCAATGTAATTACATTGTGACTCTCATGTGACTGCCATCTACAGACTGAATTTCAAAGTCATCGTGAACGCTGCATTGTGATAAGTTACCAAATAATATCACATTAAAGTCACATGGTGACTTTCAGGTGAGAGAGAGACTACTGTGAAGTCACCATAGTGCTCTTTTGTGAAAAGTCACCATGTGACTATAATGTAATATTATTTGGTGACTTATCATAATTCAACGTTCATGATGACTTTGAAATTAAGTCTAAAAATGACAGTCACATGAGAGTCACAATGTAAGTACATTGTAAAGTCACATGGTGACTCGTCACAAAGCAGCAGTCACATATACGTCGCAGTGGAGTCGCATATAGTGATCATTTGAGACTCGTAAAGAGACGTGTGGAATTTCCTATTTTTTGTTTCGCCGTCGTGACTGTGACACTTGTGACCATATGTGACATGAATGAGATGCTATATGGATTAACTGTGATGTAGGGATAGTAATTATTTGAATTATATTATTTCCTTTTGAATATTCGCTTACTTAAAAATTAGCATTTTGTGACTAATCTTTAATTTTGGACACCAGTGTACATGTTTGCCAAATTTATTCTTGTCTGACCACTATTTTTTTAAAGAAATATTTGCCTTATTTTTCAGCAGAAAATTCTTCGTTAAAAAAGGAAATGATAAAAAATAATGGTAATGAAAGGATAAAATTTTCAGCCATGCATTTAGCGCCCCAAAATAAACCCTCTAACCTCTGGTTAACGCTTCACTAACTATGTCTAGTATTCCAGGATTAAACGATGAGTTATGGTTTGTCTGGAATACTATCCAAGTTTCAAAGGGCCATGAATAAAATCCTTAAGGCTCAGTTTGGTAAGGGGCTTTTGGTCTATGTAGACGATATTATCTTCATGTCCGCCAGTTTAACAACAGTATTTAAAGTTTTAAACTGAAATCTTTATGCTGGTTTAAAAATAAATATGGATAAATGTAAAATTTTAAGGCGAGAAATAAAGAATTTGAATGTCAAAATTGATCAAGACGGAATCAACACTGATTCGGAGGAAACCAAGGCTATTACTTACACCCCGCCCCCCCCCCCCCCGAAAATGGTAAGCAAGCTGCAACATTTTAGGCATAGTCGGATGTTTTTCAAATTTTCTCTTCATTTTTTCTGAGGTGTGGGAGACATGCTTTGAACCACAGTTAAGCAAATTTGTAATTGCAATAACTTCCATTATAATGACAATACAATTGTGTGTAATTAATTAAAGTTATAATTACATGCCATAAAAATCCTTGCAGCACTGTAGCCGGAACCATCATTCATCCCATTATTTGATGAAATTTCTGTGCTTGAATGTGTATAACTATAATCAATTACATACAATTGAATTGTAATTATGCTACAAATAATTGGAATTACATATCTGCCCAACTTTGCTTTGAACAGGAAAAGAGTAAAGTTTTTGTGGTCAGCGGAAAGTCAGAAATCTTTTGAACTTTTAAAGAAAACTTTAAATTCTCACTCGTCCTGGCCCATCCAAATTATTTGCTGCAATTTGACTTGTACTGTGATACTAGTACTTATGATGTTTGTACATTGTAGTCCATATAGACCTATAGCCTATGCATCTAGGATTATGAATGTGGGTGAACGGAATTATTCTATTACTGAAAAAATGTGTGTCGCAGTTATTTGGGCATTGAATAAATTCCATTTCTATTTTAGTCAACAACGGGTAAAGGTGATTATTGATCATTTAGCTTTGACTAATGACAAAGGTTTCTCCACGAAAATGGTACATTAATGTTTAAAGCAGGAGACGAGAAGGTCGTTTCTGAACCTCTTTCTCGTAACCCACAGGAATGTATGGAGGAGGAGGTGAAGGTTTATGTTTTGTTGTCGCTGGTATTGAGATCGAGGGAGCAATTTATTCAGGAGCAGAAACAAAAAACCTGAATCTGTTGGTCTGTATCGCTATTTGCTGTATACGAATGAGAGTGGTAGTTTAACCCCTTGAGGGGCACCGGTATATATTATATACCACCTACGATTAATAAAGTTTTACACCAGAAAAAATTTATTAAATTTTACTTTTCTAACTCTGGTGGATAAAACCCGTAAAATTGCTTTTACTTATTTTGAAATAGAATTTTTCAAAGATTCCGGTGTGAGTTCAACATTACAGGAACACAATCACTTGCCCCTGAAGGGGTTAAAAACAGCAATTTTCGAAAATTGGTCGTTTAATTTGGTTGATGGCATTCTAAAACTGTTTTTTCACGAGTTGAACTTGGCATTTTTACTTCCTTTAGTCTTCGTAAGGCCATTCTGGAGGAATTTCATTATGACCCATTAGTAGAATACACAGGTTTTTGTTAAACATACTCCCGAATTTGTTATCCTTGCTACTTTCCAAAAATGAGGGAAATAGTGCGCGAGTATGTCTTCAGTTGCATCACCTACAAAAGGTTTAGTTATCGTAATGCAACTCCAACCGGCCAGCTAATACCCATTAAAGAAACGTACCCCTAGAGTCTGTGAGACTCGATTTAATTGGCCCCTATCCATTTTCTAATCCTAAAAGGTGTAGATATATCTTTGTAATAGTAAATTGTTTTAGTCAATGTGTAGAGTTCATTCCCTTCAGAAAGGCTTCTGCAAGAGCCGTCGCCGACACTATTTTCGATAACTTCGATTCAAAATATGGTGCGCTAGTAAAATTGCAGTCATGGCCTTTTTTAGTATCTGATATTTTTAATGTTCTGTGTGTTAAGCTGGAAATCTCCCATGGTTCACAGCGCCCTATCGGGCACAATCGATATGTCTGAAAGAGAGAACCGCACGTTAATTTAGATGATTTCGTGATGTGTTGGTTTGCATCACCCTAACTGGGATCGTTTTTTCAGAACTTTTCTTATGCTCTTCGTACAATTGCACATTACAAACGTCTGCCGAATTATTCTTGGAAAGAAATATTATCACCTCCTTTTAAAGTTGTGTCATGAAAATACATTGACATGTACCACAGCTGTAAAAAACTAACTCTGAGAAACTCTAAATAACTTGAAAAAGAACTTTCCCTTATTTATCGACTAACGTGATCCAAGTTAACCGTTGACCTTTCGCCCTGAACATTTAACATCGAGTTATTTTTCACTACTTCCAACATCCTAAAAAAGCCTAGAAATTTTGGCCAAAATTAACCATTCCTTTTGTCGACGTGAAGAAAGACATTGCTTAGAAGCAACATATAGTCTCTAACCTTTATTTCCTACTCTCTTTGTTTTATACTGTAGTAGACGGCTTGGCGATGCTTCTGCACCTTATTAACCCGTAACCGGAGGGGAAAATATTGTCGCATAACTACCATGAGCGATCTCTCAGGCCTCTTAATCTAAAGATGAATAAAATGCTATATTAAATCTCAAAATACTATTTATCTACTAAATTTCATGTACAAGACTATTTAAAATTCAGCTATTAAAAAGTTTGTAGTGAAAGTAAAAAGACTCCAAATAAAACAAAATTTAACCAGTATCTATAGTTAAACTGAAAATTTGTGAAAATTGAAAAGTGCAGCGGTCTGTGAGACCGCAAACAGTGGTTACGGGTTAAACTGAACTTGAGCTTCTTTGACCAGTTTATACAATTTTGACAGACAAATTTTTTCTCCCAAGGATTCCGATGCTTATTTATTTGAAATAGACAGCTGAATTTCTTACGAAATAGGCGACTGGCTCTACCGAAAACAGCTAGTCAGAAACTCCACTTGAAGTCAACACGTGGGGTAAATCGCAAAAAGAACTAAATGACTGATAGGCGAGATTTGTTCAAAATCAACTGAATTCATCAACTATCGCACTATATGTAGCAACTACTCGAATACATCACCGAATTAATATTTACACTTTAACTTATCTTCTATAATGGATTTCTTAGATTCCTGTATAACGAACGATGAGGATATTTGGAGCCGAGTTGTGTGAATTCAAATTTAACAAGTTTTGGGAAAGGTTTAAAAATTGAAAAACTAATAGAAAAATAACAAACTCATCATATTAAATCTTTTTTAAACATTAACAACGAAAAATCTTCGAATTTATTAAGGGGACAAGGCACCTTCAAATTCCCTTTTTAATTTTTTTTTTTTAATTTGACATTAAATACCATTCAAAGGCACACTATATGCATTGCGGCTTACATTTATCACACATGGAATTAAAAAAAATTTGGGGTGAAAAGTAAGGAATTTTCTTGAATCTTAAGAGTTATCAAGAACTTTTCAAAATGCCCCAGGCACATTCCATATCAACTAAAAAACCCAGTATTTACTATACCTGTTAGGCGTTATTATGTTATAAAACTGTGCATCGTTTTTTGAAACTAAGCATATTTGGAAAAGTTAAAGTACCAGGGTGGATCAAATATAAACAGGAATTTCTGTTTTTTAATTTATTGGTACAGGATACGAAATAGAAAGTTACATATTATTTTTCTATATAATCTCTTGATTTCAAAACACATTTTTCCCAACGGGTTGGAAGTTTTTCGATGCCGTCATCATAGAAAGAAGAGGGGTGTCTCCAGCCAATTGCGCACAAAGGCTCCAACAGCAGTGTCATCGGCGAATTGTTCACGTCCTATTGCTTCTTTCAAAGGCCCAAACCTGTGATAATCACAGAGGGACTATAGGGGGGGGGGGTATTCGAGTGATGGTCAATGCATTTTCTCCAACTTTTCGCGAGTCAGGTTGGCTGTATGGGGACGGGCACTGTCATGAAGCAAAATCCCTTCTTTGATCGGAAATTCACGTCTTTTCCGCCGATATGCATGTTTTGTTTCATCCAACAACTGGCAGTAGTCGGCAGAACCCTTGAGAATGTCCCGAATGTCGCTAATGTTTTCCTCAGTCAAACTTGTTCGAGGGGTGGGGGGTTGTGTGTGTCTGGGAGGGGGTTCAACTTCTGCTCGTCCTTCCACAAACTTTCTGTGCCAGTCATACACTTGGGATTTATTCAGGCATGTCTCCCCAAACTGTGCTTGAAGTCTTCGTAAGATTTCCGCCGGTCTTATGCCTTCATTTGTGAGAAATCTCATTCATCCTGATGCCAACTGAAGAACGGAGAGAGTAACACGTACCGGCGCGCTTTTTCAAGAAGGCTCACGTTTTGAGCACCTTATCGCCAGAGTAACGATTGGCGCGGAGATGAATTCACACCACGCACCCTTTCTTGTTCGTGACGTCATACGCGTAGCGAACAGCAACCCCATAGCACTACCCATTCCTTTGCTGAGAGCAAAGATATAGTGTTTTTTTTTTTTTCATTTGTTTTTTCCGCAAATGTAAAAAGCTATCAAGCAAAGAATAAAGTATGACGAAATGTTATTTCACCGTGGTTTACAATTAAAACCTTGGTTAAAACAAAGAGCTTTTTCGGATTAATATGCTTTTAACTTCACAATATATATAATTCAAACATAAGTTATTTTTTTCAGTTCAATAATATTAATTTATTTCATTAATTTGCTATGTTCCAAGAAATTGAGAACGTATTTTATTTTTTAGGAAAAATAAAAACAGACGTAAAGATTTTCTTGTAATAAATATAATTCTATTGATCATGTTTTTATGACACAATTAAACTTAGTTTTATTAGCATTACTACTGAATTAATTTAGTTTTAGTTTTTTTTTTTTTTTTTTCTCTCTCTCTCTCTCTCTCTCTCTCTCTTAAGCAGCATAATTCAGTGACGTGTTATTGCATTAATAAAACATATCACTGAAAATTGATTTTTACTGAATTATTCTTTAAAAATGAATTGTTCTTAATTTAATTGCGATTAGAAGTTAATAGGAAATTGAAACTAAAATCAATTCGATTATAATTGGATTGAACGATAAATTATAAATTATTTAGCTGTATCCTGCAATTAAACCAATCAGCTAAAATAATTGCAAGTTGATGCATGCAATGAAATCAATTACTATTACATTTTAATACTGTTAAATCTTTATCATTATTTGAGTTTTTATGAAAAAAAAAATTGGTCTGCCCCTAGTGCAAAAAATTAAAATCTTTAAAATTCTTTTTATTTTAAAATTTTTGCCATATTTTTAAATATTATTTCGTCCTAGTTGTTTTATTTGTTATTTTAAAATAGTAATTCGTCATATTTGAATAATCATCTAAATTCTTCTTCGAATGAAATCCCCCCCCCCCCCACACACACACACATTCCATTTTTCGTCATTCTGCACACACATCTCCACTATTTATTAAGTTGAAGTGGCAATAAAATAATGATCAGTCGTCTGGGGCAACCTCCCATTTCGAATTTTCTCTTCCCCCCCCCCATCCTCTCCTCTAGCACACTATTTTTTGACCATTTAAAATTCATTGTTGCCTTGCAGAAAAGATTAGTTGAAATTGTATCTGAAATATTAACTATCCCTTCGCTTATCCATAATAGTGCATAAAGCTTACTGTTTTGCTCTATCTGTTGATTTTTAATAAACAAATAAATAATATACCATAAAAAAAGAAAAGGAAAAAATAGAATAAAAGATTAAAAAAAAAAAGAAAAAAAAATTAGGATTAACCTTTTGTGCACACGCTTTCATTTTTTTTTTTTTTTAATTCTTTACATTTAAAAATTTTTTTTGTTCCATTTATGACTTTGAAGTAACTATCAGTAAAGGATCAATAATTCAAATTCTGCTCCCCCCTCCCCAAGTTAAATATTCCAAGTTTTCAATTTTTTGGTTTGTTTTTTCTATAAATTTAACTATTTAAATCTACAGCCCCTAGCTATCATACACAGTTAAAAAAATTCTCTAGTGATTTTATTTGTTACTTTGAAGTAACAAAAGATAGTCATTCAATATTCCTTCTCCCTTTAAGAATTTCATCTCACATTAAAAAGGCAATTTCTAAACATCCTGGTTGGGGTCCAATTTTTTTTTTTTTTTTTTTTTTTTTTTTTTTTTTTTTTTTTTTTGCATGGTTTGGCGTATTTTTACTCGACTTTGGGAACTGTTTCTGCATAATGATTTGGTATTAAATTAATTATACAGGTTCATCGCAGAAAATATAGTAATTTTCTGCCACAGGTATTTTTTAAAATCTGTGTTAATATAGACCAAAATACACTGAAACTGCATTAATTCATCATCCCCATAAATCCATCTTTATATGTAATCAAATATCTAGATTTATGAAGGTAATGAGTTTTTGTTTAACAGGTATGAAATTAATAATACTCAATTGAATGAAAATGTAGATTTTTGAGGGGATCAAGTAATCAAAATTTTAATCTATATCATCAAAAGTAATAAAGGCCTTTGATAAAACAGAGTATAAGAGTTCGTAATACAATTTCTTTCGAAGAAAATTTCTTTCATCTAGAACAGATAATCGAAAATATTTCTTCAATTTAGGTGGGACTGTTATTCTAAAATATGCTAGTTCGTCTTTCGCCATTTCGGTTCAAAACAAAACTCAAGACGACGATTGGTGTTAGAGCTGGCTGAACGTTCTCGTTTTCGCCAACTCGCCAACGCTGGTGCTGAAAACGTGAGCCTTCCCGAAAAAGCTACTGGCGCATACATAGTCATGTGACATTCCCACCTACCATGCGCAGAGGTTTGAGCGCCCACGCGACAACCTTCATGCCTCTCTGCAGAAATTCTGGTTAATATTTGATTCACCGTCGTAGTTAATTGCAGAAATATGAAACAAAAATGTTGAAAATTTAATAAAATTTAGGTCCTTCTTTGGTCCTCCAGCTACAGGAAAATCGTATCTGATCGTGAGGAACTTCCGTAAAGTAACTCCGGCTCGGTAATCCTCGGCTTCGGTTCGTGGGCTCGACTCCTTTGTAGGTGTTCGAATCTTGCGGGTCGTCGGGGTGAACCTGGTCGAGCACCAAGCTAAGGGATAGCTTGTCTCTGATCGTGCTGGGTTGTGAGGGCTGTCGTTTTCGACCAGTTCGTCTCTTTGTTTGGGCGATAAGCCGTGTGACGCGCATTGGGCAGTGCACGGTGTTTGGCTGGAGTCCTCGTGAGGGGAAACCTGGTGGGTCGCTGCTGTCGACGGCCTTCGGGACGCATCGCAGGTGGTGGCCCCCGGGTCGTCTCCGAGCGGGGGCACAAGGGTCTGTAACAAACCTAGGACCGGATGCGAGATTACAATCCAACAAAACTTGAAGAGTTTGGCGAGATAAAACGCAATGAGCCAAGAGCGCTAAAATCTTCACTTTCTACCCTTTCCCCAGTAACCGTTTCCCCAGTTGTTTACACCGGGGAAGATCAGTTTCAATCCATTTTATTATTCGTGGAAGAGGGTGATGTGAAGAAAGAAAAGCGGTTAACTTTCGGAAAAAAAAATATGCTAAAACAATTAAGTTCCACGAGTAACATATGATCGCTAATATCTTAATCAAAAATTAAAACACCTGTGAAATAGGTTATTTTAATGTATAAAAGTTATTTTCAAGATTTATGAAAATCGTCTATACTATTTAAGAGCTGGACACCTGTTATATATCCTATATTATAGCTAATATTTTGCTAATTTAGTTTAAATAGAAAAACACATTTGTTCTTTTATTAAGTAAAGTGGAAATAAAAAAACAGCCGCAATATGTATGTTAACACTGGCGAATATTCAAAGTTGTTTTGAAAAAGAAATAATAACATTTAGAGAGCATCTAAAAGTAATATTAAACATTTTGTTATAAATGTTGTTATTATTATTCTTAACTCCATTTATCAGCTAAGCTCTATGATACATAAGACAGCAATATTTAAATTATTGCTAAATGCTCAATTGCTGAGTATTCAAAGCTCATTTTAAAAATTCTTAATTAATTAAAAGACATTTTATTAAAAATTCCTTTTATTTATAGATTCATACGTGAAACGAGTTTAAAAAGAGTAAGGTAAGCTGGGGTAACTGGACCGACGAGGTAACTGGGCCATAGACTATTTTTTTTTAAAACCGTTGATATTTTTAAATTTTGGCTTTTGTCAACATTACACTTTTTCAAACAGGACCTGATACCCAATATAAAAAAATACAAGCGCGTGTGTAGAACATACACCATCTTGGCCCACTTGCCCCATTTTTATGGGGCAACTGGACCCATGAGGGAAGAAAGATGAAATGTATATTTTATTTTTAGATATTAAAATGTAATTTTGAACATTTCTGTCTGATAGAGGGAACCTAACTGAACACATTTACAGAAGCTCAGACTTTAATTCAAATGAATATTATCCTTTTGAAGCTGAATTGCCAGAATCTCCAGAGTCACATTGTAAAATCATGGCCCAGTTGCCTCACGTAACCTTATGTCATTAATCATTAGAGCTATTTCATTTTAAGAAATTATAATATTTTGAATAAAATGAATTCTGTTGCTATAAAAAGTAAATAAAAAACTTAAATATTTCAGAAAACGTAATGACTGCAGTGCTTCAATAACATTTTCTTTAAATGTTACCCGTTCTATGTCATGAAAGAATAAACTGTAAATACAGTGATATTAAATATATTCATCATAGAATTAAAATATTTTATTTTTCTGTCTCTTAAGTTGTCGAATTTACAAATCTCATTTACAAAGCAAAAAAAAAAAAAAAAAAAAGGCTATCCTTTTTTTTCGTAAATGCAAGAATTAAGTTTTCTAGTTAAAAAAAAAGATATATTGTCCCTACTTTATCAGATTATCTCAAATGTTGATTTTAGTTTTGTAGTGATATTTCAATATTAACTTATAATATATTAATCGTTATTGTTTAAATTATTTTATTATAAAGTTTATTTTCAACAAGAAATCCGTCATTCATGAGTCCGAATATAATTAAAAAATTGTTAATCTACAATAATTAGAAATTTAATAATGACACAAAATACGGAATTTAGTTACGCATTTTAATTTAGAATAAACCTTAAACAAAAATTTATTATACATACTTAATTATTTATGTGTTGTTATTGAAATTCAAAAGCAAGTTTTTTTTTTTATTTTCCACCACCTCTGACAGTGCATATATATATATATATATATATATATATACATACATACATACATACATACATACATACATACACACATATATACATACATACATACATACATACATACATACATACACACATATAGAGGGTGTTCCGTTAAAGGGGTCCAATATTAATAGGGGTAATAGAGGAGATCACATGGAGCATAAATCAGTATATAAAGCCTGGTCGGATCTCAATAGTTTTCAAGTTACAGCAAATAGAATGAAAATTCGGAAAATTGTAAAAGAACCCTCATTGCTAAACTATCGATAATGCTACATAAAAACGAAGCACATATTTAGAAAGAGCAGAAAAAAACCTACAAAATGACATCAATTGTATTAAAATAGCAATATTTATTGACGCGTTACAAGCCCTGAAACAGTGAAAAAAGTACGAAATCCAATATACATCAAAATAGTTAATCGTTAATTCCAAAAAGACAACTCTAGCTACAACAAGGAAAATGTAGTAAAATTTGGTCCATTCCGAAAACTTTCGAAAAAGCTTACAATGAACCATATCGGTTTAATTGTGTGAGAGAAATTAATCAGTTTCTTAGTTACAACTCCGCTTTCTTTGACACTAGCAAAGGTTAAACTCCGCCCATCACGATTGGAAACACCGCCTTTTTAATTACTCTCAACTATACATTTTCGATCATGCTTCTTCTGAGATGCAACATTTTTAATTATTCAAGAGTTGAATGAACCAAAATAACTTTACAATAATAGTCTACATTTTAAAGTGGTCTTTTATTGATATAAAGCTTAAGTTAAATTCTTTAAAATTAAACTGGTGGTGAAAATTCGGAAATAATTAAAAATATTGCGATTTGTAACTATGCAAGAAGTTTCAGTACATGTTTTACATGGACAATTATTGTATGTATATGTGCATCATAATTTATGATAGGAAATAATAATAACAAATAGCATAATAATTTTATTAATCATAAATTTAAAAAAGACACTAAATTTTAAATTAATTCATACAAACTTTGTAATTTACAATTTGACTACACCACAGTCTGTGACTTACAAAATACTGTGCCAAAAAGTGTTGAAAATAAAAGAAAAATGACAAATAAAGAATTACATTCCACGTACTTTATGACATATGTGAAGCATAGTCTTCTGGCCTGCGCTGCACAGTTCAATGTCAGAAGGCAGACGAACGGACATTATTATAATATGTGTTCGAAGTTGCGCCCATTAACAGAATCGCACAGCCGACAGCGACGTCGTAAAGATTGGCGAACACGCCGAAAAACTCCGACGGAGTTGGGAATGTCTCCTGCAGCGACAACGATTCGCGCTAGTAAATCCTCCGGTGTATCCACAGGCGTTTCATACACCAGCGATTTAAGGTGTTCCCAAACAAAAAAGTCTAACGGATTGAGGTCTGGAGAGCGTGCAGGCCAAGCAACAGGTCCACTGCGTCCAATCCATTTCCCAGGATATGTTGAATTGAGGTGATTGCGAACACCTATGAAAAAATGTGCCGGTGCGCCATCGTGCATAAACCACATATTGTGGCGCAATGTTGCTGGCACATTTTGCAGTAACTGCGGTAAGATATCCCGTAGGAAAACCAAGTACGTACTGCCATTGAGTACATCTGGGAGTAAATATGGTCCTATGAGATAATCGCCGAGGACACCTGCCCATATGTTCACACTGAACTTTTGTTGTGTGTTCGACGGGAAAACAGTGTGCGGATTTGTATATGACCATGTGTGCATATTGTGCGTGTTTACCATGCCCTCTCTCGTAAATGTTGCTTCATCAGTAAATAAAATATTTTCCAGAAATTGTGGATTATTTTCTGTTACATTAAGCAACCAGCGTACGAATTCTGTCCGCTGAGCACAATCTGTTACTGATAACAGTTGTACCCGCTGCACATGAAAGGGGTGCATGTTTTCTGCACGCAGAACACGCCACACACTTTGCTGAGAAACACCGACTTCAGACGCAGCAGCTCGTGTACTCGTGGAGGGGTTATCTTTTAAAATATTCAGTACATCTTCTTCCATTGCAGGTGTTCGTACATGTCGAGGTTTCCCTGCATCAATGCTTGCTGTATTAAACGATCCAGTCTCCCGTAATCGTCTATCGATTTTTATGAAGAGTTTCGAACTTGGGCAACGTCTCCTTGGAAATTGCTCACGGTACATGCGCTGTGCTAGACATGCATTTCCATGAGCTTGCCCGTACATCAGATGCATGTCCGCATATTCTTCGTTAGAGTATTCCGGCATAATTATTATACATCAACTTACTACAATCCCACTTACAACAGCCTCCCTTTAACATAACGCCCACTGATGACTGCTGTTTTATTACACTTTTCTTCCTATACACATAGAAAATTTGCATAAAAAGTACTTCTTCTTCATCATCCTGAAAGTTCATGGAGGAAACGCAGCAGTCACGGAGTTTGCTTTAAGACAAGGCGAGAGCTGCACAATATGTCATTCACTTGACCAGACTGAATAATGAAAGGGTATTGATAGAGGTTGATCAGAAATGTATAATTGAAAGATATTAAAACGGGGTGTTTACAATCGTCATGGGCGGAGTTTCGCCCTTTCCGAGCGTGCAACAGTACAGAGTTGTAACTAGGGAACTGCTTGATTTCTCCCATACAATTAAACTGATATGGTTTATTGTCAGCTTCTTCGAAAGCTTTTGGAATGGACCAAATTTTATAACATGTTCCTTGATGTAGGTAGAGTTGCATTTTTGGAATTAACGATTAACTATTTTGCTAAATATTTGATTTTGTATTTTTTCACTGTTTCAGAGCTTGTAACTCGCCATTAATTCTCAATATTCTAAAACAACTTATGTCATTTCGTAGGATTTTTTCTGCTCTTTCTAAATATGTGCTTCGTTTTTATGTAGCATTATCGATAGTTTAGCAATGAGGGTTTTTTTACAAATTTCCGATTTTTCATTCTATTTGCTGTAACTTGAAAATTATTGAGATCCGGCCAGGCATTATATACTGATTTATGCTCCGTGTGATCTCCTCTATTACCCCTATTAATATTGGACCCCTTTAACGGAACACCCTGTATATATATAACCATTAATTAAACATTACTGACCACCAACAAAAATTGTGATAGTATGAATAAATTTACAACAATACAGTAATACAGTGTCCCCAAACACACTGAATGGATACCAAAAACATAATATACAAGCTGCTATGTATAAAATAAAGTCCCTTGTACTATATAACAAGAATTAATAAGGAAGAAAAAGAGAAGAATATGGATTTCGATAAAAATAATTGAAAAGCTTATATATGGAACTACGTTATCAAGACTACAGAATTCAATTATATAAGCAAAATTAGTCGTTTTCTGTGAGAAAAAAGCTAAAAGCTGAAATTTTTTTCTCCTGTACTCTAACGACCAATATAACCAAGAGAATAGTTTCAAATGAAAACAGAATAATATTAAATGCTATGAAATGGAAAAAGCAATACAACCTTTTAAATATTTAATTTATAGCAAGGAAAAATAGTAATATTACACAAAATACTTAATAAAATTCCAGTTATTTTATCCAAATACACATCAGCACATGGTATCCAAAAGATCGATAAGTTTAGGGTTATTTTTACAGTTAAGTTACCACAGATTTTAAAACCTCATGGATACAGTTAATCTATTTTGAAATACCGTGATAAATGCAATTAAAATAATATAAATAGAAAATAATTGCATAATAAGTAAAATACCTCTTAACACTTTTAAATTTTTATATTTCTTAACTAAAGTAAAATATACCAAAACTATTAGTGTACAATATCCTGACAAATTTGACTTTTAACAACAATACTAAACAATCAAACTTTTTACTGAATAGTCATTTTATTTTATTTTATTTTATTTTATTTTTTATTTATTTATTTACTGTATCTGCTTTATCACCCAAACCCATTTTAGAACTTCTTTATAAAATTCGGACTTTACATTTCCGTTTGAAGATTTTTATTATTTCAGAAAATCAAAGAAATGGTGTAAACAAAACAAAATATTAAAACATTTTAGGAATTTTTTAGCAAAATGTGTTACAGGTGTAGTAAAAAATAATAACAATGCGTAATAAAAACAATAAAATATGAAAATATTTTAAAAAATCTATATAAATGAAATAATTTATTTGCATTAAAAAATCAGAAATATAAATTATCTTAAAAATGATAAAATTTATCGTTTGTTTTAGAAATAGAAGAGTAATTTTCTATTTCCAAAGCATTTCACTATACATTTACACAGTATCCTATCATACGATACAAAGAGCTGCAATGTGTTTCTCCTCCAGCGAAAGTGCCAAAATCAGCCGCCGCCAAACCCTTCCAAGTTTTGTTGAGTTGTAATGTAGTGGACAGGATGGCGGGACTCCATCATTATGCCCTTATTATAGGTCGATTAAAAATGGTCCGATTAACTAGCTTTTTTTCCTAACAACTTCTTAGGTTCTTCGGCTACTACATGAATGACAAAAACATTTTTCACACTTTAACTTACAATCAATTTTGAATATTAATTGCCTTCTTGGGTCCTTGGTGCAGCTTCATAAATATGATCCCAATTGCGTGTAATTTTCTTTAACATTGTTCTAGCGTCCTCCGATTATTTCAGAAACTACTACTTAATATCTTTATACCCAACCACATGCCAGATAAATCCCTGGTACCATACGGCCCGGTACCGGCCCATTGAAAATTTCACCCCACATATTGTTAATACATTGCTCCCTCTGAACAGGATCTTCATTTTTGGAACCCTTTCCCATTTACTTATTCTCCCGTTTCTAGATTCCAGTTAAAATCCTGAGCACCCTAGGATCACGTAGGGTCCAATCCGGGATACTTTGAACTTTTTGCGCAGCATGCATCTTTCACCTCCTAATTTTCTCGAATTCTCAATGCAAAATTTTAAAGTTGAGTCTTGAACTCCTCTCCCCGGACGAACACCCTCATATTTTTACTGGACCCTAGGGCCCTGTTTTAAGCATTTTCCCCCATTTTTTGCGCATTTCTTTAAAATTTTATTCTAATTATTAATTTATACCCTATGTTTAATTCTGACTAATTGAAGATCTAACGTGCTAAGAACTACGACCTTTTAACATGTTTCCATTTAGTACCCTTCTCTTAGCTATCAGTTGGTCCCCTTTGGACCCTTTGTTATAGCTCCCTCAAAAATGGTCCGATTCACTAGTTTTTTTCCCCTAAAAAATTCTTAAATCCTCCAGCTTCTACACGAAAGACACAAAAAAAAGTCTCATATTTCAGCTACCACCAATTTTGAATAGTAATCTCCTGCTTGGGGTCTTTGTTGCATCTTCTTAATTATCCGATTCTATTACAGTTTTCTTTAACATAGATTTAGCATCCTCCAGCTACTTTAAAACTACTAATTTTTTTTCTCATACCCGACTACATTACGGTTAAGACCCTAGACCCCGGAACACGTACTTCTATTACTTCAGCTACCACCTTTTTCGAACATTAATCTCCTTTTTCGGCAACAACTTGCGTTTACACGCTACAGCCGTAAACTAAAAATCGCGTTACTTTAAGGGTAACTTTAGATAAGGGTACTAATTCGTTTATTAAATATCGTGTTAATGTTAAAAGCAAATTCGTGAAATTTACTAGGGGGTGAGGGCACCTTCCACCGCTTGAGGAAGCATTATTTCCTCTGGTTGTAAGGACCCAATTTCAATGGGATTTCGTTCATTCAACTTATATTACAATTCAGCTACTTTTGTATTATGACATTTTATCTTAGGCTTCAGTTGTCAACATTTTCGAACATTAATATTGCATTCTTTTTTCAGGTTATATGGGCTAAATTACTACGAGGTTTGGCTCACCCAACTTAGTTTTCGATTGTTTCCAGATTGATTTCCGGTACACGTTGGCTTAAATAGCGGGGACACAGATCACAGGCTCGTTCCCAAAAGAGGTTGCTTAGGAACACATTAGACGCTTCGGAAGACAATGAGGACCCCGAAACTAGGTTCATTTAAAAGATTTTCAAAAGATATAGTATTGTACAAACTTGAGTTTTGTTTAAGGTTATTATAACTGGCCCTGGGAAACGCCGGGAGCGTCAGCTAGTTTTTAATAAATTACCCCCTCTTAATCCAATCTTCCTTTTTGGAAGCCTTATTCCATTAGTTATTCTCCAGTTTTTAGATTCCATTTAAAATCCTGGGTCGCTCTAGTGTCCCGTATGCCTGATCCGGGGCGCCTTGAACTTTTTGTACGGCATGCATCCCCCCCCACCCCCTAATTTTCTCGCATTCTCAATGCATAATTTTAAACTCTAGTGTTGGACTCCTCTCCACGGACCAACACCCTCATATTTTTACTGGGACCCTAGGTCACTGTTTTAAGCATTTTCCTCCATTTTTGGCGCATTTCTTTAAAATTTTATTCTAATGATTAATTTATACCCTATGTAAAATTTGGATTAATAGAATATCTAAAGTGCTAAGAACTAAGACTTTTTAACATGTTTTCATGTTATGGTCCTGCTCTTAACAATCAGGTGGCCCCTTTTGGGCCCCTATTATAGCTCCCTTAAAAATGGACCGATTCACTAGCTTTTTTTTGTAGCAAATTCTGAGGTCCTCCAGCTACTACATGAAAGACAAAAAATTTCTCAGATTTCAGATACCGCAATTTTTGAATATTAATTGTCTTTTTGGGGACCTTCTTACAGCTTCTTTAAAAAAGATCCGAAATGCTTGCAATTTTCTTTAACAGAGTTCAAGCGCCCTCCAGTTACTTTAAAAACTACTAAAGAATATCTTTAAACCCAACTACACTCCAATTGATTCTCTGGCCCCCTGGGACCCGGTACAGGTCCCCTTGAAGTTTTTGCACCATAAATTGTTAATAAATCGTCCACTCTTATTCCGATCTTCATTTTTGAACCCTTTTACGATTTAGTTATTCTCTATTTTCTAGATCCCAGTTAAAAACCTGTTGCGTCTAGTATCCCGTATGTCCGATCCGGGGCACCTTGAACTTTTTGTATGGCATGCACCCCCCCCTTCTGCCTAATTTTCTCGCATTCTCAATGCATAATTTTAAAGTCTAGTCTAGGACTCCTCTCCACGGAACAACACCCTCATATTTTTACTTTACCCTAGGTCACTATTTTAAGCATTTTCCTCCATTTTTGCGCATTTCTTTAAAATTTTATTCTAATGATTAATTTAAACCCTATGCTCAATTTGGATTAATAGAATATCTAAAGAGCTAAGAACCAAGACTTTTTAACAAGTTTTCATGTTAGGGCCCTGCTCTTAACTATCAGTTGGCCCCTTTTGGGCCCCTGTTGTAGCTCCCTTAAAAATGTTCCGATTCATTAGCTTTTTCTGTAACAACTTCTGAGGTCCTCCAGCTACTACATGAATGACAAAAAAATTTCGCAGACTTCAGCTACCACCAATTTTGAATATTAATCGTCTTCTTGGGGCCCTTGCTACAGCTTCTTTAAAAAGGATCCAAATTTCTTGCAATTTTCTTTAACATAGTTCAAGCGCCCTCCAATTGCTTTAAAAACTACCAAAGAATATCTTTATACCCAACTACACTCCAGTTAATTCTCTGCCCCCCCCCCCGGTCCCTGGTTTTTGCACCATAAATTGTTAATAAATCGCCCCCTCTCATTCCGATCTTCCTTTTTGGAACCTTTTTACAATTTATTTATTCTCCCGTTTCCAGATTCCAATTAAAATTCTGGGGCCCCCTAGAGTCTGAACCGGGGCTCCTTGAACTTTTTGTACGGCATGCTTTTTTCACCCCCTTTCGCCTTCTCAATGCACATTTTGAAAGTTGAGTTTTGGACTCCTTTCCCCAGACAGACACCCTCATATTTTTTTCTGGGGCCTTTGGGTGCTGTTTTAAGCATTTCCCCCCATTTTTGCGCATTTCTTTAAAATTTTATTCTAGTGATTAATTCATACCCTATTAAACATATAAATCAAATATTGACTAAATGAAGATCTAACGTGCTAAGAACTAAGACCTTTTAACATGTTTTCATGTCAGGGCCCTGCTCTTAGCTATCAATTGGTCTGTTTTGGGCCCTTTGTTATAGCCCCCTCAAAAATGGTCCGATTCACTAGCTTTTTTTCCTAACAGCTTCTTAAATCCTCCAGCTACTACATGAAAGACAAAAAAAAAACTGTCACACTTCAGCTACCACAAATTTTGAGTATTATTCTCCTTCTTGGGGCCTTTGTTGCAGCTCCTTTAAAATTATCCGATTCTAATACAATTTTCTTTATCATAGTTTTAGCATCCTCCAGCTACTTTAAAACTACTAAAAAATTTTCTTATACCCGACTACATTCCAGTTAAGGCCCTGGACCCCAGAGGCCAATCCTTCCTTATACCACGTTTTTCGAACATTAATCTCCTTTTTCGGCAACAACTTACGTTTACTCGCTACAGCCGTAAATTAAAAATCGCATTATTTTAAAGATAAGGGTATTAATTCGTTTATTAAATATCGTGTTAATGTTAAAAGTAACTCATGAAATTTACAAGGTGGAGGGGGTGCACCTTCCACTGCTTCGGGGCGCATTCTTTCCTGGGGTTGTAAGGACCCAATTTCAATGGGATTTTGTTCATTCAACTTAGATTACACTTCAGCTACTTTCTGTATTATGAAATTTATCTTAGGCTTCACTTGACACCATTTTCGAACATTAATATTGCATTTTTTTTTCAGGTTATATGGCCTAAATTACTACGAGGTTTGGCTCACTCAACTTGATTTACGATTATCTCCAGCACATGCGGAGCATGAGGCAATGAGGAAGGCAATGAGGCCCCCGAAACTAGGTTCATTTAAAAGATTTTCAAAAGATATAAAATTAAACAAACTTGAATTTTGCTTAACGTTATTATAACTGGCCCCTAGAAACGCCGGGCGGGTCAGCTAGTTGAGAAATAAAAGTTAGTACGCAATTCGCAATAACGAAATGTATTGATATGAATAGGTGAATAACGTATAATTTTATTTAAAGTGTATTCAAATTTAATTTTTTAAACCGCCATGGGAATTTCACATTAACTTATTTTTATTTCAGTATAAAGAATTTAATTGTCCCCACACATTTGTTGTAGTGCGATTTTACTGTAGTTCCTCTGTCACAATAATAAAAAAATGAATTTATTATTTTATTAATTAAAAAAGAGGTAACCAAATAATATGCTTTTATCTTCTATAAAAAGTGTCCTTCCATATATTTTCTTTTGAGAAAGAAATTTTGTATAGGGATCTACATAAATCATTTACAAGCTGTCGTAATAAAAGAAAAAGCCTTAATTAGTCAATGGCTTAACTTACATTTTGATTGCCAATTATGCGACAGACGTATAAAAAAATGTCCTTCCGGCCAGTGCCGGGAGGAAGAGGTAGCTTTCATAATCTTTATTTAAAAAAAGCCAAATTATATCATTCAAACACACGAAGCTCAATTTAATGGAAACCGAATATAGGAGATTCAATACTAATTTTTATCAATATAATGAATGAGAATTTCGCGAAATTAGTCAGCTTTATCCAAGCTGCTTTTCTTTAAAGTAACATATATTTGGCTGCCAAATTCGGCAATTTCTTAAAGTGCCTGTCATTTTAAGACAACATGGTGGATGAGGCTAAGCAGTGAACTTGGTCGAGACCTTAGTAATTGCTGTGCACATGCTCACTCACATCGGAATCGGTTAATATATAGGAGTGCTGTCGCATGCAAAAAATCAGATTTTTCAAAATGTCACCCACAATAGAAATTGAAACTGCTATATCTGAGCCATTTTTTAAGGTAAAGACAAACAAAAAATGCTCCTGAATCCTTATATCAAGGTCAAATACTTAAGAAAGAAACCTTTTTCAATTTCTAATTTTTTTGCACCTCACTTTAAATATATATATATTTTTTAATTTAATGGTCACCATTTTGAAACAAGATGGCTGATGAATCTGGCCAGCGAACTTGGTCGAGGTGTTGATATATACTATCCACATGCCTTCTTACATCGAAATAGGCCAATACGTGTGTTTTCGCGTGACAAATACAAGATCGTTTCAAAATGTTAGCCATGCTAGACATTCAAAGTGCTATAAATCAACCATTTTTTAAGATATCAACAAAAGAACAAATTTTCAGAAACAAAAACTGCTCTGGAATCTTTGTATTAAGGCCAAATACATAAAAAAATCTTTTTCATTTTCCAATTGTTTAATACCTCATTTTGAATTTTAAATTTAATTTTTTTTTAATGGCAACCCTTTTGAAACAAGATGGCGAATGAAGCTGGCCATCGAACTCGGTCGAGACATTGGTATGTACTATGTACAGACCAAGTTACATCCAAATAGGTTCATAATTACGCCTGTTATCGCGTGACAAAAATCAGGTCGTTTTAAAATATCAGCCACAAGAGAAATTCAAAATGCTATTACTCAGCCATTTTTTTTTAGATATAGACGAAAGAAAAACTGTTCCGGAATCTTTGTATTAAGGTCAAACACATACAAAAAAAATCTTTTTCACTTTCCAATTTTTTGGTATCTCATTTAAATTTTTTTATTTTTTTAAATGGCCGCCATTTTGAAACAAGATGGCGGATGAAGCCGGCCAACGAACTCGGTCGAGATATTTGTATGTACTATGTACACCAAGGTACATCCAAGTCGGTTCATAAATACGCCTGTTATTACGTTAGAAACATCAGGACTTTTCAAAATGTCAGCCACTCTAGAAATTCAAAATGCTATAACTCAGCCATTTTTTAAGATATAGACGAAACAAAAACTGCTCCGAAATCTTTGTATAAAGGTCAAATACATAAAAAAAAATATTTTTCCATTTTCAATTTTTTGGTACCACACTTCAAATTTTAAATTTTTAAAAAAATTTTAAATGGCCGCCATTTTGAAACAAAATGGCGGATGAAGCTGGCCAACGAAATCGGTCGAGAGATTGGTATGTACTATGCACACACTGAATTACATCCAAATCGGTTCATAAATACGCCTTTTATCGCGTGACAAAATTAAGGACGTTTCAAAATGTCAGCCACGCTAGAAATTCAAAATGCTATAACTCAGCCATTTTTTAAGATATAGACGAAACAAAAACTGCTCCGAAATCTTTGTATAAAGGTCAAATACATAAGAAAAAATATTTTTCCATTTTCAATTTTTTGGTACCACATTTCAAATTTTAAATTTTTAAAAAAATTTTAAATGGCCGCCATTTTGAAACAAAATGGCGGATGAAGCTGGCCAACGAACTCGGTCGAGAGATTGGTATGTACTATGTACATACTGAATTACATCGAAATCGGTTCATAAATACGCCTTTTATCGCGTGACAAAATTCAGGACGTTTCAAAATGTCAGCCACGCTAGAAATTCAAAATGCTATAACTCAGCCATTTTTTAAGATATAGACGAAACAAAAACTGCTCCGGAATCTTTGTATAAAGGTCAAATACATAAGAAAAAAATATTTTTCCATTTTTAATTTTTTGGTACCAAATTTCAAGTTTTAAAATTTTTTAAAAATTTTAAATGGCCGCCATTTTGAAACAAAACGGCGGATGAAGCTGGCCAACGATCTCGGTCGAGACATTGGTATGTACTATGTACACACCGAATTTCATCGAAATCGGTTCATAATTACGGGAGTTACAGTGTGACATAGGTCAGATATATATATATATATATATATATATATCAATTTTGAACGGAGGGTGTTTTCGGGGTCTGGGGGTCATGATCGATGAAAATATACCAAAATTTTTTGAAATCGCTTTCCTCCGAACGGCTGCAATAGGTAGCTTTTTTGTAAAGAAAGCTACCTAAAATTCTACTCATAAAAGTGACTCCATTCTACTTTCCAAAATTTTATAGAATACCGTGGATTCAGATAAATTTCGGACACAATGGAATTAGCTGGATTTGAACACCGGACTGAACTGAGACGTTTAGGGGAAAGTAGGGGAATGGCGCTCACTTAAGGGAAAACATGAATAGCTAGTGAAATTGAGAAAAAAAAATCAATATTTTATTAAAGAAGTATAACTCCAAAGCATAAGGAACAGTTTGCAATCAACTAATTTGCACAAAATTTAAGGAATTTTTTTATCGTTTCATTTAAATAACTATCGATTGAGCGGTAAAGCCCGACATGGATGGGTAATTGCGCTCAAAGTTTGAATACAACATTTAAGTAAGACAAAAGTCACATATGTAGTTGTGTGGGCTGTTCACACCACTGCAGTCTTTTTGAGACATATTGTGCACACGTATTGTGTTACACATATAGTGGGTTACTTTTTTTAAATTTAGGTTTTTTGATTTTCACCACTTTTTTGAAATCGTAAAATTCTCCTTCTTTAATGACACATTAATTAAAGCGAAAACAGGGGAATTTTACCATTTCAAAAAAGTGGTGTTAATCAATAAATTTGAATTTAAAAAAGTTGCTCACTGGCAACACTTTTTCTGGAATTCCACACGAGCGCCATTACCAGTTACCGCCATGTTGGGATTTAATGCATTATAATTGGCGTAACAACACACTACAAAAATAAATAAAAGCATGAAAGTACAGCTAAATGTATATATTTTGTAGACATAATGAGTAAATTAATATTTGAAAATAAGAGTGTACACTTACCTTCAAGTTAGATGCTGTAGAATTTTATAATAAAACATCTGCAAACTAATAACGTGAGGGCTCAAAAATACTTTCCTTCCGACGGTCACTATATCCTTACTGGGAACTTACGATGAAGTTCGCTAGATGCCGGTATCGATCGCACGTTTTCAATTCTATTCTGTTTAGATATATTGGGTGGGCGAGATTACCGAGCGAGATAAAAAATGAACGCATAACTTCCCTATTATAGCAGAAGAAAGAAGCAAATTAGCAAATGATTCTCGTGTTTTCTTGAACACAGTTTTAATTCTACTTATTTATAAATCGGAAAATATCATTTATTCATAATATTAAAAAAATAAATAAATTAGTAATTTTCATGTTTTAATAGGATGCTTTTGTAATTCTTTATTTTTTGAATTCTCATGTAATTTTATTGTTGTAAAAATTAAATTTACACTTTAAGATATACAAGCAGATGTGAAATATAAGGGATCTCACTAGGACTCCATGTTACCACTATTACCATATAGTAATATTTCGCTTATTTAATAGTAGAATTTCTGTGATGAATTAAGGAGAGCATTAGTTTACGGAAATAGCGGTGACATGGAGCCCCACGAGACCCTTTTAGGTCGTCTCTGAACACAAATATGTTAATGCTGATATTGTTAGAATCAAACAAAGAAAAAAAAATGAGTTCAAAGATGTAAACAATATGCCTTTATTATTATATTTTTAATATAATATCATGCTATCAAAAACGTACACGATACGTTGAAGAAGACTGTGCTCATATGTCTAATAAGACTATCATTAAATTATAAAGAAGTAATGTGAAAACTTTATTTTCTTCGCTCTCTTATGTTTATAAGCTTTTGTGAATTTTCACTTCATTTTTTTAGGGAACAATATTGACATATTTTTGTTTCACTTCGACTAGCATAGCACTAAAATATTGACAAAAGTCTGTATTGCTTTCATATTTAGAGCTTAGAAAAAGCAATTTGAACATTGTTTCAAAATAAAAAAGATACATAGCTTTTTTCCCCCTCTTTTTGTACTGCAGGCAAAGGTTTTAGTGCCACTTGAGAGTTAAGAGATCTAAAACAACACTTTAAAGTTCTTAACTTCTGAGAAATGATGTGTCGAAAATTGTATTGAAAACAAATCATTTTCAGCATCTGTTCAAGAAAATAAAATAAAGTAATAACTTGTTGGGTTTTTTTTTTTTTATATCGTATTCTTTTATATATTTCTTTGCTTTCATTCTTGAAAAATGAAATTCATTCACAGACGAAGATTAAATTAATTTTATTTTCAGTTTAGTTTGCTTATTGGTATTGTCTGAAGATGTACTATGTAGAAAGGGGGAGGAAATATCTGAAGAAGATACAGTATATATTCCATATTCGATTACTAATAAGGTCATTAAGGATGTTTGGTAAACGTTCAAAAATCTTTATTACGTTTATTCTTTCTCATTGATTGTTTATGCTAACGGGCTTAGTAAAATATGGAGCAAAGCTAATTTATCTTTATTTACTTTTACAAAATACTTGTTTAGCGTATGCGGCTTATATCCTACCGAATTTATAAGTAGGAATTTTCTTTTGCTTCTCTGAAAAATAATGCATGATATCAATAAATGTGTTGATGTATGCAACAGCTGAAAAAAAAATTCCAAGGAGTATGGCGCCACTATCTTAGATTAGAAGTGTGGAAAAATTTTATTCCCAAGCATTTTTATTTCTATTTTTCCCATTAATCTATTTGTAAAGTTTACCTGAACTCGACTACACTGTATTTTCTTTTCGTTGCCACATTTTCGGCATTAGTTTACGTTTTTTATAGTCAAGGTTGAGTGGCTGTCTGTCGCTTTTCGGTCATGGACCGTATGCAGCAATTTCACTTGCGATCGCATTCGCTCGTATTCATGTTTTTTATAACTATTTGGATTTAATTAACCCGGGAGAACTAGTGAGAATGCCCAATTGCTTTTCTTTTACTTTACATTCATATAATATCAACTTTTTTTGGTTAGCTTAGTACTTTTATTCACAAAATAGGTAAAATAATTGAAAAACATTTTGAAATTTTAATTAAAATGAAAAATGATTTAAATAAGAGTCTTAAAAATGTACGACTGTGAGAGAAAATCTCATGCAGCGAGTTCTCCCGGGTTAACAAGTAAAAGCATTTTAGGTAGCTTTCATTACAAAAATCTACTTATTGCAGCCGTTCGGAGGAAAGCGATTTCAAAAAATTTTAGTATATTTTCATCGATCATGAGCCCCAGACTCCGAAACTACCCTCCGTTCAAAATTGACATATATATATATATATATATATATATATATATATATATATCTGACGTTTGTCACACTGAAACTCTCGTATTTATGAACCGATTTGGATGTAATTCGGTGTGTACATAGTGCATACCAATGTCTCGACCGAGTTCGTTGGCCAGCTTCATTCGCCATTTTGTTTCAAAATGGCGGCCATTTAATTTTTTTTTTTAATTTAAAATTTGAAATGTGGTACCAAAAAATTGAAAATGGAAAAATATTTTTTTCTTATGTATTTGACCTTTATACAAAGATTCCGGAGCAGTTTTTGTTTCGTCTGTATCTTAAAAAATGGCTGAGTTATAGCATTTTGAATTTCTAGCGTGGCTGACATTTTGAAACGTCCTGAATTTTGTCACGCGATAAAAGGCGTATTTATAAACCGATTTGGATGTAACTTCGTTTATACATAGTACATACCAATGTCTCGACCGAGTTCGTTGGCCAGCTTCATCTGCCATTTTGTTTAAAAATGGCGGCCATTTAAATTTTTAAGAAAAATTTAAATTTGAAATGTGGTACCAAAAAAATGAAAATTGAAAAAATATTTTTTTCTTATGTGTTTGACCTTGATAAAAAAGATTCGGGAGCAGTTTTTGTTTCGTCTATATCTTAAAAAATGGCTGAGTTATAGCATTTTGAATTTCTAGCGTGGCTGATATTTTGAAACGCCCTGGTTTTTGTCACGTGATAACGGGCGTATTTATGAACCGATTTGGATGTACATTAGTGCGTACATAGTAAATACAAATATCTCGACTGAGTTCGTTGTCCAGCTTCATCCGCCATCTTGTTTCACAATGGCGGCCATTTAAAAAATTTAAAAAAAATTAAAATTTTAAATGCGATACCAAAAAATTAGAAAATGAAAAAGATTTTTTCGTATGTGTTTGACCTTAATACAATGATTCCGGAACAGTTTTTGTTTCGTCTAGATCTACAAAAATGGCTGAGTTATAGCATTTTGAATTTCTATTGTGGCTGACATTTTAAAACGACCTGATTTTTGTCACGCGATATCAGGCGTATTTATGAACTGATTTGGATGTAACTTGGTGAGTTCATTGTACATACCAATGTCTCGATCGAGTTCGTTGGCCAGCTTCATTCGCCATCATGTTTCAAAAGGGCTGCCATTTAAAAAAAAATTAAATTTTAAATTTAAAATGAGTTATCAAAAAATTGAAAAATGAAAAAGATTTCTTTTTTATGTGTTTTACCTTGATACAAAGAGTCCGGAGCAATTTTTGTTTCGTATATATCTTAGAAAATGGTTGAATTATAGCACTTTGAATTTCTAGCATGGCTGACATTTTGAAACGATCTGATATTTGTCACGTGATAACATACGTATTTATTAACCTATTTCGATGTAAGAAGACATGTGGATAGTATATCGTAATGTCTCGACCAAGTTCACTGGCCAGCTTCGTCAGCCATCTTGTTTCAAAATGGCGGTCATTAAATTAAAAAAAAAATTATATTTAAAGTGAGGTGCAAAAAAATTAGAAATTGGAAAAAGTTTCTTTCTTAAGTATTTGACCTTGATATAAGGATTCAGGAACATTTTTTGTTTGTCTTTATCTTAAAAAATGGCTCAGATATAGCAATTTCAATATCTAATGTGGGTGACATTTTGAAAAATCTGATTTTCTGCCTGCGAAAGCACTCGTATATATCAATCGATTCCGATGTGAGTGAGCATGTGCACAGCAATTACTAATCGTCTCGACCAAGTTCGCTGGTTAGCCTCATCCACCATATTGTCTTAAAATGGCAGGCATTTTAAGAAATCGCCGAATTTGGCAGCCAAATATAAGTTACTTTAAATAAAAGCAGCTTGGATAAAGCTGACTAATTTCGCGAAATTCTCATTCATAATGATTTAGTATTAATAAAAATTAGTATTGAATCTCCTATATTCGGTTTCCACTAAATTGAGCTTCGTGTGTTTGAATAATATAAGTTGGCTTTTTTAAAATAAGGAATATGAAAGCTACTTCTTCCTCCCGGCACTGGCCGGAAGGACTTTTTAAATTCATTTTTATATTAAAGTAGTTTTTTTAAAGTCATCGTAATATTTATTAAATGTTATTCAAATAAAAAGTAAAATGTTAATCTTCCGACTTATGCAAATTGTGTAGTCGATTGTGATTGGTCGATAGGTTTTCGCCCGTATTTAAAAGTAAAGCGATCTCACATTTGAGGTATCTTATTGTTGATGTTGTGTCGATCGGCTATTTCGTTGCTATTGAAGTATTGTGTGGCGATATGCCGACGTAATTTTAAGAGTCTTAAAGCTTTAAAATGCGCTAGCATGGAGGAGTTTAGCGTAGAAATATTAATTTAAGATAGTAATGGAGATGTTTAACTGCAAGTGGCTAATTTTTCAAAGTTACTTATGTTGATTTTTGAAAGGGTTCAGGCCGAGTTCAGGCTAATTACTTACTTCAAATGTTCGTCATTTTGATTTCGGAACGAAGTGATGTTCCAAGCTGTATATTAGTGCCAATGAATGTATCTACAAAGGAAACCTCCTAGATTCTTCATTCTTTCCTATTTCTGTAAGTACCATCTTAATTATACACTTACCTTATTTCATTGATAACACAATTTTATGCTAAATATGAATCAAGAAATGGTTTATGCACCTATTTTATGGATACAAATTACTCAGTTCAATTATTTTACATGTTTTCATGCCTTACTTTGACAAGGTCACTCAGCTAATTTTAACATTGGGTTTAACCCTTCTTATGCAAGACAGAAAGAGGGGCAACCATCAAACCCACAAGAAGTTTTCTATTTAATATTTAAATCACAGAATGTTTAATCACCTTATTTATTCGTAGAATTTGCGATATTTTTCTAGATATGTAAGGCGAAAAAAACTCAATTCAAAATTTATAGTAAAACTCTATGCACTCTGACCTATTAACCCTGCGATAGTCGCATGTGTCTCCGTGATACAAGCCAGTATTTTCGTCTTCTAAGTATTGAACCACGTTAATTTGGAACCTGTGGCTCCTTTTACCTTCCGCCCCACCAGTGGCCGAGAGGTTCTGCTCTCGAAGCTGGTAGACGGGAGGTGCTGGGTTCGATTCCAATCGCGCCCGTCGGCCTAATCGTTCGGAGTTTTCGTGGTTTTCTTCGAACCTTGGTTCTCCAAGCGTTAATGCGGGTTAGGTTCCCTTAGAAAGACCTCCACGGAAGGCACTCCTCCCCTTAGGGCCTATATCCCACGTTTTGATAATTGGCCGACATAAATCCAACCAACCAACCAATCCTTTTACCTTCCTTCTATCATTATCAAATATTCCCCCTCGGCAGTTTCTCTCGAACAGGCTACTACATTCAAAACTTACTAGAGGAAAATGGCGGCTTGTATCATAGCTAGATAAACATGCGACTAACGCAGGGTTAACTAATAACAGTTGAAAATTTGTTGAAATAAAGATTTTATGGTTTTTAATGGTTTAAGGTAAAGTTGCATGACCTTTGGCCCGCGAGCTACCAAGCCACCTCTATTTTATTATAGAATAGTTCATAATGACAGAATTATATATTAGCCTTTTATAATGACAAAAACTTTGATTGTAATCAGGCGAAGATTATCTTCCGTAAATTTTGGTAGCAAAGTAGTTTCAGGAAAAAGGTTCTGTATCCCTGTTTTAACGGGACTAGGTGCCTTTCATTTTACAAAAAAAGAAGAAAAAAAGGACGAAAACATCAATTTTCAGCATGACTAGATTTTTTCATGGACGATCCTTATGATCAAAGGTGTAAAAATCTAACTGCTAATGGGCGACTCCCACCACTAAATTTTATTAGTTATTTTTCGTCTAAATTTTTCATAACAATACTAATAATATTTAGGCGAAATACTATTAAAATTTAGTGGTGAGAATCACCCCACAGGCGCCCAAATTTTTACACCGCTTATGATGCATTTCGTAAAATTAAGGATATGATTTTCAGTACTATAAATAGTTCATTTAGAAAAAAAAAAAGAAAAAAATGTTAAGTACATAATCATTGTTACTCCTTTTTTTTACATATCATAACAATTTATCTATTTTTTCTTAGACTGATTAACAATTTGGAAATCTGGTCCTTACAGTTATACAGCACATTTGTAAGAAAATGATGAAAAAAAAAATGTAGCAGAAATTACGAAATTGTAGAATTATGGTTTTAAAATTTTCTTAATTACAAAAATAAATTAAACACTCCTAATATTACCATAAGAATTGCCTTTTTGTTGATTAAATCATTTTTCATCATAAGAATGTTTAATAAAATGTCAAAAAGATTACATAAAATACTAAAAAAAAATCTTTCAAAGGATGGCAAGTGCCCTTTAACGATATATCTATTATCCCCCTAAACAAGTAGATTAACATAATCATGAAAATCATATGAGATTTTTTTATTTTTTAATACGAATCAGCAGTTTGTACATGTAAAATTTTGTAAAGAATATTTAATTAGCTTTAAGAATTATACACCTTTATTTTTTAAAATATGTTTTATTGTTACAAAATTTATAAATCTTAAATAGTTTTAAAATAAACATCTATTTAAATATGTGATTTAGAATTTTCTTGTATAGATAGTTTCGACAATTTATTTCCCTTTTAACATCAATTAAGTTTGCCTTTGGAAGATTTCTCGATATGAGACATAGTTTAAAATTCTCCAAACTTTCATTCGAGATCATTCAAATTTACTTTATCTGTAGAATAATTTCTCCGTTCTCTTGATTCAAATGCATTTCAATCTTTTGATCAATCAACTATTTCGATAGCGCTGCATTTACCTTCAGTTCATGTTTCATCAATTTTTCCAGGAGGCATTATTTTTGTAGTGTATGTTTGAGTACAAAACTTTGCTACATGCGATATCCAGATTTTGCAGCATTCCTTATAGGAAAACTAAATAACATGGGATAATTTCGCGTTTTGCATTTAATTATATAACAGTTAGGTGCCTCCGATACTTCGGTTTATTTAAGTTTTACTCTATTTTTATGGAAATGCAACATCCTTAATAATTTCTGAAACACTGTCACTCAGACATATTCGAGTAAGAATAGTAATTTTGTTTAGTTAAATGAATTTCCATTAAAGAATTAAATAAAATTTGTGTTTCAGTAACAATAACTACTCAGTTATACTTTGAGGATTATTATTTTAATGCACATCAGAGATTTTAATGTAAAAGCCTTACAGAATGGCAAGAATTTATAAAAATGTTACCCTGAAATATTTTATACATCATCACCAATGTTGCGCAGCTGAGAAAGAATTTCATTTCTGATCAAATGTGCAACATGTTTTTGTTTATTTGTGGTTTACAGTATAGTTTAATATCACCAAATCTTTCGTGTAAAATGAAAAGTACTATTAGCATACATCTTTCACTGAGAGCGAATTACAGCCATCAAAGGTGTAACAATTTAACTTTCATCCTGCTAATTTTTTTTATACGCGAGAAATGGCAAAATTATCTAAACTGTTCTCTCTAAGCACGAAACAGTTTGCTATTAAACCTACCAATTATAGGCGATCGTAGTGAATGTATAAGTGGGTTTCTTAAGAACGTTCTGCACATGCCCGCCTTAATAATAGCTTGCTTAAGGTGGATCCAAATACCGATAGATACAACTCTAAACACAGGTATTGTGTAACAGATGCATTGCGATCTTCAATGTATACGAGGGGGAGGGAAAGAAAAATACGCCTGTTTCAAGAAGGAGTGGATGTTAAAACGTGATTATGATTTTGAATACAGACATGGAAATAATAGACTTTACATTTAGTGAGAAAATAAGGGAACGCAAAAAAATTGAAAACAGTTATTTTCAGATTCCACTTTTTTACTGTCACGCCTTCTGTTTCTGTTGAATAAATAATATCGCAGGCACATAAAATCTTGTTTCTATTAACAAGTACTTAATTTCTTAAGTTCAAGTTAAAAATATAATTATTTGTTGAGAACTCTTTTAGAATATTTATTTAAATAATTTTCACAAAAATAACTATCATGATAAAACAAACACTAAAAATAAAACCCCGTGAGGTAAAAATAAATAAATAAATAAAACCCCTAACCCCTCCAGGCAATAGAGACCGTATAGGGGCTATACCTAGCAAAATTCATGGTAGTTCTGGAAAAAGGCTTACTATATTTTTTTGGGTCGCTGAATCTGAATTTTTAACTTCCCACCAAAATTTCCCCCCCCCCCCAAATTTTGGTAAAATGCCCCCCAAAAAAGGTTTTTATTAAAAAAATCAATTTTTTTTATAGTTTTAGGGACAAAGTATCTAGAAATTCAGAAAGTAGACAAAATTTGCAACAAATTAGATACATGACATTATGACTTAGGATGAAGGGGTAGGGAGATCTACCTCGGAACATGCGCGCGGTGCTGCGTGAACTAAGTTGCGCAATTCCGCTTAACCACTCACACGTTTACATTTGCCCTCCCATCTCCCCTCCGAACTTTCTCAATAAGGTTTACTTTAAGTTTTTTGGGTCGCTAAACCCGAATTTTTAACTTACCCCCCAAAATCCCCCGCCCAAATGGTTGTTTTGAACTTAAATTTCTAATTGTTTTAAGGGAAAGGCATTACGATGCAACAAATAGGATATATGACATTATGACGTAGGATGAACGAGGAGGGGGAGGACTGCCTCTAAACATGCACTGCGGCGCTACGTGCACTAAGTTATGAAGTCCAGGCAATAAGGGATTTTACCTGGCAAAATTAATACTAGTTCTCGATTTCGACTCACTTTATATTTTTTGGGTCGCTGAATCCGAATTTGTAACTTCCCACCAAAATTTCACCCGGCAACCCTCCAAAAAATTGATTTTTTGAAAAAATTTGGTTTTTGAAAAAAGCGCTTGGAATGATCAGAGGCAGCCCCTCTCTCCCCGTTTATCCTACGTCATAACGTCATATATCCTATTTGTTGCAAATTTTTTATAGTTTCTGAATTTCGTAAAGCTTTTCCCCTAAAATAATAAGAAATTTAAGTTAAAAACAACTGTTTTGTGGGGGAAATTTTTGGGGGTAAGTTAAAAGTTCGGATTCAGCGACCCAAAAAACATAAAGTAAGCCGATTTCCAGAACTACCATTAATTTTGTTAGGTAAAATTCCCTATTACCTGGACTAAAATAAGAACATGAAATCTATGGAATGAAATTCTGAATAATGTCCTTATAATATGGAGATGCCACTTTAATAAAAAAAGTCCTTCCGGCCAGTGCCGGGAGGAAGAGGTAGCTTTCATATTCCTTATTTTTAAAAAGCCAACTTATATCATTCAAACACACGAAGCTCAATTTAGTGGAAACCGAATATAGGATATTCAATACTAATTTTTATCAATATAATGAATGAGAATTTCGCGAAATTAGTCAGCTTTATCCAAGCTGCTTTTCTTTAAACTAACTTATATTTGGCTGACAAATTCGGCGATTTCTTAAAGTGCCTGACATTTTAAGACAACATGGTGGATGAGGCTAACCAGTGAACTTGGTCGAGACCTTAGTAATTGCTGTGCACATGCTCACTCACATCGGAATCGGTTGATATATACGAGTGCTGTCGCATGCAAAAAATCAGATTTTTCAAAATGTCACCCACAATAGAAATTGAAAATGCTATATCTGAGCCATTTCTTAAGGTAAAGACAAACAAAAAATGCTCCTGAATCCTTATATCAAGGTCAAATACTTAAGAAAGAAACCTTTTTCAATTTCTATTTTTTTTTGCACCTCACCTTAAATATATATATATTTCTTAATTTAATGGTCGCCATTTTGAAACAAGATGGCTGATGAATCTGGCCAGCGAACTTGGTTGAGGTATTGATGTATACTATCCACATGCCTTCTTACCTCGAAATAGGCGAATACGTGTGTTACCGCGTGACAAATATAAGATCGTTTCAAAATGTTAGCCATGCTAGAAATTCAAAGTGCTATCATTCAACCATTTTTTAAGATATAAACAAAAGAAAAAATTTTCAGAAACAAAAACTGCTCCGGAATCTTTGTATCAAGGACAAACTCATAAAAAAAATCTTTTTCATTTTCCAATTTTTTAATACCTCATTTTAAATTTTAAATTATTTTTTTTAAATGGCAACCCTTTTGAAACAAGATGGCGAATGAAGCTGGCCAACGAACTCGGTCGAGACATTGGTATGTACTATGTACAGACCAAGTTACATCCAAATCGGTTCATAAATACGCCTGTTATCGCGTGACAAAAATCAGGTCGTTTTAAAATGTCAGCCACAATAGAAATTCAAAATGCTATTACTCAGCCATTTTTTTAGATATAGACGAAACAAAAACTGTTCCGGATTCTTTGTATTAAGGTCAAACACATACAAAAAAAAATCTTTTTCATTTTCCAATTTTTTGGTATCTCATTTTAATTTTTTTTATTTTTTTTATTTTTTTTAAATGGCCGCCATTTTGAAACAAGATGGCGGATGAAGCTGGCCAATGAACTCAGTCGAGATATTAGTATGTACTATGTATAAACGAAGTTACATCCAAATCGGTTCATAAATACGCCTTTTATCGCGTGACAAAATTCAGGATGTTTCAAAATGTCAGCCACGCTAGCAATTCAAAATGCTGCAACTCCGCCATTTTTTAAGATATAGACGAAACCAAAACTGCTCCGAAATCTTTGTATAAAGGTCAAATACATCAGAAAAAAATATTTTTCCATTTACAATGTTTTGGTACCACATTTCAAATTTTAAATTAAAAAAAAAAATTTAAATGGCCGCCATTTTGAAACAAAATGGCGGATGAAGCTGGCCAACGAACTCGGTCGAGACATTGGTATATACTATGTACACACAGAATTACATCGAAATCGGTTCATAAATACGCCTTGTATCGCGTGACAAACTTCAGGACGTTTCAAAATGTCAGCCACGCTAGAAATTCAAAATGCTATAACTCAGCCATTTTTTAAGATATAGTCGAAACAAAAACTGCTCCGGAATCTTTGTATAAAGGTCAAATACATAAGAAAATAATATTTTTCCATTTTTAATTTTTTGGTACCACATATCAAATTTTAATTTTTTTAAAAAAGTTTAAATGGCCGCCTTTTTGAAACAAAACGTCGGATGAAGCTGGCCAACGAACTCGGTCGAGACATTGGTATGTACTATGTACACACCGAATTACATCGAAATCGGTTCATAATTACGAGAGTTACAGTGTGACATAGGTCAGATATATATATATATATATATATATAACCAATAATTAAACATAACCTACCACCATCAAAAACCGTAATATTATATATATATATGGATATATATATATATATATATATATATCAATTTTGAACGGAGGGTGGTTTCGGGGTCTGGGGGTCATGATCGATGAAAATATACCAAAATTTTTTGAAATCGCTTTCCTCCGAACGGCTGCAATAGGTAGCTTTTTGTAATGAAAGCTACCTAATACAGTTTCGATTGTAGAAAAGTTATAAGTGAATCGTATGTATCTTTTAACGAATATTTAAAAACATAGGTACTACTAGCTACCTATTGAGTTAGAAATAAAAATGTCTCATATCAATCGTATTTGAGAATCTAAAAAATTACGTGTATGAATTTTAAAAGTATAATTCAATACGACTTGATTCGGATGCAAGTGAATCTGAATACTATATGAATTGAATATATAACTCAAAAAATATTTTTCAATTAATATGATCCGACGACAAAATTCATATACATACACATTTATTTTCGAATTTAACGAGCAAAGAAAGAAAATGATTAGTCTAATATAAAAATACTCTGTAAAAGACTCAGTTGTAACAATGGAAACTCAGATACAACGACCAAAATATTTATTTGCAAACTCACAAATATTTTTTATTTAGTTTTTTTAAACAAAATATACCTCTTGATATGTGTTCGGCACATTTAGTGAAATAATTGGAAATATCTCAAAAGCATTACTCTTTCTGCATTTAGTCGTCTCAAATGATTTTACAGTTTTTTAAAAATAGAAAAAGGAATTAGTATACATCAGGCGTTGCGAATATTATTGGCAAACTCAACAAAACTCAATTATTATTATTTTAAACATAATGTGGAAACCCGTAGTAAATGGCGCAATCTCTTACAAGGTCAAATTTACCCCTAAAACTCAAAATTTGATTATAAAACAAACTGGCAGACGATGATAAAAATTCTGCTTCTAGAAACTTGTGTTTTGTGAAATCTCTCTATATCGGCAATTCTTCACATGTATATATACTTTTTCAGTTCATTGAATTTAATTAGAAAATTGATTTAAAAATTGTAATAAAAGAAATGCAAAGAAAAATAATTTATTTTGTTTTTAGGGTTTATTCTAAAATTTTACTATTTAAACTAATATAGGTTGTAATACCTGTTGCAAATACGGTGATAACTATCACTCCAAATTTAATTAACCATACGTAAAGATGCAAATATACACTCCTTAGTTTATATGCTACCACCACTGGTATAGGTGCGTGAAACCGAACACAATGTACGAAGGTAGGGAACAAACATCAAGATACTTCAATTAATATTAAGTGAAAGATTTATTTACAAGATATTTATATATTTACAATCAAGCACACTAATTTCATTTATAGGCACGGCTATAGCAGATCCTGCCCAACCTTAAATTACGCGTTAAGATATTATCTACGAACTAGGTGATATCATTAAAATACACTATTCCAATCTCTATTTACCGTACTCAGCTAGTCTTATCCAGCGAGAAAACCACACAGGTCTCTCTAACTCTTGCACGTACGTATACTTCTACGGAAAAATACTCTATGTGCACAGCACAAGTATTTATTTTTAACCTACGCTTTCCTAATCCAACTTAAAAACTGCCTCCAATCTACTTCCTTACTCTGCCTTCACTCACGCTCCAGGGAACTCGCTTGCAAAATGAAGAAAAACCCCCACATGTCCTTTTAGACCCACTCAATTGAAACGTAATCACATCAGACTACCTTTCGTTCATCACCCTCGCTTTTCAGCTACCTATTTTATTACGCACATTCTGAAGAAATAAGCCATTTTCATGATATTTCCTTTTTTCAATAGAGTCTTTCATTTTTCATATAATACAAACATGATTACAGTGGTACTCATTTTAATCCCATAGATAAGAAAATTGTGTCCATAACTCAAGTACGTAGATAATGATATACAGATAAATACAACACATTAAAAGATAAATACAACACATTAAAAAATAAAATTAATTATCAGAAATTTAAAATTAAGCATACGTCTCATTAACATCAGAGAGCTGTCACGCCCAAAGTATGCCATTTATTGGTTAATTTTCCCCAAGCACATGATAGTATCGCGAGCATATGATAAATGCAGAAACAGTACGCATCCTTATAAAAGATCAAATAGTTCATCTGGCAGGAACAACCTACATGTTTCCTTTGTATTATCGTTACATACAGTCGTGGAAAAAAAAGTAAACACCCCCTACTAACTCCTCAACAAATTATCGTAGACAAAAGTTACTGGTACCAAATGATTGGAAATAAAGTCTACTTATAAATGACGTATACAAAATTTGTTTAGGGGGCGATCTACATATTAAAACGAATCCAAACTTCATTTTTTTCAATGGCAATACCCAATTTTAACGGGATATTTGAAATCTTTGGTTCAAACTATGCCTAGACACAAATTTCAAGTCATTTGAATGTTATGTTTTTGAATTATAAACATTAAAAATTTAGTGCTTCTAATGTTAAATTAGTTTCATATTTTTATTTATAACTTCTGAAATTATGATCCTAATGTTTAAATTTTTTGTGTAGCAATAATACTAATATACCAAAACATAAATACGTTGAATTTGCAATTTTTATAATTTTCTGATATGAATTATGAATTATGAAATTAATATTCAAAAAAATTATGAATTGCAACATACAATTTTTTTGATGGATTCAGATTTATTAAGTCCTGCTTTATGGAAATCCAAAATTTCACATTTTTCTTCCAAGTAGTTTTCAAATTATGCTTAAAAAACGGCAAAATGATGCTTTAAGGGGCCTTCAATGATAGAAGTGACTAAATATTTTGAAATTTCTTATACTATCCTGTAATCTAACAGGCTTAATTGAATTCTTAAGGTGCCTTGATGAAGAAGGGAGCTCTCTCGGTTAACGATCGAGTACCAAACTTCAATTTGGTTACAGCCCTTAAAATACGCTCGTTTTAAAATAATTAATTTCTCGGAAACTTATGGTACGAATTGCATAAAAAATTGTTTTTAGACTAATTGAAGGGTGTAGAGTTCATTTATGCTGTCAGAATTGTGTACTGCTATTGAAAAAAAATAAAGTTATGGTTCGTTTTAATATGTAAATGGCTCTCTAAGCAAATTTTGCATACATCATTTAAAAGTAGACATTATTTCCAATCGTTCGGTACTAGTAACTTTCTTCTACGATGATTTGTTGAGGAGTTAGTAGGGGGTGTTTACTTTTTTTTCCCACGACTGTACATATTTCAGAGTGTCTGAACATCTATCTACTGACATCTCCATTGAACCTTATGATAATATAATTACTTTAAAAATTTGCACAACTTGCTAGAACATTTTCACAAACACAAAATACACCACCCTTGCTTTTGACCTATCGTCAACTGGGATAACTCTGGCCCATTAAAGGTAACTTTGGCCTAAAACTTAGTTTGAAAAAGATTAAATCTGCTATATTTTCTACATAACTTGAGTTATCGTGAAAATTTTGGTCTCAAAATATAGGTGGTAGCATTAGCTTGCGGTTGGCAGCTCATTGTAAGTAATTTGCCAAGTTTCCACTGTGGTATCACCAGTCAAACAAAAACGTATGTAGACGGTAAGAATTTAGCTCTTGAAACTTTTGACTGCCAAGTTGTAAATTAATTCATTTGGACCTTGGTAAGTACGTGTTTTTATAACCTCATTAGTGCAGATCAAGACCTAATGTAGAATTATGCGTTGTCTTTCCTGACATTTAAAAAAAAAAGTGTTTTTCTAAGTTGAGATAACTTACGCCTAGCATTTGGGGTAACATTGGCCCAACCAATTGTCATTTAAATTTTTGTATATATTTCCTGTCAATGCATAAAAAATGTTTTATTTGAAGGGGAGCTTTTTCTTATTTTGTTGGAGTTAAACACTGGTGTTTCTGAGGTAATGTTTTTGTTTATTTTTGGTATACTTATGAAAATAGGCATTTGTGCTTATACAAACAATAATTTTGCTGAAAATTCATCCAGTGTATTGGTCCCAACTGAACCAAACAAGAAAGCTATTGACAGAGAGGACTGTAACGTTTTAAATTTTGTATTTGTGTTGTTTACTGGCAATAGCTATCTCAGAAGGAATATTTTTAAATCAAAGTAGGGTTGTGATGTTCACTGCATGGAAAAGAAGTGTTGCCGTTGGCCACAGCGACCGGACTCTATGGCACGGGTGTAAAAATCTAGGCGCCAGCAGGTAGTCTCACACCACTAAATTTTATTCGTTATTTTTTGTATAATATTTAGTCTAGTTTTTTTGTAAGAAGGCTAATAAAATTTAAGCGAAGAAAGCTATTAAAATTTTGTGGTGAGAGACTGCCCGCTGGCGCCTAGATTTTTACACCCCTGCTCTATGGTGTATGAATGAAACGATATCGTTGCAAAAATTAGTCCACCTAAGCGTCTATGAGAAACCAGTGTTCTGTCCCAGACCTGGACAATCCACGCTAAGCAATATCTATAAGTTTTGTAATAATATTTTTATCAAAATATAGTGTCTTTTTACATGCTTACACTTCTTATCCTCTGTTTCCCGTCTTTTTCAATAGGGTAACATTGGTCCACATCATGTTGTAGGCCCTATAACATTCGTTTTAACATATGGGCCAAAGTTACCCCAATTCAAGGTAACATTGGTCCAAAACTTAGAAAAGCACTTTTTGGTAAAAAAAGAAAGTCGACAAATTTATGATAAGGGTGTGGTTCCATATGTTCTTAGCAAACAAAAAATTAACATTATATTCATTTTTTAAATAAAATAAGAGAATGGAGATGCTGAACATGCCATGAAACAGAGAAATTTGGTATATGTATTGGTACGTATTTGGTACGTATTGTATTATCCGCATTCTATTCCCTTTATGGTATTTCCTTTTATACAATACAGTCGATAGGCTGTATTGTATAAAATATAGAAATAAATAATAATAAATACATATAAATAATAAATGCAATGCAAATATTAATACAATGGGACTAATTTTAATCCCATATGTAAGATAAATGTGTCCATAACTCAAGTACGTAGATAAGGATGTACAGATAAATACAATACACAAAGGAAATAAAATTAATTAACAGAAATTTACATTAAGTATACGTCTCATAAAAGTCAGAGACCTGACATAGGTTATTATATATCTTATAAGTTAAACTAATAAATAAATTCCAAACGTGTTTTTATGAATTACATATTATGCGCGCAATTTTTAAATTATAAATTTACAGCTGAAAATACATGAAAGTTACAATTAACAAGTTAATTTTACACTATTAATAAAGTAACGTAAATGTGCCGTTGTAAGAGTGATTATTCAGATTTTTTTTTTAATTTATTTGTTTCTTAATTTTATAATACAAGATCATAAATTTTGGAACTGCGGCCATTCTGTTATAACAAATATCATGGTCTCGTAATTCTCATTATACCTGAGATCCAGTGTAAGGGTATTCTAAATTTTGCTAATTTGTTATGGGGAAAAGGAGTTTGGTTCTTCATTTCCGCTCATTTCTTAGTAGCACAAAATTTCATACAAAAAGTTAATTTAAATGATTAGTTTTATGCTGCTTTTTTAAGGGGTCCGGGATACAAAAATCTTCAAATTTTCTAAGAAAATTTATTACATTAAAAATTTCTTTCATTTTTCTGCTTAAATTTACATTTAAATCATGTTTCTATCTTAATTAGAACAGGAAATATTATTTTTTCGTTTTGGTTTGTTTTCAAAATCTAGATTTCAAGCTATCGTTGTCATGGAAGAGACTTCTTGTGAAAGTACTTTTTTCTTCATGGAGGGTTTTTTTTTTTTTTTTTACCATTTCTCGTATTTAAAGTGTTATAAGTCAAGAAACATTAAACATAAATGGTTCAAAATTTGAGCATGTAGCTTTCAATCGTTTTACTTTAATTTTGATTCAGCAAATTTGAAAAAAAATATTTACTTTTGAAAATATGATTTTTTTTTCTTTTAAGTTGAAAAACTTAAAAGAAAAAAACATTTAACATCATTTTGTTTTTAATTTTTAATTTAAATATTTTTATTTTTTTTAATTAATAATTTTAGAAATGCTGAATCAAAATTAAAACTTATATATTTATGTTTATTTAAATGAAAACAAATTGAAATTCTACAAATAATATTTCGAGTTATAACGATTTTAAACTACCCCACTTTTTAAATAAATTTCAAATTTTAAATTTTTGTGAAAACAATTATGAGAAGTTTTATCATGGGATTTAATTTTAAATGATATGGTTAACCATCACAAAAAAATTCAAAATTTTAACTCAATAAATAAAAAATATTTGAAAATGTGTACCGGACCCCCTTAAAACGTTCTACAAAAATGTATTTTCCTTATTCTCACGACAGAGGATATGACATTTCCATGAGATATTGATTAATTTTTTTCAGTCGTTTTCAATCTACATGGTACCCCAGAACCCTACTTACAGACTGTGAGGGAAAGTAGCGCCCACAACAAACAATTTTTGTATTGAAAACGAGGACCACAATTCATTTTCTCAACCAAAAGTTATATGTCTGAGCTCCAATTCTAAGGGAAAAAATGAAATGGAACTTTTGTTTTTATTTATTTATTTTAACAATATTAAGAGTGATACAAAGCAGCATATTTAGAGAAAAGGATCTTGGGAATTATTAATTTCAGTCTTTTCAAACTGTGAAAAACAATGTGGGAATTTTTTTTTTTTTTTTTTTTTTTTGGGGGGGGGGGGGGGGCAGTGTTAGCATTTCCATTTTGCGTCCCGATTTTCCTTTCTCACTTCTGGACATCTTACCTTTTGCTAATTTTTTTAACTTTTCGTAGGGATTTTAACATTATCAAATTATATGAAATACTAATTAATACATATTTTCCTGCTTTTCAAATTGAAATATAGGGTAAACACAACCAGTAGTTGGTAGTAGTATGAGTGCATGACTGTGCGGGAAATCGAAGCAACCTAGAAGAGAACTGTCGGCCCATGTGGGTGCATATTTACCCCCCCCCCATTTGCCTACATGGTACACTGTCTAGGAAATAAAAATATGATAACGAGTGTTTCCTTTCATTAGCTTCTAAATATTTATGTGGTAGAATATAAATCAATATAAAATATAAATCAATAATTCTAGTCCTTTGCTACATTGTATTTAAAGTACCCAAGACTAATTGAATGTTATTATTTTCAGTTATAAAATTAAAATTAATCATACAACCATTTACTACTGTTCATTGGGGGTAAGGGTTTTATCCTTTCAAATACAGCTTTTAAAGCCTGAATATGTGTATCATTTCAAGTGTGAGAGGTTTTTGTCTACTAAAATACATTTCTGATAGTGTTCCTCAGTGTTCTACATGGTAGTTTATCTCCATTTTAAATATAAGAGTATTCCATCCGATACTTCCCATAGCATCCCTCCTACGTGGGGTATAATATAATCTGAAACGGGTGGATCCAACTCATTATATTTTATGAATATCTGCAAACGTATTCCTTTCGTTAATCGCCGTAAGTTCTGTTTTCTTAATTTTGTTAAATAAAGGGTAGAATTTTAAAATTATTTGTTTCGTATTTGCCTACCAGTTTTAAGATAATATTGTTAAAAGATATCGCGAAATGTAATCCCCAAATAAAGATTGATATTAATTGCACTTATAAATTCTCATCTTCTGTCATCATAGATGAAAACAAATCAACTAATATAGTGAACTCATTGCGAAAAACAGGAAGTTACAGTCAAGTTGTTTGAACACTTAATGATAATGTATATTCATGTGCCAAATCAAGAGATGCCAAGGTTTTTCCAACAACGAATACGAATATTTAATAAAACTTTCAAAACTCTTTTTTATGACTCTAAAATTCAAAGCAATAAATATAACTTAATGACATTATTGCAACTAAAAATGTAATACCCCGTTGATCATTAATCATGATATGTTATACATATTTTATCTTCACTTGTATCTTATAATCTCGTAATGAGAGGAGCTCTAATATTCTGCTCCTCAAATGTATATATTCATGATATTAAAATTTCTTTTTTTCTTAAATATAAAGCAGAGTTGAATATGTGCAATTAAAACACATTGCTTAAGAAAATAATGTGTAGTGCTTGCCCGTGGATATACACCGCGTCATTAAAAAATATGGATACAACATTAAACAACACCGTGGATTACCAGATAAACCACCATATGTCAAGTATCGGAAAAGTTAATCCATTTTCACTTACCTATCACTTTTTATTAATAAACAAAGTAATCGAGGAACAGAACGAATTTGCGCATATTACATGTTGGTAGACTTCAGATATTTTCCAACAGTTTATGATTATGAGATTAAACAGTCACAATAAATAAAAGATATCTTTAAATAACAAAAATAATAATATGATAGTCTGAAAAAAAGTTACTTAATTAACTCAAAGGAAGCAATAACATAGGATTTACAATAATTCTATTAATTAAAACTCTAATCAAACAAATGGCTGTCATAAAATAAAGTGCCATAATTGAAAAGTTAAACGCCAATAATTAGTCAATTTGAAGAATTAAAATTTAAATGTGGTTAATTAAAGAAGACTTATTTGAAGTGATTGCTGATGATCCACCAGACCCCGATACAAAGGACTGGTTTAAAAAAGGTAAAAAGGCGGGATCGCTCCTTAACCTAAGCATTGAAAATAAACAAATCATCCATTTAAAACACTTGAATACAGGAAAACAAACATGGAATAAACCCAGAGAGATACGCGAAAGATCAAATCTCTAAAGCAGGCAGTACTTGTTAAGAAAAATCTACAGTACAAAACAAAATGAAGGAGGCAACAATACTAAGGAGGCCCACGCAACTAAAATTTTAGAAATTGCAGATAAGCTGTCTCCATAGGTGAAAACATAAACAATGCGCACATTTCTGTGTTGTTTTTGTGTTCTCTTCCTTCTTCCTATTATACGCTAATCACGCTAGTCCAAATGGTCTTTCAAGGCTAAATACGACGAATTTGGCAAAGTAAAAAGAAATAAAGATACATGTAGCTCAAGGGTTCTTACAAAAATATGGCATATACTATGATGAAATATATTCTCCGTAATAGTGGTATGGATTCACGTACCACTCTTAGATCTTCTTTAATTGCAGCAGTCTATCAGGGCTCTAGGCTAAATAAATACAGTCGAACCTCTATTTAACGAAGTCGCTAAATCCCGGAAAAAAGTTCGTTATATGGAAAATTCGTTAAATAGAGATTCACCTTTTAAAATACTTTAAACTACATAATACATATTTTTAATTCATAACCACTAAATATTTTTACTAAAAGTAATTATTCATATTTTTTTGTAAATTATATCGATTTTTTTATTTACTTTACCCACCAATATCCATCATCAATTCATTTTTTCTATGTGTTTAAATCTTTGAAATCTGCAAGGAAAACCAAACATTGTCCGGGAATACACTGTATTTTCTTTTTAAAGTAAATAGTTTTACATTAAAATTAACGAAATTTAATGATATTATCATATTTATTATTATTATGACAAATAATTTTAACCATACATTAACATATGCGTCCTTAAATATAATTTCTGAAAAGCTATGTTATTTTGCCTGATTTTTTTTCTTTTAAAAAGTGCTTTCTCTCATAATACGTCTCGCATCTTTGCAATGCACCAAAAAACCCTTCATGCGTATTTTCTTCTAACGATAATCCGCGTCGGATTGTTTCAAATGATTTTACCATTTCACCATTCGAAGTTTTGTTAATTCCTGCATCATGATAATTTCCATCACCATCATATTCGTCTTCATCGCAATTCATTGCTGTATTGTTTTTATTTTTCACACTGTTGAAAATATCTAATTCGGATAGTGTTTCCGAGGTCTCAGTTTCAGAATTAATTGAAATACAATTATGAATCAGCACATCATGGTTAATTTCTTCTTTTTTCTCAGCTGTATCCACATTTTTTTAAGTTACTCTAAGGGATTATCTTCTTCGTCCTCAGTACTTAGCGAATTCTCACTGTTGACAAAGAAGGCGCCTGGTAAAACCAGTTCAAGGCCATTGAACATCATAAAATGTGCTTAAAGAAAGAATAAGTTTGAAATGTCCAGAAATATTTTGAGAAATGTTGAGAAAAAAAAGATCCCAAGAAAAATTTTGTTAAATAGAGAATGCAGTTCGTTATTTGGAGGTTATTTTACGGAGAAATTCGCAAAATGTTCTTGGTTCCAAGGAAAAGTTCGCAAAATAGAGAAATTCGCAAAATAGAGGTTCGTTAAATAGAGGTCCGACTGTAACTATCTTGGTATAGAAATATAAAAAAATTACAGCGGTTTTGCTCTAAACCAAAAGGCAAAAATAAAAGAAACCACCAAGAAAATTAACCTATATTCTTTCTTATGACTTTAAAATTGAAAAAAATAAATATATCTTAATGACATTATTGCTATAAAATTCAATACCCCGATGATCATTAATCATGATATGTTATACGCATTTTATCTTCACTCATACCTTATAATCTCGTAATGAGAGGAGCTCATGCTTCACGAATGGTATTAAAACATCCTTCTTTTGTACATATAAATCAGAGTTGAATATGTGTAACGAAAACACGTTGTTTAATAAAATAATGTGGAGTGCTTGCCCGTAGATGTATACCGTCTCATTAAATAATATGGATACAACGTTAAACAGCACCGTAGATTACCAGATAACTAACCAGATGTCAAGGATCGGAAAAGGTAACCCATTTTAACATACCTATCTCTTTTTATGAATAAATAAAGAAAGTAATCCAGGAACTGAACGAACTTACGCATATTATACGTTGGTAGTATTGAGATATTTTCCAAGAAATATATATTTTTTAATTTTGTTTATTCATTATCTGAGCCTGGTTTCTAACCAACTATTAAATCTTTCACTTTTTGACAGTGCCAACTATCAAAAAAGACTTCTAAAATCTATTTCTTTTTAAAACTCCGAACTAAACTTTTCTGTGACGTTCTATTAAAGGACATGCCGTTTTATAGCTAAAAAAGAAAATAGTGTGATTCAGTGCTGTCAATTGCTAGTACTTTTATCCTAAATCAGCTTTCTCCAGAGCGCATTTTAGAAGTATTTTAAATGCATAGGGTTAAAAATCAGAGTTTATTTTAGACTATTTAAAATGTTTTCAAACGTACATTGATATAGAATTTATTTCTTTTTTTCATATACTCTGTTTGTCAATCCCTTATCATGGCATATTATCAGAAAGTATTATACCATAACAACTTGAAAATTTCGTGCCAAAAAAATACGGAGTTTAAATACCTATCACTTTTTCTTCGCGGATCTAAATTTTGAAGAGCATCTTACAATATATGATTTATTAAAACGTGCTCTTCATTTTAAGTTTGGAAATATCGTGCACGAATATTTAAGGTCGTGATGTAATCATCACTTTGAGATGATTATAGGTGAATTGGCATAAAATCAGTTTTGAAATGATAACAGACTTGAAGTGTTGTATATTTGAGTCTCTTGTTCTGAATAAAACTGATTTTAACAAATAAAAATAACAACTTTATTGGATCTAATAAATATAGCTTGTTAAAAAAAAAAACCTTAAATATTTTGATTAAGTTTTCTCTGCGATTTAGAGAAGAGTGTTAGGGCACGTAAAAAAATATCCGTAAAAATTTGTCATCAAATCAATAGTGGCCAAATACTGCAATATTTCCTTAATTGTATTTATAAATTTGAAATATTTGCAATTTAATACTAGCATCATGGATCTGGTGAAAATGCAAAAATGCATTGCCATACAATATGAAATATTTCTAATTTAACCCCATTAATTAGCTTAAATTCGCATGTCTGTGACAAAATACATTGATATGTCAACATTTGAGGGACTCGAATGAAAAAGATAACTTATTTTTCAAATTGTCGAGTAAAATTATTTAGCTGCATCCTGATCTTTTTTTGAACTGCAAAATTTATTTATAATTCAATAAATGCCATTATAATCAAAGATAATTTTTAGAATAGTGGAACGAATTTTTTTTATTAAAATTCAAAAAATCCAATAAAATAAAATCTATCGGACGGAAACTGTTGCACATAGATACATGATCAGTTGAAACCAATCAGCTGTTTTACAGAAAACTATCATAATGGTTTTGGTTTGAGAGATTTCTAAAAACATATGTATTGAATATCTTGAAACTTGCATTTTTTAGTTACGCTGTTTTAAACGCAAATCCTTTATTTCAGTAATATAAATATTTTAGAAATGAACATAGTTTGCGAAATGTAAACGCCTGAACATCAGCGCACTAGTATATAACGTTGACTGCAATATTCTGTTATGATTTATTCACCACTCTATTTTATTTTATTTATTTTTGTTGCTGTTAATTAGATTGTTTTTAAGTTATCCTTTCATTTCTTCTCTTAAATCAGATAATCACGAATCGCATAGACTGGGATAATAGAAAAGTAATCAGGTCTTTTATTTTGCATCAGTAATTTCGAAAAAATGTATTACTAAATGTTTAAATTTTATATATATTATGAAAAAATTAACATTTTTATGTAACAAAAATGTAAACCAGTATATAAAAACACTGACAGTCAGACACAAATTTTTTTGTGAAAGAATATACTGAAAAAATTGTTTTTCAAAAATCCGAAAATTCAATATACGTCTGAGATGCTCATAGCCCCATAAATTGTTTTTATTTATAAAATTTCTAATTAAAGGATGTCTTCTTGCAAGTAACTCTAATAAAAAGATTCTCTACTATCGAAAATTATTTATAGATTGGTTATATTGATACATTGAGTTTATACATTGACATTAATAGAATTAATGTAAGTTTAATAATTTAATTGACAGAAAAATAACTCCAGTTCTCTGCAAGTTTTCGAGGAATTCTGTCTTTTAGTATTGGTTAATTATTAACTAAATCTAGTGTACTTTATTTCAGTGAATAATTTTCTAAAATATGAAGATTGGATATGATAATTAAAATAATTAGAAAACGAAGAAAATGAAAATCATATACTGTCAATTACTTATTAGAGATACGAAAACAATTATAAGTAATGTTATAGAATAAAATCAAAGCTAACCAACTTTACACGACATTTCTACTTTAACAGCAAATATAAATATGACATTTTAAATTTAAGAACTAGCTTGAGAAGCTTAAAGTAAGATGTTTTCATTTTAATATCTGCCTGGACTCGCAGTTTCACACCGAAAGAGAGGAGGGAAAGTGGCTTGATTCTCTTTATTAGTCTTAATCCGAGCAAGCGTGGGCTGTTAAAAGACTTGATTGAGTATCATTTCATTTAATTGACGCGTGCTACGACGTGTCACTTTCATCGTCGTAGGACATTGGCCTTAATTGCCTATAATTAATTGTTTCGAGCCGGAGAATTAACTTTTATTTCCGGTGTAGCAGTTTCCCGCGCTTGTTTTGAAAAATGCGCTTGATGTCGACAATTAATAATGATAAAAGTTCACTCTTTGCAGCTAGAATTTCGGTGTTTTTTCTGCATTTTTGCCTTTTATGGTTGTTTTTATTCATGAATATGAACTATACTCTGTACTTGCATTTATATCTGTCTGCGTTAACAACCGGAATGAGCAAGACCATTTATAAATTGAGTGACTTATTGACTCTTTCTGTAATACTGTCTTTATCGCAAAGGGCAGTTTTCTTGAAAGAAAGTGCCTCAAATTATCGTTTCACACTAACCTGCAAACAGTAGATTGTTATAATGCCGTTTTTAGAATATGAAGCTTCAATATCAGTATTCATTTAGTAATGAGCAATGTACACTGGCTTCCAAAAGTTCAGGTACAGGGACTGGTTGCTTTCGATTGCACACGTTTTGTCGAATATCTACCAACGTTATTGGCGAATTGTTCTGAACTTCTAGGATGCAAAGAACATGTTTGATTTTATATTTCTGGGTGAAGATTTATCGGGAGGTACAATTAGGGGGCTAATAATAAATTTAATAAAAAAGTAATATTTGCGATCACCTATGTAACAGAAAAGGCTGGAAATGGTTTGTCACTGTGGTAAATGACTATTTGGGTCTTGCTCAACGTTTGTATGCATTTGTGTAAGCATATTCGTGAAAATGTTAACTTTTTTGTGAAAAATTCAAAAGTTTTTTGTTTATAGCATGCAGAGTTTTCAACCAAATTTAACACAACTTTCCGAAAACTTGCCAAAGAATAGTAGCAACAGTATACTGCAATTAAAACATGAATATATTGAATATTTGATGAGATATGGGTATTTTTATGAGATAATTTTTAACTGCGCATGCGCGGAAGATTCCAAAATTTTTATTTCTTAATTCGGTAGTCAGTATTTTGGGGCAACTTCTATAAAAAGTTCAGTCAAATTTTGTGAAAACTTAGAAAGATATAGTGAGTTGATTGAAAAGTTGTGGTAAATTCCTTATAATAAAGCTATTTTTAGGAAGCAACTCACTATATCGACCCTATCTTTGTGAATTTTCGCGATATTTGACTGGACTTTTTTATATAAAATGCCCTAAATATCTGACTACCAAATTATATAATAAAACGTTTAGTATCTTCCACGCATGATCAGTTAAAAATTATTTCATACAAATGCCCATATCTCATCAAATATTATATATGTTCATGTTTTAACTGCAGTATATTATTTCTATTGTTCTTTGTCAGGTTTTTGGAAAGTTGTGTTAAATTTGGTTGAAAACTCTGTATGCTATAAACAAAAAACTTTTGAATTTTTCACAAAAACGTTAATATCTTCACGAATATGAGTGCTATGCTTACACAAATGCATACAAAGGTTGAACAGGACCCAAATAGTCATTTACCACAGTGACAAACCATTTCCAGCCTTTTCTGTTACATAGGTGATCGCAGATATTATTTTATTATTAAATTTATTATTAGCCCCCTATGTGTACCCCCCGATAAATCTTCACCGATAAATATAAAATCAAACATGTTCTTTACATCCTAGAGGTTCAAGAACAATTCGCCAATAATGTTGGTAGATATTCGACAAAACGTGTGCTAACTTTAATTTTTTAACCTATCTGTAATATCATGTTAGTATTCACCAAGATTGTGGAAGAGTATCTGTTCGACATTAAATTTGCAAAGAGCACCCAGAAGTCATATACGCCCACATGGTGTTCCACGAAGTTTGCTTCAAATTATCTCATTTTAAAGTGTCTTTTTACATTAAATATTCTATTTGTATCTTATTGAATATGCTTTCCTTCGGAATCTCAAGTCCTGATGCACTTACAGCAAGAGTGTAACATAAATTATATCTGACGTCACTAACCTACATGTATGTAATATGACAATTTTCAGGAAAATAAGTGCCCTAGGACAAACTGTAATAAAAATTTGTTCTTTTAAAATTATTAAAACTTCAAAAATCTTTATTCATAAAAATATACTAATCTATTCATAAATAATACTCATTAGTTCATATACAGTTTTCAACTTTCTTACTTCAAAAAGACCATTTATATATTAAAAAAAAAAAAAAAAAAAAAAAAAAAAAAAAAAAAAAACCAATTAATTCTTTTTTTTATATATAATATTAAGACGACTCGCTCTCCTTCATTTTGAGAAAAAAATGAGGAAAAGGTCAATTTTCTAAATTTCGCTTAATTTGATTTTAGACATCAGTAGTACTATATTCCCAGGAGTCGTAAATTTCCGATAAATAAAACTATACAAAAAAGGCTTTTTACTCCCACCATTTACATTTAAAAGATTCAGAGTTGCAATTATTATATTCATTTTTCCTCAGTTTGGTTTGTTCCATATATCAATATGTTTTAAGCGACAAAACTTCAACAAATATTTTTCAATTCAGTAGTTATTTTTTTCGCGATCCTTAAGGTGCCTTTAATGAAACTAAAAGTCAAATTTTTAGTAATTATAACTATTCAGTAACTAAATTTTTCATTAACTAAAAATCAAATTTTCAGTAATATAGTTATTTTCAGTTTATTTATATTACTTAAAATATAATAAGCTAATGAAAAATTAGTTAATAAAGAATATTAATTAAATAGTTATTTTTGATTTATTTTTTACATATGTCATAATATGTTATTTATTTTGTCTTAAACTAATTACTTTTTGGAGATCTGATCCTAACAGTTATAAAGAATAATTGAAGATAATTTGTCAGAAGAAGTAATTTTCCCTCTCAAAAAATTTGTTTTATTTAAAAGATATTTCTGTAATGATATTTCTGTAATGTCACCAAGCTACTACTAAACTGTAAAAAAAAAAAAAAAAAAAAAAAAAAAAAAAAAAAAAAAAAGGCAAATGTTTCTTAATCTACAAAAATATAACATAATCAAGCTCGAAAATATACAATAATTTCTTCCAAGTCACCAACTAATCCAAAAAGCGTTCTTTATCTTTAGAAAATTCAGAAACCAATATGTTTCCGAGATTTAAAGAAGCATTTGTAAAAGCAATTTCTGTTGCTGCAACTGATTTTCAGAAACGTTCCCGAATAAATTTTACAGTGTATTAATCATTTTTCTGATAACAGAAAGTCGAATTTTAGGATGCTATCAATTCTCAATTAAACATTTTTAGCTGCGTAAACAAGTTTATAGATGCCAGAGTAACAAAATATTATTAATTGGAATGTTGATATCAATGTTGTTAATTTATCATGTTTCTCTGTAAAACATGTTTGCTGAATATCAAAATTTTTTACTTAAGAATTAATCGCATCCTAAAAACCTATATTCCAAGTTGAGAAAAAAAATTAATACACTGTAAAAACTACTCGGAATCGTTTCCGAAAATCAGTGGCAGCAAAAGAAATTTTGATTTTATAAATTCTTTTTTAAATCTTGAAACTATATTAGTTTCTCATGTTTTTAAATATAACGAATGCTTTTTTGGAATCGTGGGTAACTCGGAAGAAGTTATTTTATATTTCCGTTTGTGGTTATATTTTTCTAGATTAGGAAACAATTGTATTTTTTATACTGTAGAATGTCACGAGACATAAAGGCATACGTCAGAAAATCATGACGGTACAGTTCTTAATTTCCTTTAAAAAATTGTTATTGATGAAATGATATTTCACCCGAAACAACAATTTAGTTTAAATTTGTTTTCTGATATGTAATACTAATATGTATTCTTTACTTTCATATTTTTACCATATTGAAAAAAAGTAACTATTTCATAAAATTAAAAAAATTTTGCTTTAAAAGCCTTTTTAAAATAGTCGGTTTCGTTTAGAAAATGGAAAACGTTACGCAGAAAAATGCATGATAAAAGAAATATGGAATGAAATTAATGATTTTATTTTATTCATAGTTTTATAGAGCGCTTAATAAAAACATCTTTTTAAACATTTTTTAGAAAGATTCGCACAATTATCATAATTTAATTTCTTTAGAAAGAAAAACGCATATGTTCACTCAACTTTTATGTATGGTATGTAACGTATTTCAGGCTAATATACATTGAAAGTGGCAAAATAAACTCCTTCTAACCCCAGTTAAGGATACAAATGATAGCTTTCTTTTCTCCACAGCAAATTACCTTACACTCACTTAGAAATTCTTACACTCGCCCTAAAAAATTATTATGTCTGCAATGGAACATGACATTACATTGAATTAAAAATTCAGCGGTATCTTTCCTGAAGTAATATCTCAGTCATAAAATTAAATTGAAATATCTTGCCAGTCTCTCTCTCCAAACTGAGTTACATATACTCTTGGATCATTTAGCAGGGATGGGCTTATATCCACTTAATGCTCTGTCTGGGGTGGTACCAGTAAGGTGCCGAGGATTTAATAACTGGGTGGATCCAAGTTTGACCTATCCCAAAAATGATGAAATGATCTTCTAATAATCAGTGATAGGTGATGAGAAACGATTAACACTCCTGTCACGATTTTAATGTTCACTTGGAATAGTACATATTTAATACGTTTCGTGGCATTTTGTTATTAATACTCTCTTACATTAAAATATGATCTTCTTGGTCTGAAGAAGAAATAATTACCTGAAAGCTTTAGTAAGTGCATAAAAATTATTTTCAAATTAAATATATCTTTCCAATCTGTGTCCATAAATATCTTCTTTTTCAAAAGTATAAAAGTAATTGGAATATTCATAAAAGAAATAATGAAATTCAAGTATCTAATTAAATTTTTAATTGCTCTACAATATGCTCGAAATTTCGTCATCTACCAATGTTCGAAATCTACATGAGGTCGAAATGTTAAACTAAAGATTTCAGAAAAATAATAAATAACTTGCATTTGTGGTCAAATATTAAGCTAATAATACTACAGTTTCTCCCTGTTAGACCAGCTGCATAAAGCATTATTTTTCGTAGAATTATTGATTCCACTCATTTACTCTATCTGCTTTTAAAAGACATTATATTGAGAGTAAAAAGAAAAAGAAAAACGAAAAACGAACAAGTTATAAAAAAAGCACTTTGAGTTACGTAGGATGATAAAAGAAACTCTTCAAGAAACTCCATACTGCAAAAACTTTGCAAGAGTTTGCATGCAAAATTCAAAATGTAACACTAAGTTTATCTACATACCTCAGGTTTGAATAATGGCGAATTTTCAATTTCCAGCAATTGTGTTGAACATTTCTTTCTTATAATCATTTATAACTTATTTTAAATAATGAATGTCATCATAAGCTTCACTTTATTGAACACTATCATTCTTCATCACTGTAAATACGTGTTCCATAATCATTGTTTATTATTTTCCCCTTAGAGCGAACGTCACTTCTGCAACGTTTAAACGCAATAAATGGCTGGACTAAATTGTTTGACAGCTGATGGATTTCAAAGAATATTAATGATTAAAGCTCTTTACGAGACTTCATACACTTTGTCAAAATTATGCAGGAAAGCTTCAAAGATGCACTGAAAACAAGCTGCGTTAAAGTGCCACTGTATCACATAAACGACAAAATAAGGATTGTTACACTTCGTTGTGAAGTCGAGTTGCTTGTTAAATTCATCATGAAAGTCTTCTTTTTTAAATCTAATTTAGAAGAACGTAGAACATGTGCCATATATCTATATAAATGTAAGTAAGTATGTGCTTCAAACAAAACCGCAGAAATGGGAAAGCAATTTTTTTACAGCTTAGCTCCTAAATGTTCACACAAAAAACCAATAATGATGCTTTTAAAGTGCTGTTACGAAAAATAAGTATCAAGTCAGAGAATCCTAATCAGATATTTTTGAAAAGCGAATATTTAATGGCTCTATAAAATGTTTGAAAAATAAGCTGTCATGAGTCTCTCTCACGGAATTCGACAAATAGACGTTAAAACTTTTGACTTAATAAAGGTAAAGCCAGACACTATAGCATAGAAATCCACCTTTAAAAAAAAAATAATGATATATTTTTGGCATCAAAAGTAAAAATAATTTTTATGAACAATAGTGCAGATTAAGTTAATGGATTTTTCAAATTAATAATAAATAGTATTTAAATTAAAATGTTAAAATTTTTAAAACGCATTTCCTAAAGAAAAAAACCGAAATTGCCTTTACCTCCTGAAGGTCTTAATTGCATGATTATTGTTTCCATTTCCCTACATTTATTTTTTATGCTCGACTTTATTTCATTCTTTTCAAGTTTTAGGAGCTTTACTTTTAGATTAGCGCCAGATCAAGGGTAAGTTGCACCTATAGGCACTTTCTCTCATTTGCACCGTTTACGCTCCAAAAGACTTAAAAAAGAAAAAGAAAACAATGCTGAGTAAAATTGCGACATTAGAGCAACGTATGATATTTTAGGAATAAATCGCAGTTGTACAGGTACACGAATAGTTTTATTATCATTAATATACAAATTAATTTTTCATGTGTGCTTTTGATTTTTTCTAGGCTACTCAGTTGCAGTGCATGTGTGTATGATTTTTCAAAAGAATTTCCTGTTTAACTTTTTGCGGTCGTTTTTCTACTCTCAGCCATCAAAGCTTTTTTACCGATCGAGTCTTATGTCTGATCTCATCCACAACACCTTTTTTACCGTACCAGCCTGCTCTTAGCCCCCAAAGCAAAGAAACATACTGACGTATATTAAATCGACAAGCTTTGAAAATACATGTAATAAGAAATAATAATTTACAAATTGTGTTTAAGTATAATTAGGCACTTTCGCTGCTTAGAATATTTGAAAAATAATTCTCTAAAATGGCAAAAAGAAATTTACCGAAAGAAGTGTACCGTCAAATTGAAAGTAGTTTAAAAAAGATACGATATAGGGAAAAGACACTCTAAATAAAAAAGAGTGACTATTCACTCCCGGAGGGAATAGTCACTCCTTTTCGTTTATAATGAGTGAATACTCATTAGTCAATAGGGAGGAGTGAATAATGAATATTCACTACATCGCAGAGTCAAAATATGCCCAACCTCTTCAGAGTGACTATTCACTCTGAGCAAAAGTGGAATTTTTGACTCTCTGAAAGAACGCTCTCCTCCTGGGAAGTGAAATTCACTCTAAATAGGGGAGAATAATCACTCTTTCAGAGGAGTGACTATTCACTCTTGCTAAAGGAGTGAGTTTTTCACCCCTGGTAGGAATGAATAGTCACTCTTTCATAGGAATGAATATTCAATTTCTATGCAATGAATTCTTTTTTATGCTGTTTTATGGGCATTTTAAAAGAATCGCATCTTTTAGAGCATGCAATGAAAATAAATACAAGCGTAGTAAAGATTGGAATAAAATACTTTATTGACAATATTTATTTAATTCATAGTTTGTAACATTACACTGAGAAAAAAATATAGTTCTGTCATCTAGAATCTAAATTGTGGATCTAGAAAAAATAGTTCCATGTCATCCTTATAAATTCTAGTTCCCTTTGCTAGAGAGTTCTAAAGTCTCCTGCTAGAATTCAAGAGCGTTTCCTATGTTCTCGTGGTCAAACTTATTTAAAAATCCTTGCAAATAGATGCGAAGACAATAGGTTAGTTTTTGTAACTATAATTCTTGTTTATGAAACCATTCCATAAATCAAGTGATAATTTCTCGCTATTGAAACGATTCATTATAGTTTTGTCACCTAGAAAACAAGAGATTAGAAATTCTAGATCATTTCGTCTATTCAGCTTAGTTCTTTACCCTATTCGCATAGCAAGGAAATCTATCTTTCTAGTTTAGGGATACAGAAAATGACTACCTATTCATTCAAGTTGAAGGCGGTATCTTTTTTTTTCTCAGTGTAATTGAACATTTAAGAAAAAACTCAAATAAAGTTACATGTGAATTAAATTAGATTAATGACAGAAAAAAACTAAAATATTTTATTACAGTCTTATCCCTTGTGTTTGTTTTTATTGCATGATCTATAAATATATGATAATTACCCGACTGAAAAGAAGGGTTTATGTGTTTCACGCGTATCTGGGTATGTGGATTTCTTTATACCCTCGAAACATCCCAACGGCTGGATGGATTTTAATAAATGAGGTCTCTATCGATTCGTCTTAATGGACGATGGTTATAGGCTAGGTTTTGTTTTTATAAATTCAAAATGGCGGCCGTAAAATACCAAATGACGGTAGAGATGAAAAAAATTACGCACCCTATTGAGTGGCATCTCATTGGATAGGTCTTTCAAAATGAAGACGATGTTTCATTGACTATTTTACAGTCAGAAGCTCCGTTAAAATATTATACAACCTGGAATTTGTGTATGTAGGATCTCTACCTTTACTGCAACTCTAACCATGATAGACATCTATAGCCCTCATCAAAACAGTGTTTATAGATAGGACCTAACAATTAAACGCAACTTAAATGTCATCAATACAACTAAAAAAAAAAAAAAAAAATAGGTAAGTAATATAAACAAGTAATATAATTTTAAAAAATATTTAAGTCAATTCCTAATTAGGTCAATAACAGAAACTTTTTTCTCCCATTCTTCTTTCCTCTTGAGTGGCGCTTAAAATGCCTTGATCAAGAAGAGGGCTCTCTCGATTATTGGAAATTAATTAACTTAATTAAATTAATTAATTAATATTTGAAAAAAATCTGGATTTACACAAGAGTGATCCACTACAAGTTAAAAAAATTTTTTTTGAGCTTGATTGGATGAAAGATAAGTATTTTATTAACGATTGAAAATTTGAACAAGATATATATACGAAAGTGTGAGCTAATAGTAGGAATTGAAAAAATAGTTTCACATTGATGAGAAATAATTAATTAGTTCCCTTTTTACGCAGTTGGGTTTTTTGATTTTTTAAATTTAATTGTTTATTTTAAAATGCCCAGTTTAAAAAAAATAAGTTTTGTTTTAAATATAAAATCTTATCTTTCTAAACGTACTTTTAGCAAAATATCACTATTTTGGAGTCCTATTCCACTAAAATATTTTTAACTTTCCCACTTATAAAACAATGCTTATCAACTGATATCTGTTTTAATAAATTCTAAACTTCATTTGAATTTTAAGAATGTGTAAGTTTTTTTATGTCTTGTGATTTGTCATTGCTTTATTAAATATGAACATGAAGTCTAGAATTTTATATTCCCTGTAATATGTAGAGGAGAGTGGGGTAGAATGGGACAGTAGGTTTTTCTCTTTTGGCGGGGGGTAACTATGACTCTCGTAACAGAGAGTCCTCGGGATGAATCCGTAGGCCACCGGAGTGGGATTTTCCCTTCGGGGAATTTTCTATTCCAGTGTTCTAATGGGGGCTCCGTAGTTACTTGGGGCAGTGATGCGTAATACAGTCTGGTGTTTAGTCGCTGACGTACACCAGACCTAGTCTCTCCTTGCTGAAGTTTGACCTGGTGCCTCCAAGTTGGTCCCGTCGCCGTCGGTGTGTAGCGGGTTCGCCCGTTTTCACGTGCAGAATCCAGGCAAGCGACCTCCGCGTCCTCCCGGCCTAGCAAGTCGGCAGGGCACTGCGACTTGCCGATGCTACGAGTAGAAAAAATGGAAAAAGAGCTGATGGTGATGCCATTAGCTCGTCAAGTTCTTGTGGGACCGGAGGTTTGGGGGCACAGGCTGGTGCCGCTGTCAAATTCACTGCGTGCACGAGGGAGTTTCGAACTTTTGCCGGAATGGGAAGCCATCTTCGCCAGGTTCACCCGGAAACTTACTTTTGTGGTGAGAAGGAAAAAGTTGACGCGTCCACGCACCATCGGTGGACGGATTTAGAGGAAGAAAATATGGCTCGTTTAGAGATCCAGCTGGTGGATGAGGGCAAGTGCTTTATAAATAAAGAGCTGGTGAAGTTGCTTCCCAACAGGACCATCGAAACCATTAAAGGGAAACGCAAAACAGAGCAATACAAAGCGCTGATCCAGAAAATTAAAACCGAAATGATCGCTGGTAGTAACATCCCTGATCAGTCGACCCTGATTACAAACTTTTCTCAAGATTTTGCAACCCATTCTGTTGTTGTTCTCCCTGCCATTGACGAGGACCCCTGTGGTCCCATAGACGAGGTCGCAACATCGTCGACTTCAAAGCCTGATCTTGAAAAAGATCATGACACACTTGATGAACCGCTACACGGTTCCAGTGACCCTCCACTTGATGACACCTTAATTATTGGTACTATTCCATATTACCTTGATGATTTAAACACAAATCGGACTCTTCGACCACTTTCTTCGAAGTTTGAGATTGAATTTCTCGGTGCAGCTCTCTTGTCTTCGGACCGTAATCGGGAGAGTTCAAAGCATTTATGCCTCCAATATCTTGAAACTATTTTGGATACTGATTTCTCTGCGCCTCCGAAGTTACCTGCTTCTAAGGTAAGGCCTTTTAACCCCTTCGCGACGGGAGCCTTTTACGAAATGTTTATTACTTTGCTACCGGTTTTAAAAAACAGAAGTTTGTGCCTATTCAAATCGGGAAAATGCTCGGATTAAATAAGGCTAATTTTACAGTAAAATTTTACTGGTGAGGATAAACGAGGATCATTAGGCCTATTTCCGGCACGCATACGTGTCGCTCGTCCCCAAGGGGTTAAGAAGCCTAAGAATGTCTCTAGGCGTAAAGCCAAGAGGCAGCAGTATGCCACTTTGCAAAAGCTTTATCGTAAAAGTAAAAAGGCGGTCATTGACTGTATTTTTAACTCCAGCAGTTTTTCGGATGAGCTTCGTGCTCATTCATTTTTTGATTTGTGGACCTCCTTCTTTGAAACTGAATCCCCTGTCTCTGGTTTCCTTCCGGACAATTGTCCGAGAATTGAACCTGAATCCTTTGCAGATCTTCTGTCTTTTGTAACTGTGGAAGAAGTTTTCAACTCCTTTCCACCTATTAAATCCGCTGTTGGGCTCGACGGGATCAGTGTGGCTCGTCTGCTCCGTATCCCTGTTCGAGATCTTGCCAAGTTGTACACACTGTGGACCAAGTTGGGATGGGTTCCCCAACTCTTCCTTAATTCCAGAACCATTTTCCTTCCAAAGGCTGAGAATACAAACTCTCAAGAGAAGTTACGTCCGATCTCTATTGCATCTGCCTGCCTGAGGCAGTTTCATAAAATATTAAATTGTCGACTTATAAATATTATTCCAATCTCTGACCAGCAGTTTGGTTTCCGGTCAATGGACGGCATTCCCGTGCCATTGACCAGCTTGATTCCATTTTTCATAACTTTAAAACCTTTCATAACTCTTGTTCTGCCGCATTCATTGACCTCAGAAAGGCTTTCGACTCCATCTCTTTTGATGCAATCTATATGGCGTTGCGGCATTTTGGAGTCCCTCAGTCATTTATTAATTATATTCAATTTTTATATAGTAATGCTCGTACTTTTTTGTTTCATAATGGCATGTTTTCCAGATCGGCTTCGCCGAAGAGGGGTGTTCGCAAAGGTGACCCCCCTCTCGTCGACTTTATTCCTTATAGTTTTTGACTTTGTTGTTCGGGCTCTCCCTGACCGCCTTGGTGCAGTCTTGCGGTAGTCTGTTAGAATTTGTCACATTTCTTACGCTGATGATCTTTTACTTCTGGCTAGGGACGTTAGATGTCTTGTAGACTTGTTGAATATTCTTTTTCATCTTTTACCCACCACATGTCTGTGTATAAACAGTGAAAAGTCTTTCACTTTTTCGTGGATTGCCTACAAGAGGCAAAAGAAAATAATTTATGATTACGATGCGAGGTTTTGTGTGGGGTCTTGCCAGCTGAAACCGCTCGCTTTTGATGAGTGTTTTACCTACCTTGGTATCTCTTTGACCCCGAATGGTAGGATTTTCAAACCACCTCCTGTTGGCTCTGATCTCAAGACGCTGCAGTCTGCTTATTTAAAGCCGCAGCAGAAATGTACCTTCTCCGCTATATGCTCCTGCCGAGGTATTATCACCAGCTTGGGCTTGGTAAGCTGGGAAACCTCAAGAAGATCGACCTGAAGGTGCGCAGGTTTGTTCGGGAGGTTCTCCACTTTCCGCATGATGTCCCATCGAGTGCTTTTCACGCTCGCGTGAAAGATGGCGGAATGGGACTGCCGTGCATGAGGTGGATTGTTTCTGTAATGGCCCTGCGACGTCTCTCCGCAGATCGGGAGAGAATCCTTCGGCTCATGACTGCCCCTGATGGCAGTCGCTTAACATCTAGAGCCAGGGTTGATTCCTTCTTTAAGAGGTCCCTGTATAACCAATGCGATGGGACTGGCCTACAGCAATGTGGTGCCGTCCCTGCCGCGTCGGCTTGGCTTTATGACGGCACTTCCGTCATGTCCGGTAGGGACTACATTGCTGCGACTCAGGTCCGGTACAATTGTTTATACACAAGAGCTAGGGCGGCCAGTGGACGCGATGCTGAGAAGCTTTGCTCACGTGGCTGCCGCATACCCGAAACCCTGAATCATGTTTCTCAGCAATGCTTTTCAACTCATGGTCTAAGAATACAACGTCATGATGCTCTTCAAACTACCTGGCGCGTTCTCTTGAACAGCGTGGCTACTCTGTCCACCGAGAGCCCCTGTTCCGTGCCCAATTGTAGGAGGTGGAAGCCTGACCTTGTGGCCTACTGCATCGATCATTTTCTTGTAGTTGATTCACAAGTAACTAATGACCAATTTTCTCTTGCTGAGGCCCATTTCCACAAAGTTCAAAAGTACGAAGTCCTAAGGCTTCAAAATCTTTGACCGAATGGTGTCTTTTTGGCTCTCTGACGTTTTCTTGGCGAGGTCTCATGTCCTTAGATTTGGAAAAGTTTCTCTCAGCTTTCCATCTGCTGCGTCCGGTCGATATAAATATCCTAGTTGTTCGAACCCTTTCGTGGACCCAGCGACTTTGGAGCGCTCACCAGAGGATGACTTTGCAGCTGCAGAAGAGGTCCTTTGTCGCCAATCGACGAGTCCCATAACTCTATGTTTGTGTTGTCGGGTTGAGCACTACCTTTAAGTGTGCGCATGTATTTTCCGACGTATGCATCGCGATCTTGTTCTGTATATATTGAATAAATATTTTAAATATCATTCTAATTATTTCATAAATCACACATTACATGAAGCAATTTTACCCCAAGCTTCAGCTGAAAAAAGTAGCTGATCTGCATAAGCTTTCGATTGTATAAAGAAAAAGATTATTTCAAGAATCAAAAGTAAATTTGCTTCATATACTTTTTATGCTTTTTTGTATATTAATGACTTGTTTATGCGTAGATGTAATAGTTTCCTCATTTATGGAACATTATACTGTATATTATCCCTAATTTAAACTGTGCTTAAAAGCAGCATTTTTGTTTATACAAGAAGTTTAACATAAAAGAAGGTAGAGGGAGGAATGGGACATGTCTAATTCGTTCTTTTTAATAAGATGAATGTAAATTGCTAATATGAAAATATTTTTCGAGGGTAGTATATTAATTATAACATTATAAATATATTTATTTACTTCAAAATGTAAATAAATTAAACTGATGAATTTTTAATATCATCTCTGAATGGCAATCCTGAATTTTCCTTCTAGTGATGAAGGTAATGGAATTTGATATTGTAGAACAGACATTATGAACCTACAATCTTTGTTAGACTGTATATATAGCCAAATCTAGACAATTCGTGCCTTATCATGCATTATTTTATAGCTATCCCATACCACCCTGTTAGTGGGGAGGTATGGGATACATTTTGAAAATTACAATTTCTTTATTTATGAAATTGTTTCTGGAAATTATGCTTCTATATTCTTCAGGTACATTACAAAGTGTTTCATTTTGTATTCTATAATTCGAAATTTTTGTTTTTGTGTCAAACAAAGTTGATTTTCTTATTTTTGTAAATTGTCCTATTCCTCCCCACTCTGCCCTACATATTTTTCTTTTAGACATATTCGTTAACTTAATTATGATTTCGAAATTTCTTAAAAACGTATATTAATACGACTCTTATTGATAGAACGACATGATAAGCCACATTAATTTAAATGTTTTATTCCCGTATATATTGTATTTTGTGAATATGACCGAAATAGATTTGGTATGTTTCACAGGAAAAGACTGATCTGGGTAATAGTAAAAAAATATATATATAAGGAAAAGAAATGACTACATATGTATTGTTCTTATTGTTTGAAAAACATTTTTAATGTAAAAAGTGTTTATTTATCTCTTTAAAAATATTTTCAATCTTAAATTATATAAGTGATACTATGAACTTTTAAAAAATATATACTAAAGAATTTTTAGCTAACACATCAGGCATAAAAAACACTTTATTTCAATGCTTAAATATCATGTTTTATTTTTTAGTGCCAATAATTACGTGTATCAAAAACGTAGAAAATGCACTCTAAACAGAAATGTCTGCAATTCAGACACGTAAGTGTCTGAAACGCAGTGTTCAATTTTCAGACGTTTTAAAATGTCTGAAAATTTTCAGACACTTCTTGCGACACTTCAGTTGAAAAAATCCCGTCAGTAATTTCCGTCAATAAACGAAAATTTACTTCAGATGTTTTGCGAAGCCCTGTATATGATTTATAGAATTTATACATGCTAAATGGAATGCAATTTTTATAATTTAAAAAAATGTTCCAGAACCAAAACGCACTTCCATCAATTATTGTTCATAGAGAGATAAATATAACCGATTTATTTTACGTGCCCCTGTATTTGAAAGATGAATGCTATGCACATCATATTCAATAGTAAGTATCTTATACAGCACCTCGTAGATATATATCAAAGTAAATACTTTTGAAATAGTGTAATATGAACAAAATACACCACAAACAATTTTTCTCCACAGACCGTAATGTAACATAATTCTTTTCAGTGTCCTGTAAATGATCGATAATTGTTATCCATACCATATTCTATAGCTGTCATCTTGTAGTGCACTTCATAGACATGTACATAAATTTCGATGTGTTTGAAATTATAAAATATCATTTAAAACCACCACAAATGATTTTTCCCCATAGGTCGTAATGTAATGAAATTCTTTTGAATGTCCCTGTAACGAAATTATGACTGCTACACGCTACATTTTGCCATACCTAACATAATCAACATTGAATATCAATAACATTTTTTAATTACATGGCGATGCGACTATATAGACGCCAAAAATAATTTTGGCCAGCTAGAATAGGCAAATCACCCACCGTGGGCATTCCAAATTACGTTTTCAATATAATTATGATACTACTGACATAATTTCATTCCTAATTATATTAGTAGTATAATAAAAACAATTATAATTTCGGATGTTACATTATTCTAATTTGGAAAGAATTTTAAAAAGAGAATTGTTTAAATCTATATCGAGGAGATAGGGGCACAAATTCAATAGAGTTAATATCCCTTACTCAAGCTATATTTTTCTATTTATCATAAGATGTTATGTTTGAGCGAATAAGTGTGAAGCCGCATTCTGTATTTGTCCAATATCAGCGGTTTAACACAAGCACATTTTTAAAAACATATAGGGGAGAGGAGGGCACATGTGATTAGTTCACATACATATAGCTTTTTCTCATAATTGGGTTAATTTCTATGAACAAAAACTACTTAATATAGTAAACAAATCTTTTTCTTACACATGGAATTTTTTTAATCACCTTTATGGTACATCTTACTTTTTTAAATAGTTTCTAAATTCAAAAAATTCTGCACATGTGTCCCACTGGTGATGTTGTGGTGAACACATCTCGGGCACATATGAACACAGGAAAAAGGTATCCTTTGACGTGATTTTAACTCTCTTATTAATTTGCCATCATAATCATTAGCTAAATTATCTGTTAAATTCAACATAAAGTAAATATATATACACATTTCTCTAGCTTCTGGATGATTTGTTTAAGGAAAACATTATAAAATGAAAATAAGTAAATAAGTAAGCTGTCCTGACCCATACCCAAGAATCATATTAATTATCAATTGAAAAATATTTCTTTTTAAAAATGTTACTGATATCTATCCTCATTCAAATCATTATATGCATAGCTGTTGTTTTAGAGATGGAAGTAAGCCATCATTGCAAATTTGGAACAAATGAAATTTTAAAAAAATTGCAAAGTTGTTTAACCCCTCGAAGGGCACCAGTATATTATATATACCAGTTAATTTTAATTCCCAGATAGCACATTGGCATAAGACTTTATGAATTATTTTTTTCTTTATACAATGTACGCGAAGAAAAGCTTTTACTTACTTTCTTATAAGTTTGTTCATAAATACCGGTGACGGTGTCATCCATTCATTTTAATATTTTTGCAACAGAAGTGCTTTGCCCCTGAAGGGGTTAACATAATACTTTTTGCATTAATAATGTATAGGAAATATTGTTGTAAACCCTTTACTAAACTAATATATAACACTTATTGCATTTTAGAAAACATTACATCTATTTAAATTACAATTGAACGTAAACGAACTTGTTGCTCTTTGTTTACTTCCTAACAAATGTGGTATAGTAGAAATTTCAATGCAACATCACTTTTTGTATGACGAATATGTCTTCTATTTCAGAAAACATATAGGTATTGGAGCTTATATTCTTTCTCATGAATTTAACTGAAAGAAACATAATCACAGAATGGATATTGGGGTACTTATATACAGGTCATATCTGCCCCCAACTAGCAGAGCCCGATCAAGCTGAAGTTGGGCCCAGGGCCTGTTGAAAAGTTGGGCCCCCCTACCTCCCCATTCCGTCAACACTTTCAGAAAAAAAAAGTAGGTTTATTTGATGAGTTGACAAAGTTGTTTGGGTGAAAGTTTCAAGTTTACAAAAAAAATTTAACTTACAAGAGTAATCAAGAAAATGAATTACCGTCCACTTTCTCAAATAAGCATTTGTATAATTCACAAGCATCTATGATCCACAGTTTATGTTGCAGAATAAATGAGGACGTCTTTTTCAAAACTCGCCTTATCCAAAATCATAATCATTTTAAACTATAATTTTGACATTGTAAAATCCTTGTTTATATTGAAACCAATAGACACAATATGCAGTTTTTGGCATTTTCCCCAAATTTGATTTTCTGGATACGGCAAGTTTTGAAAATTATAGGTACTCTCAAATTGAAAAGGACTTTTACAGAAAAATTAAATATGGAGGTTTTTTATTACAGTAAAACTTTGTTTTTACGTCAGGGACCAAAAAATAATATGCAAACAGTGGAAAAAAGTAAATTGTGAGAAAATACACACAAATTTGTGGGCCCCTGAAATTGGTGGGCCCAGGGCCGAGGCCCCGGAGGCCCGTGCATTAATCAGGCCCTGCCAACTAGTCCGTTTACAAGTGCCCCACATGGCTACTAGGGTTAAATTGATAAATTATTAATATTTTTCAATTTTAGAAGAAAAAAAGCATCGTCAAAAATATTTATTACTATTCATAGTATATGTTAAAACAGTAAAATAAATAATTTAAGTTAATCGTTTACAAAGTTGGAACTGAAATTTTACTTTTCAGATCTACAAAGTGTGGTTTGGCTACTAAAGACGAAAAAAAGTAAAAAAGATTAAAGAATTTAGCATCGTATGTCTACAGGTGTTGGTATCTTTGGTAATTTTTTTCAAATAAAGAAACATGAAATAACTATTGAAAAATTGTGATGTTCACTTCTGCCCCGTGTTCACATGTGCCTTCTCTCCCCTACATCTTACGTCTGAGCAGTACAATTACAAAATAAAAGCAATTATAATTCAGAAAATTTACTTAAAACATTTAAACACTTATTAAAAAGTAGACGTTTTGGGCGATTACAACCTTCCATCAGTACACGTAACGTAATGACCGTAAAAGATGTGAATAAAAATAACTACAGTTAAGAAGTATATGTTTCGAAAGTCAAAAACTGAATATCGAAACACTACTGCATATTCTGGTAGCACAGGGCTTGCTTCGTTCAAGATTGGCGAATTCTCCATTGAACGAAGCAAGCCCAATTCCATCTCAAAATACACAGTATATTTGGTTTTTGACTTTTGGAACGTATATTTTTTAACTGTAGTTATTGTTATTGGTATCTTTTACTGTCATTACGTTATGTTTATTGATGAGGGGTGTAATAACTAAAAACGTCTATTTTTTAATATGTGTTTAAATGTTTTAACTGCATGTCTGAATTTTAATTACTTTCATATTGCAAGCAATTTTTTCTTAAAAGTTCCTTATAAATAAAGAAAATAATTAAACTGCATGTCAAGCACGACTTACTTTGATCTGGAAAATTGCAATAATATCAAAATTTCAAAGATAATTCTTCCATTATAGCATAAATCATATTTTTGCAATTAAATATAAGTTTTATAAGTTGTACATTTTAAAAGGCCCTGTGATAAAATAATTAAATACCACCCCCCACTTTCCCCTAAAAACTTAAATATAATGCTTGGACCTTTATGTGGCACCCCTATTATAAAAGCAAATCTAGATTGTGTCTAGTGGGCTTAATACTAGTAGAGAAATCCTGTTTTAGATTATTCATCAGATAACCCCCCCCCCTTTATAATATGTTTAATGCGTTCATAAAATAATTATAATTTTAGTGATGTTAAAATCTTAACCCTTTGCCCTCGAGTGGTGACTCTCACTCACCACTAGTGTTGCTAGGTGTCACGCGTAAATCATTACTCCAAATTCTCTGAACACCACTTATTTCTTATAGTTTATTTCGCCATCTTTAATTGCAAATAATTCTGCCATTAGATAAGAGTAAGAAAATTCTTTAAAATACTGGTGTCCAAAACATTTAGAGCTTGAATTTACACAAGATACCTGGCAGCTCGAGTGGAGAGTGAAAGTCACCTCTCCAGTGCAGAGGGTTAATAGTGATCAGCTTCGTGGAAGATATTTTTTACTTGGTCTCAATAGTTCATCCTTTTTACATTGTGTTCAGACCTCACATTTTAAGAATTTATTGATAAACACGGGTATACAAAAATTTTCAAGAACACCATTGATTACCGTCTGTTATTGAGGAAATGCGTTTTTATGATGTTTAACTTTATGAAATATATTTTAACATGATGTAATCTTTTTTTTTTCATCAAAGTTTCAAGTTAATTTGTGAATTTCAAATACGCCTATTTATCGGTATTGCCATCCGCAGTAAATTTTCGTTATACATTTCAGAAAGTTATGAGGTGCGTTCTACTAAAATTTAAGCTACAGATAATCTCAGTGATGCGCTAGTCATTACCGCCATACTTTGGATATTTAGCCAGACTCACCGAACTTAGCGATAAGAAATATAATTTTGTGATTACAGTATGTTATTGAAAGGAAGTGGCTATATTGAACATTTATTTTGAGCATATAAAAGATTTGTATGAAGGCATTAAAATATATATTACTATTAATATTTATTTCAAGCTTTTCTTAGAATTTAAGCAGTGAAAAGTTTTACTTAATAGATAAATAGTGCATCATCATTCGAGTTATCTATAGTTTAAATGTCATCTGATTTAGAGCCGTATACCCCACCCTATATAGGCTCTAGTATGTAATTTATTCTTCACTAGTTTTGCATGTTGAATAAAGAGAACCATTTTTCTGGCGTGCTTGTAAATTTATTAAGATGAGCGAAGTGAATCCTCTACTAGGCTACACAAATTACATTTTAGCGTACACTTTTCAAAAAAACTATTCAGTATTTTGACTTGAAATTAAACATAAAAATAAATTATGATCTGTAGATTTGCACAATATTATTATTATTATTATTATTTTATTTTTTTTTTACAGGATAACCTTAAAAAATTTATTATTTTAATTAATTTATTTTACATGTTTTTCCATTACGGACACATTTTTGCAAATCAAAAATTAAACACGTATATTTTCAGAAGAAAAAATAAATCATGGAGTTAGTCATTATAGATAGAATCATGATTAATTAAATAAATAAAATATATTTTCATCATTCCATCAAATATCACAAAAACTGTTTTTTTAAATAATTAAGGAAAGAAATATTTTTGGACTTGATAGAAATAAAATATGATCTGTAGATTCTATCGCAGACGATACTTACGCTTTTAAAAAGAATTATACTGTGTTTTTTTTAAGTGGCAACAAAATAATTGTAAACAAATAAAATTGTTAAATTCGTTATATAAAGAGTAATTCGATTTCGAAGGTTGAATAATAACAATAATATAATAAGTTAATAATTCTAAGTATCAACGAGAGCAGATTTCAAATGTTTGGCTGATTACTGGCAGTCTTAAACGTTTCAAAATTGAAATAAGGACTCATTAAAAAATTAATGTGGAAGATTATCAAAATGTGGGATCATTAAACGTTAACTATAAGTAATTTTTTTAAATTTCAAATTTAAGGCGAATTTTTTTTCTTTTTTACAATATAGTATATAGGGCATTCTCACAATCTTTTGACTTTTGGGGAAAAAAATCTGGCGAAATTAAACTTGCTAAAATAACATTTTAATCTGATAGACGAATGCCTTAATGATTCAAAATAAAGAAAAAATGGTCAGCGGCAAAAAATTTTTTATTTAACTGATGTTTAGGTTAAACTTGCGAGTTTAATTTTCCTTACCATTTTACCCTATAACTTTTTATTTTCTTCTAAATTTTTACTTATAATGAATTTGCATAGTACCCACAGAACATTCAAATAAGAAAAATACAAATGTAGTACTTTTGATACAGAATTTTTGTATAACATTGTCTTAAAGGGGTGTTAAAGAAGGGACGGTAAGGTAAAAAAAGAGGCGAAATGGTAAAAAAAAGAGACGGTAAGGATGGAACTGTAAGGAAAATTACCACCTATTTTTCGGAAAATCATGTTAAGACTATGTGATAGCCACAATGTTCATTGATTTTTCAAACAGTTGTTAACATTGGATTAATTTTTTTTTTTTTTTGATTTACCTCGAAAAGTGCAGGAATAAACCTTGGGGACGGTAAGACTCCCAATAAAGCCACGGTGCTTGAAATTGATATTTAAATGCTGATTTATATTCTGCAGTAAATTTCCTGTCAAAGAATTTTAGATATTCTTTCTCTAGCATACTTCTGCATGAGCAAAAACTTGAAAAAAATTCTGTCGCTGCATCTGAAGTGATTTTCTGTATAATTTTAGAAGAGGGATGGTAAAAAATCTACAACCCAGAGACAGAGTTCAAAAAATAATATCAAACCTAAAAATGTGTGCCAGTTAATTTTTAGCTACATATTTATATAAAACAATAGTTCCAGTTTCAGAAAAAAATTCCATCGAATTATTTTTATTGAAACAACTTTATCCAGAGAGCTCCAAACTTCAAAATCAGCATCAGGGACACGGGACGGTAGATGAGTTTTCCACGTGTTTGGACCCCCAACATCGTCCAAAACTTATTTATCTCGTTAATATTGTTGTGCAATCATGCAATGGGATGTTTCCAAGTATATGAAATAAAAAAAATACAAAAAAGTGTATTAAATAAAAAATTATTATTCAGGACATGAAAGTTAAAAGATTGTGAGAATGCCCCATATAAGTCTACAAAATTATACCCAAACATTAAAAGACAGCAACTATTCTGAAAAATTAATTATTAAAGCATTTAATTAGTAGATGTGTAGGTTACAAATTTTGGACATTTCTGGCACGTAGGTTACAGATTTTGGACATTGCTGACACGTAGGTTGCACAGTTTTGACCTTTCCATAAATAAGTTGTGCTTATTTAAAAAAATTTTAAGACTAAGAATGTAGTAAATTTGTTCTATAATTGTATGTGTATACATACATATGTATAATTAACTTTTTGTTATCCAGTAATAATAATGATAAAATCAAATGTTAAACTTTTATATTAAAATATTTACTAATTTTTTAGAAGTAATATCTTAATTTTATAGGAATTACACATTATGCAAAAAACATACCTTTACACAATGTTAGAAGTATCCAACATATAATTTATTCTTTTTGTTTTCTCAAAAAACAAGTTACACTGCCATTTTTTAATGCACATATTTATAATTTCTTTATCAAAAGTAAGGTCTCCTCTTGCTGTCACAGGCTGAGGTGGAGATGATTTTTTCAACAAAATATCTTCATATTTTAAAATTCTGCTGTCTTTTTTAGATGGATAACGAAACCTGTTAAAATCAATGTCTCCCTGAGGGGTCAAAAAATTTAAAGAAAATATTTGTTCACCCTTATCAATGCTGACCTTTTCAATAATACCTGGCCATAAGTTTTCATCACAAATTACAAAGCACCAGTCACCAATGTCAATCTATTTTCAACTGGGAGGAGTCAATTATAGAAACAATCTTTTTTCACCAGCTTCACTGGTAATGCATTCTTGATTGTTTTTATAGAGATTGCAAAAACCAGATCTATTTCTTATTTGAATAGTATGAAATTTGTTTGTCGTTTGTACGGAGTTAATCTTTTGAGTACCTTTTACAGTTTTTGCTGACTGTCTTACTATATACTTCAAGCACTGTCAATATCTGCTTTTTTTTTTTTTAATACCAAAATTACAGCACGTAGTGGCTTGAATTTTGTATTTGCCTTACATTTTGGTGGGAGTGCAAAAGATGAAGAATGAAATTTTAAGGAGAGGGGATTCTTAAGCATTGAATTAAAAATAATGGCCTCAAATGCAATAATTTAAAAAAAAAGCACAATAATTTAAAACATATATATATCTACTACTAAACATTCATCATCTAAATTAACTAATACTCATATTAAAAAATCATTAATACGCCTACAATCTTCTTTCAGTAGTAATTACAACTGGATGTCTCTTCGTAAATTTATATTTGCAATTCCTAAATATCATATTAATCAATATCACAAAGTTTTTACATCAAATACATTCAATTCTCATTTTAGTGATACATTTTTTGATTTACTCCATTATAGGCTAACTGCTCTTAATGTCAATATTAACAAAAAACCACAAAAATTAAATAAAAGTAATTCACATTTAATCGTTACCTTTACCGATCCTGTTTTTAATAAAATTAAACTTAATCAATTATTTCACAACGAGCAATGTAAATTCCTACTTCAAAGTGTTAATCTAAAAAGCCCTTTTAAATATCCTATTAGTTTAGGTCGTAAAATTTTCAATTATAATAAGTTTTCTAAAAATTTCACACACACTGGTACTTTTACATGTAAATGCAATGATCCCCATCTAAATACATATATTAATGCCCATCATGGACATGTTATAACTGGTAATTTAGACATTGTCAATAATATTCCTTTAAGATCTTTGATGCGTCATGGCACTAAATATCGTATTCCTTCACAGTGTAATATACAGTTTATCATTAAACAATTCACATATGATTTAGATTTTTTCATTTACAAAATTGCTATCAACTATAATAAACCTACTGAATATTTTGTAGATTGGAAGTATCATGTCATCTTTCTTTTGAAACAACAATTATTAAAACTGCATATTGCCAAAAAATCAGTTTCCTTCTCCAACCTTAAACCACATATTGCAGAACTTCAAAATAATTTCATCATTACATATCTAGATAAGGCTGCTAACAGCTATGCTATCATATGCAAATATTACTATCATTACCTCCTAACTAAAGCAGTCACATCTAATAATATTTTCAAACTTCATCATGTTACTTTAAAGGAAAATAATAATCATATATTAAGCTATCACAAATTATTAGGCATTAAAAATAACAACCTCAATTATCCTTATGTAGTCATGATTCCAAAATTTCACAAAAATCCTGTTAAATTCCGCACTGTCACTGTAGGATGTAATACATATAATACTCGTGCTAAAACACTCTTCTTAAATATTCTTACACAAATTTATGAGTTATCAGTTAAAAAAGACAACACTCACTGCATTAAAAACAGTTTTGAACTGGTGGATAAAATAAAGCCATTAACAAATGTCAATAATATTATTACTTTAGATTTCAAAGACCTATTTAATAATATCATTCTAAAAGACTTGCATTCTATTATCAATTCATTATTTATCGAATATCTTCCTTTATTAAATTTACCTGATAACATTCATACTGACTACTTCACATCTTTGACCAACTTTCTACTATTTCATAATTTTATTTTCCAAGACAATGCTTTTTTTATTCAAATACAGGGCATACTCAAGGAGCTGCTTCATCAAGCATGTTATCTGATTTATATCTTTACTTTTATGAACGTAAATTTATTAATAATAATTTATTGCTCTACAGATACATAGATGATATAATCATTCTTTCTGTTACAAATAATAATTCTATATCTCTTCCTGTAAAGTACCCTTCTAATCTAGAACTTAGTACTACCTTTTCAAATAATTCTAGTATCAATTTTATGGATGTTAAAATCAATATTCTACCTAATAACACCCTAACATTCAACATTTATGATAAACGCAATGCATTTTCATTTAATGTAATTAATTTTACGAACTTTAACTCCTGCTTGCATATTTCAGTATATAGAAATATTCTGCTTAATCATAGTCTTCGTATCAAACGTTTATATTCCTCCCAATTCTTACAGCCTAACATTTTTAAATTAAAGCAATTAGCATTGTCTTATAATTATCCCATCGCTTTTATATCTGCATGGCTCACATCTTAATATTCATTTTTTTCTACTTCTTACCAGTATAGGCATTTTATATGTTTAAAAAAACTAAAAAATCGAAAATACTATTATGGAGGGTGGGATGTGGATTGCTGAAAAAAATATAAAAATCATACACACAAAAAATTATACGTATGTGTATATATGGTGTATATATATTCTTATATATTAAAAAAAAGTTTTGGTGTATGTGTATGTTTTTCCTTACATTATACACTAAAAACATAAAAACATAAAAAATAAAAATACCATTATGCAGGGTTGAGGTCGGGAATGCTAAAAAAAGTTTAAAACCTTATATGTTTTTATGTGTGTGAGCGTGTATAAGTGTATGTATATATGCTTATATATTGTATGGACATATAATAATAATATGAAAAAAAATGGGGTGTTAAACATTTAACATAATAAAATTTCACATATTGCATCATCATTTAAGGATATATTTTACTATCTCATTATTCCTCATTGCTTTTTAAATTTTCACATTTATTTACATAATACAAGGCTAAATTTTACTATCTCAAATATTCCTCATCTTTTTAAATGTTATTGATATTCTCATGTTTTTATATTATATTTTTTTGTCTTTAAAACATTAATTTAATCAATTGCCTTTTTATTTTATTTTTATATAATTCTTTATTTCTTTATTCGTATTAATTTATTCCTTTTCTTTATTTTATTTTGTATTCACTCAGTACTTATTAAGTTTATTCCTATTTTTTCATTCTAGTTTAACTATAAGTTAATCTAAGTATTTTCTTGATTTCTTCAATCATTTTCATTCCTTTTATTTTTTATTTATTTTTTTTTTTTGTGGACTTAAGATGGCAACTCTAAACATTATTGTTATTAATCCAGTTCCAATTTATTAATCCAGTTCCAATTTATTAATCCAGATCCAATCTATTTTCTGTAATGTTTGCGTTATAAGGAGCTAAATTTTGTCATTTTAGGCTTAATGCCGACAAAATTGGATGAAATAACGCATCTTCTATGAGTGAACTCACAAGCTCCTCTGATGATTCTGTGAGTCATTCATAGTTTCTTATTTTACATACTGGTTCCATATGTTCATTTCTAAATCATCTTTAGAACTTTATCAATTTCTTCATATATTTGTGATTTCAAATTTATTATATATATATATATATATATATATATATGTATGTATGTGTATATATTAAGATGTATGCTAGAACAATGGATTCTGTTATAATATATTTATTTATTTATTTATAAAATAAAAATTATTAGTGTTTAGATTGTTACAGGATTTGGACATGGTTATTAAATAATCTTTTTGGGTACATTTGCTGCAAAGAAAACTTTGCAAAATACATAAAAACGCGCAAGATCACCGGAGAATTACTTTTGAAATAAATAAAAGAAGTTTCACTATTAATTTTAAAGCATACTTTTAAATAAGCATGTCCGAAATTTCGTAACGATCGCAGCGGTCGCCATTTTGTGTCGACCGTACACATGTAAGTTGAGCATACTTCTTGTCAAGTTATATTATTACACGTGCTAAATACGCTTTATTTGTACAAAACACGTAATTATTTACGATTAAAAATTATAATAAGTACCTTTTTATACGTTTCAGGACATCGAATCATCTTTTTAAAAATAAATTTACCGAAAAAGAAATCGGCGTTTCGATCGTTACGCGATTCAGACATTCTAGTTTCTTATTTAAGAAAAGTGCATTTATTGCAAAAAAATTTTACAAAAAACATACAAAAATTTAAAAAGATTTTTAAAATGATTTTAAAGTTTGATAAAAGAGTTCAAAGTACTTACTTGATGTATTTTTCGTAAAAATGACAGCTTTGTTACGATCGTTACTTTTGGACATAACAAAATACAGAAAAATTCTTTCTAGAAAAGTCCTTCTATCTTAATATAAGCAATAAATCAGACTGCTATCTGTTAACAAAATTATAAAACAATCATCCGTTTCCTTTATGCATTCGTTGTTTACCATTAGAACCACCTGGAAACAAGATACATCTGTTTTTCTTGATGGTACATTGGAACAGTTAACGTTGTGAATGTCCAAAATAGGTCTCTTTAGCATAAAATAATGAAATTTTAAGATATACAATACAACATATAAGCTTTTACAATAAATTATGTCATTTCCTATCTCTGAACAGAATTAAAAACTGTGTAAAAAAAAAAAAAAATTAAAGTAAATGATAATTAAATTTCTTTATTGAAAAGCTTAAAGTTATGATGTGTTTCCAGTGCCCACATTTTGAGAAATGCCCATGTACAGTTTAGAATAAAGGATTAAAAATATGACAACTTTGAAGCTGTATAATAAAAAGTAAATTTTTTGAAAATATTTTTCTTTCATTTTTTAAGGCTCTTCTCAAATCCAAAGGAGCTACGGTCTGACTGACACATTTCTGAATTCATTTCTTTTCGGAAACGCGTAAGATTGGCAAGTATTCTTAGTCAGAAACTATGTAAATAGCGTTTTTTTTTATATAAAAGCAATATATTTTTCAGAAAATACTGCCAAAGTTACCGTTCTAAATCGAATTTCCGGAAGTAATAGTACGGGAAAGGAGAAAAACCTGTTGTCACGTGACAAGAATCTCTAAGTAATTTATCAAAAATGGAAAACGCTATTCGATTCCAAATCCCTTCAATAGTCAGGGCTTTCAATTTTATGAACTTACAGTTAAAAAATGAGTCAGAAAATGTGTCGGAAAGTTTCGCATTGTTGAGCAGTGAATTTGAGAACCACCTTAAGTTATATTTCAAAGATACTATTAACAAAAGTTCATTATCGCTATTAATACTTATTTAAAACATATTGCCTGCCCTATACATCCTGAGAACGTTTAAGACCAGTTTCCTCCCGGCACGACTATGTAGGAAGAAAATACAGTAGAGCCCCGATTATCCGCGAAGCGATTTTTTTTTTAATTATTATTATTTTTTCAAGCCAACAATAAGGAAAATACAATAAGCCCTGCTAATAAATATAAACAGATTAATTCGTGTATTCGAAAGTAATAGAAGAATATTACTAGTTTCGGTTGCCACGTTTAAAATACCGTAGAACCCCGCTAATCCGAACTAATTGGGACCGGTGCGTGTTCAGATTACAAAAAATTCGAATTACCCGAAATTCTGATAAAAATAGAAAAGGAAAAGGTGTTTGCTGAAGTTATAAGTACGCAGTAACACAATAAACATCGTCTAAACCAGCATCCTAAGGCATTCTGAATAATCCGACAAGACTTTAAAAAAAAGCTTGCTTGTTTATTCACTCTTTATGTTTATAATAATCTAATAGAACTTCAGAATAAGAAATTGCGTAACAACTCTTTACAAACGGTACAAAATCGCGAATCTATAAATAGCTCAATCACTACGTCAACAAGGAGGGTGAAGAAAATATTTCTGTAGATGATTTGCCAAATCAAGCTGTTGAAAAGAAAAATAAATTTTTATGATCTGATCTTTTTGCATTAAAAAAAAATAATTTTATAGTGACTGGCAAAACAAACTGATGTTCGAGATTTTTTAAGGTGGCTTCTATGAGTAGGCCTACAGTGCATGTTTTTATTTTATATTCGTGTACATATGGTGTACTTTTACATTATTGAATTTTTTTTCTATTCAAGCTGTTTAAAGAATAAAAAACATGCTTTACTGCCATTGTTTGTTTAATTCTGACTTCAGTTTTTTTCTTAACTTCAGATTTTCAGTTTTTTTCGGATTATCCGCGATTTTTGCTATCCGCGGTACCCTTGCCACCTAATTCCGCGGATAATCGGGGCTTTACTGTACAAGCCTGATCTCGGCCCAGCATGAGTCTGTTGAAAAAATTAAACTCGGGATCAGCCGCCATGTAACTGTCTGATGTCGATCCCTACGATGGACGTGTTACATTTCTGTATTGATATTGTCAAATTCCAATCGGCTCGTGACGCACATTTATACTTCTTCACGTGAAAGTCATATTCATTGAAAATGGCTCATATTTTATCGGCTGCGTTTAAATTTTTATATCGGGCTGGCAGACCCGCTTAATTACTTTATCGGCCCGACCCTGCAGGCCCGTTCAATGTTTTTGCCGTCCCGGTACGTTTATTTTGTTTGTCGGCCCGACCCGTTGAGAAAATTGTCCTAATTCTGCCGGCCCGCCTGGGTACGAGGCACGGTCAAGCCCGGGCCCGTGCAGATCTCTACCAGCCTTATATGATCTTATACCAGTGTAGTACCTATATACCAGTCTTATATATATATATATGTGTGTGTGTAAAATTCCGAGGAAATTCTTAGTTATTTGGCTGAATTTACATTTCTAAAATTAAAATGCGCCAAAACAGAAAATAACGTTTTTGCTTAACCCATTAAGGACTAGCGTTACCATATGGTCACAGCATAGCTGTCAACACTTTTGCTGTTTGAATACCAGTAATTTAGAACAAAAAGTTTCACTTTCTTTATTGACAGAAACTCTGCTATAAAACAAAATAAATATTGCTTTTCTGAAAAAGTTGTACCGGAAGGCAATTTTTGTATTTTAAAAAGAAAAAATAATTCCGTCTTTAATGGGTTAATAAAGATGCAAAAGTAATATAAAACTAGCATGTTGTGGCCATCACAGAACTTTTTTCTATTGAAATCACGTCAATTAATTAAATCATTTAAATAATACGAGAAATTATATCAATTTAGAACCAATTCATATCAAAGTATATCTGAATTTGAGCCTGAAGGTTGTTGAAAATCCAAGCATTAGTTCTTGAGATAGAGCTATTGTGGAATTCCCCAAAAATGCAGCATAGCATCGCCACCTGTTGAGCGATTTACATCAAAATGTACAAAACGTCAATACCTGTCAAGGACTAACGGAATCTGAAGTTGGATGAAAATCCGTGATTAGTTCTGGAGATTGAGCTATTGTGGAAATCATGCAAAATGATGCATAGCAGCGCCACCTGTTGAGCGATTTACACCAAAAACTAATCAGCACCAATTTATAACAGGGACTGTCTGAATATAAATTTTATTAAATTCCGTTCATTAGTTCTTGAGATAGAGCGCCCACAAAATTTGTGTCACACACAGACAGACAGACTCGCAGACAGACATTTTTTAAAAAACATGTTTTTCGGGTTCTCTGACCCCTAAAACGTGTAAATCCGTCGAAAATTGGAATTCGAAAATTTTCATGAATCCAATACTTTCTTCTTGTAAAGATAGAAGAAAGTAAAAATATTGTTACTTTCATTTTTTTTTTTCTTATTAAATAATACTTCGCGAATCCAAACAAAGCATGGCTTTTGCTAGTGCAATAATTATTCGTAATTAAGCATGAATCAATGTAAATTGAAAATTCTATGTATTCCTTCAATTGAAAAAGAAAAAAAGGTAGGTGTGTGTGTGGGGGGGGGGGGGGGGAAGGGGAGAAGTGTAACGATACGCACTTTACATAAATTTTGATTTTTAATGAACACATTTGTCTAAACTTATGTGATGACTGATTAAAATGTTATATTAGAACCTTAGGCACGTGCCACCGTCAACCGACATTCTGTCAAATTATAAATTGTGAGAAATTGCAATTTTTACAAAACATTGTTCTGCGTATCTTTGCCCCATTAGTTTGGGTAAAAATACACAATGGTGGGCCAAAGATACGTAGTGCGTATTTTTGCCTCGTTACTGTTTTGTATTGCTCCATTTCTACTAAAACGAATGAGTTATATAAAAGCCTGTTATGTAAATCCCTGTTACTGTACTAAACTTTATGTACAGGATTATTATGATTAAAACTCACTTATTCAGAAATTTCTAGCGTTAGTGCTAGACTCCTAATAAAATGAATATCTACAGTTAAACTGGAATCTATAGTAAATTTCACTAGTATGCATAGTTAAACCGAAAATTACAAGTTAAACCCTGAAAAAAGAAAAAAAACAGCGGTCTGTGAGACCGCAAACAACAGTTAACACTTAACTGCTGTGAGAAAAACCCCGCATCTTAACCTTGTGCTTATCTTTGTCCCCAGACGGATGCGTGTTTTTACCCCATTCTGCAGTATTTTGCTTAACCGGCTACCTGCAAATTTAAATAAATGCCACCGAGGTAAACTACACCGCATTTAGAAGCTAAAGAGCTTCCGTTCTGCATTGAAATCTCGGATTTCTAAGAATTTGAGGTATTGTCAGCTAAACAATAAAGTTAAATTTAAAAAATATTGCGTCAAAATTCGAAAATTGAAACATACCTCATTTTCTTGACATGTAGTGCTATTTTCTCCACAATATTTGAACACACAACTACTACACTTGAAACCAAACTACCATCTAGTGGTCATGATTGTAGAAATGTTGCTTCATACTAAATCAGCCAGTGCGTATCTTTATCCCCACCTACCCTACTGTTCATTCAACTGATACAGTCGGGTTATTTTAGAATTAGCTAAAATAAAAACCGTCGAATTCCTTTCATTAAAATTATATGCTTCTAAAACTTTTTATTTATTTATTTTTATTTATTTATTTATTTATTTATTTTGCAAAGTTCAACTGTATTTGAAAATTTTATATTAAGCAATTAAAAGAGTTTTTTTAAGCCTCTTATTTAATTGAATAAACAGATCAATATTTGATTCTGGTAGAAAAAATATTCATAACTTTCTTCATGGTACAATTTTATAATGAACTACTATCAAAACTAAATTTGAAAAGAATGCCGTAAAATGAATTTGCTATACTCGTTATTAACCCGTTCAGGACCATAGGTGCATATATGCACCTTTAAAAAGTGCTTCCAGAATTTTTTTTTGGCACCAGTAATAAAGAAATGTAATATTTGCTGCATTTAATTTAAGCATTTTCGTAATAATATAATTAATTCCAACTTTTAAAAAATAAGTGGTGTCAAACGAATAAAATTTGCATAAGAGAGGCCGGTCCCGAAAGGGTTAAGAAATGTATAATAACATATTTTCTGGAACAGCATCAAATAATTAAATCCTTATCATTTATAATAATCACAAATTGAATCATGTTTTTATGATTTATAATCTAATGTGATTAATAATATAGCTTTTCAATGGTTTAACTAATTGTAAAAATTTTAAATATTATTCAGGTGGACTATAATTGTTTTCTAACAAAAATTGCCAATATTATTAACTAATTAAAATCTCTATAAACTAATTAATAGTTCGGATAATATTGAATATTTCAAAATTACCTTAAAATGTGAAGGATGATTTCTCTAAAAAATTTTTAAATAAAATAAATTTTAATGAAAATTTTATGTATTATTGAGATAGACCGAAACTTAATATAGTGTGGAATGGAAGTAAGAATGGGAAGTTCTCTATAACATGACCTCTTAATATAACTGGAATACATTAGCGCCCCGGGCTCTTATTGATAAAGTGTATTTTAATACCGTAATTTTTTCGGAAATTATATTTTGTTTATATTATCTCCTGTGTGAATTATTTCTTGTGTACGTACCCAAAAAGCGATAGTGAATGTTTTTGTTTTCTGAAAATGGGCAATGTGACAAAAATAGATAGTAATGAAGAATTCTCTTACCATCTATAAATAGTTCCAACCTCATTTGCTCTAAATATTTTCAAAGTTGAATTTAAAATTTGAATTGCGCCCACACATACGCGGTCTCTTTCGAATAAGCTTTAAATTAGTATTCCTGTTACATTCATTAAATTAAATTATGGCCACTAACGTTTGTTTGAAGATTGTTGTGCATGAGTGATCACTGCTAAGAGTCATTTCACACCAATTATCACATTTGATTTTTTTTTTTTTTTTATAATAGAAAAAATAATTGCACAATAAGTGTGTTAAATTTTCTTAATCTGATCACAACGCATATTTTATTTTCTATTTTCTATTTTCATTAATACGCAAAATAAGTTTGTGGAAAGCACAGCGATCGTCCATCTTTTTCGATATTTATTTGGTCAAGTGAATTAACTATAAAAGTTAAAAGAATTATTTTCCAAAATGCTGTTGCGAACGTAAATAGCGGTTATTGGTTATGTCCTATTATTACTTTTTCTATTGAATACTGAATGTCAAATACGAACATATCAGATTCGTATCATAAAAGGTTCAGTCTAAGAGCAAATGCTTGAAACACATCTCTCAATAAAACTTAGGTCTCCCCAAGACCTGTGCGTCGTATGTATGCTGCCTCTTAAACCACATTCATAATTCCCTTAGGAGTACTACCCATTCTTTCGGGGAAAATCACTCCTAATGGAGTAGCGACGTTTTGGCGATTTTGCACAGAGATTGTGGTTGGCTTCAAAAAGGACAATCTTCTTATTTTCTTAATTGAGGTATCACAATCTTTAATAAAAATCTGCAATTTGAATTAAATGAAATCATTATAAGGTTGTTATCGTCAGCGGATTTTGATCAAAAGCACAGATAATATGTCAATTTATAAGATACATCATTAATGAAAAGGATCATTTAAAAATTAAATATTAGTATTTTAAATTTTATAACTAACAGTTCTTTTATATTTTTAAATTATATAATTTCAAGTATAATTGAAACTTTTTTTTTTTTTTTTTTTTTTTTTTTTTTTTTCATGGCAAAAAAAGGAAAAAAATCATATTGATAGCAATTTTGTGCAAATGACTTTAATATTAAGTAATTATTTGTCTTTTCAATTGACGCATGTTTTTAGGGATTGTCACACTTCATCATTTTACAGGACCTAATAGTATATCATTTGTTGAATTGACTCATTAGTTAGGTGTGCCAAAAGATTGAAACTCGCTTTTATTTTTTACTTATTGGAGACATGTAAGCAATGTAAACTGAAAAAGTATTCAAAATATGGTAGGATTTAAAATTATGTTAATGAAATATTCCTGCCTTTCATTTTCATACAATTGTACTTTTTAAATATTTCTAAGATGCCCGGATCCTACAAATTATATTTAGAAATATTTTCTCCATACTCTGATAAGTAAAACAGCAAAAAATTAATTCTTCAATGACCAAAACTTATCGAGTTATGATGCTTTATTTTATAAAATTTCGAAACTTTCCGCCACTAAAAGGATTTTGTTGGGTTGATTTTTGACGGCCGATTATCTACTCGAGGGATATAGGCCCAATGGGAGGGGGGGGAGTGCCCTTCGTGGGGGTCTTTCTAAGGGAAAATAAACCGCATTAACGCATGGAAAACCATGGCTCGAAGAAAAACACGAAAATTTCGAACGATTAGGCTGACGGGCGCGATTTGGTTCGAACCCAGCACCTCCCGTCTACCAGCTTCGAGAGTAAAACCTCTCGGCCCCTGATGGGGCCCGCCACGGAAAGGCATTTTTATCTTTTTAGTTCCTGTAGGATCCAAAATTTCATAAAATTCCAAGTAGCATAATGCGGTGCGGTGAATTTTGACCATAAAAGAATAGCCTTTTTACTAGTTTACATGACACAGCATAGAGAAACTGTTTCTAAATATAACTTATAAAACACAGGGACGATATAGAAATTTTAAAACGGTAACTTTTTAAAAATTAAATGCAAGATAACTTCATTAAAATAGTTACAATTACTATCTTATTTTGAACATTTTTGCAATTTACATTGCTTACGGATCTCTAGCAGGTAAATAATAAAAGTGCGTTTTAATCTTTTTGGGACTTCCTGTTTATGCTCAACATAGTTAGAAAATAAAATTATTTAAAAAAAAAAGTACATCCTTTGACTTTCTCTATAAACTTATATTTTATTCATACTGCAAAAGAAAAAAAAAATATAGAGAGAGAAATTATTTTTAAAATGTACAGGGTGTCCATAATTAAACGACCCTACTTTAAAGTTGTCTACAGACAAAAATATTGGTCAGAAAGTTGTGAAATTTTGTGACGGATATAATGAGGAAATGAGAATTTGTTTAAGCCAAAAAAAAAAAAAAAAATCTTTTGGTTTAAAATTTCGCCACCAGAGGCGTTTTTAATGAGTTACATATTTTGTAAATTTTTTACGATTTATTTTTCTCAGATTAAATAAGACAAATCTACAGACCGCCCCCTGAAAAAAATAAAGCTTAAAAACTTTTAAAAATTATTGGTGTTCGAATTGAACGAATCGTACAAGCTCTGAAAAAAAAATCCGGCTACGGCAGCCGGCATTTTTTTCTCAGAGCTCAGGCCTAGTATTCAGTGGCCTAGTATGCATCCTAGTATTCATCCTAAATGTGTAATTTATTTTTAAAAATGCCCTCTGGTGGCGAAATTTTGAACTTCTTTTGCTCAAACAAATTCCCATTCCGTTATTATGTCCGTCACAAAATTTCACATTTATCTCTCCAATAGTTTCGTTTAAGGTCGTTTAATTATAGACACCCTGTATATTAAAATAACTTTTGTATGACACGCTTCAAAAATTTTCAAAATATTTTTTTTTTTTTTCAATTCTTTGTTATCATTAGAGATATGACATTTTATACTCCTACTGTTTGGAAAAATCAAAAGAATGACTATTTTTGTTTCGCAGAACCGATAACTATATACTAAAATGCCATTGAATTAGAAAAAAGATAAGGTCATGAAAAAACCGCGATATTGCAGTCTGATTCCTTAAATATGTTCGTACATTGCCATATGATATGTATGTATAGCCTGTTTGAACAAGTGTTAAAAGTTACATGATAGGAAAAATTCAAGATTTAGATGCCTCTGACCAAAAACAAATAGAAGGTGCTTACCAGGTGTTTACTTTATTTTTAGAAAGAGCTTGACAGTGCGGTTTTATCATTTCATGTCATCAAGAAAAGGGTGAAGATACACAAACAACAGAAATGAGAATAATAACTGGGATAAATTACAAAAGATCGGCAGGTTTGAATTAAATTGAATTTTTAAGATTTGTCTGAATCGTATGCAGTCAGTTATGGCGAATCTTAGCTCATGAGGCCACCCAACTAAATCATGGGGGGGGGGGGGTGTCATGCTGCTATTCAGTAGAAAGATTGCGAGGTGCTCAATTCACCCAATGGGCTTCAGAACTTGAAGAGGCACGAGAGTTACACTTGCCAGTGAACGCCATCGGTCAACGTCTTGCATGAGCCAGATAATATTGTGGCTGAACTATTGATGACTAAAACTGAACGCATGGAATGATGAGTCTCGATTGTGTCTGCATTATGCTGACGGTAGAGGAAACTGGAACATCACAAAGCAAGATCTCCAAGTACAATTACGTGTTCTTGGAAATGTTTATGACCTTTTGTTCTTGTACAAAGTACCCTTACTGCTACTAACCGCATAAATTGTAATCTGGACGATCACGTTAGCCTTTATATGCCTTTCTGCCGCACGGTTACAAGCAGAATAACCGTTCCTTTCAAAGTTCCTCTTTCAGTCAGTTGATTCGAGGAGAATGCCATCGGTTTTTATAATAAGACGACCATAGCGATTACCGAATTTAAATCCCATTTAACCGCATTCAGGTACTCAGAAAAAAAGGAGTACAAGCTCGTTATTCCATAACTGTTCCTCAGCAACTTTAACTAATTTGTGGGAATTTCTACCAGATTTTTTGCATGCCAAACCTCCGAAACACTTCTGCAGACTTTCTGAATCAATGCCTTTTCATATGGCAGCCGTTATCGAGGCCTTTGATGCGCTAATTCGTTACTTATAAGGTGTCTCTAACTCAGTGGCACTTCAGTCTAATACCGAAATAAACTCGCTATTAAAAAAACGCTGAAAGAAAGAAATCCAAAGTTCTTGAATTCAGTTTCCTGTGGTTTAAACAAAACGATCTTCAGGAATTTTCAATTAAAAAAACGAGAATATGTGTTACTTTTCCTTATAAAATATTCCCCGAAAGAATTTTTCCCCGAACAAGAGCGTCAAATTGGAAAATATCTCGTAACCAGACAGAAATAAAATGATTATTCACAAAAATGTTGCCGATTTTTCTTCAACACGTGTCACAAAGAATGGAGCGAGTAATAAGGACATACTTTTAAAATTCATTTTTATTAAATTCACGTGTACAGATACACTAGCTGCTAATTTTCTCTTCGGGGACATTTTTAATATGCCTATTAATAAAGTCTAAATTTCGTACTGGTATCTTCCTTCCTAAAGGACACCGTAAAAATTTATGAGGTCTATATGACCCCACTGCTTCGAATTTACTTGCATACAGAAAAGCATATAGTGCCTTTCACCGAATAATTATTTTATTGCTGACCAAGTTGCTGTTAACTCTTCGTTAAATGAAGAAACTCTGAGCAGACATTAATTTAAAAAGATTTGTGCAAAATTCTTACTGGAAAGTTATTCGCATAACGATTTCTTATTATACTTTTGATTTCATATTTATCATGGTTTAATAAACGCGCTTAAAGTTCAGTGAATGCTCGTAATTTCTTCCCTTCGATCTTTTTAACAAAAGTCGTTATAATGGGAAAACAGTATAATGGAAGTTGTTAAAAAGATTATTTATATTCTTATAAAGTATGTTGAAATTGACTTTAATAAAGGTATGTCCTATTGACAATGTACAATTTTCTTGATTATGAGATAAGAAATGATCAACTCTGATGGCATTTAGAGTTAAAAAATGTACAGTTTCTTACAAACTTTATTATTATTAATTTGTTTCAGAAAACTGTTTACGTCTTCAAATAATGAGGAAAAGTTGCCAATAATGATTAGTCAATCAGAATTCAGCTTTGATATTTTTGCAGCTCACCTACATCCTCTCCTTACCGAATGGGTAAGTGTTTGTGTTTCTTTCCCGGAGTAATTAGTTACCATAAAAGTATTTGATATCAAACAGCTGTTCAATAATGTTCACAGAATTCTGATTGTCTCCAGAAAAAACATAGACGACATAGATAAAGTCTTGAAAGCTTTTCACCAACGCGTCAGGAATCAGTTTCTAATTGTAAGATAAAAAGTCCTTCCGGCCAGTGCCGGGAGGAAGAGGTAGCTTTCATATTCCTTATTTTTAAAAAGCTAGCCTATGTTATTCAAACACACGAAGCTCAATTTGGTGGAAATCGATTATAGAAGATTCAATACTAATTTTTATCAATACTAAATCCTTATGAATGAGAATTTCGCGAAATTAGTCAGCTTTATCCAAGATGCTTTTATTTAAAGTAACTTATATTTGGTTGCCAAATTCGGCGATATCTTGAAGTGCCTGCCATTTTAAGACAACATGGTGGATGAGGCCGATCTGTGAACTTGGTAGAGACCTCAGAAATCCCTGTACACATGCTCACTCATAGCGGAATCGGTTGATATATACGAGTGCTGCGCAGGCAAAAAATCAGATTTTTCAAAATTTCACCCACATAAAGAAATTCAAACTGCTATATCTGAGCCATTTTTTAGATAAAGACAAAACAAAAAAAGCTCTGGAATCCTTATATCAAGGTCATATACTTAAGAAAGAAATCTTTTTCAATTTCTAATTTTTTGCACCTAACTTTAAATATAATTTTTTTTAATTTAATGGCCGCCATTTTTAAACAAGATGGCCGATGAAGCTGGCCAGCGAACTTGGTCGAGACATTGCTATATACTATCCAAATTCCTTCTTACATCCAAATAGGTTAATAAATACGTGTGTTATAGCGTGACAAATATCAGATCGTTTCAAAATGTCAGCCATGCTAGAAATTAAAAGTGCTATAACCACTTTTTAAGATATAAACAAAAGAACAAATTTTCAGAAACAAAAACTGCTCTAGAATCTTTGTATCAAGGCCATACACACAAAATTTTTTTTTTTCATTTTCCAATTTTTTAATACCTTATTTTAAATTTTAAATTACATTTTTTTTAAAAAAATAGCAACCCTTTTGAAACAAGATGGCGAATGAAGCTGGCCAACAAACTCGGACGAAACATTGGTATGTACTATGTACAGACCAAGTTACATTCAAATCGGTTCATAAATACGCCTGTTATCGCGTGACAAAAATCAGGGCGTTTCAAAATGCCAGCCACGCTAGAAATTCAAAATGCTATAACTCAGCCATTTTTAAAGATATAGACGAAACAAAAACTGCTCCCGAATCTTTTTATCGAGGTCAAAGACATAAGAAAAAATATTTTTTCATTTTTCAATTTTTTGGTACCACATCTCAAATTTAAATTTTTCTTAAAATTTTAAATGACCGCCATTTTTAAACAAAATGGCGGATGAAGCTGGCCAACGAACTCGGTCGAGACATTGGTATGTACAATGTATAAACGAAGTTACATCCAAATCGGTTCATAAATACGCCTTTTATCGCGTGACAAAATTCAGGACGTTTTAAAATGTCAGCTTCGCTCGAAATTCAAAATGCTATAACTCAGCCATTTTTAGGTAGCTTTCTTTACAAAAAAGCTACCTATTGCAGCCGTTCGGAGGAAAGCGATTTCAAAAAATTTTGGTATATTTTCATCGATCATGACCCCCAGACCCCAAAACCACCCTCTGTTCAAAATTGATATATATATATACCTATCTGACCTATGTCACACTGTAACTCCCGTAATTATGAACCGATTTCGATGTAATTCGGTGTGTACATAGTACATACCAATGTCTCGACCGAGTTCGTTGGCCAGCTTCATCCGCCGTTTTGTTTCAAAATGGCGGCCATTTAAAAATTTTTAAAAAATTTAAAACTTGAAATGTGGTACCAAAAATTTAAAAATGGAAAAATATTTTTTTCTTATGTATTTGACCTTTATACAAAGATTCCGGAGCAGTTTTTGTTTCGTCTATATCTTAAAAAATGGCTGAGTTATAGCATTTTGAATTTCTTGCGTGGCTGACATTTTGAAACGTCCTGAAATTTGTCACGCGATAAAAGGCGTATTTATGAACCGATTTGGATGTAATTTGGTGTGTACATAGTACATACCAATGTCTCGACCGAGTTCGTTGGCCAGCTTCATCCGCCATTTTGTTTCAAAATGGCGGCCATTTAAAATTTTTTTTTAATTTAAAATTTGAAATGTGGTACCAAAAAATTGAAAATGGAAAAATATTTTTTTCTTATGTATTTGACCTTTATACAAAGATTTCGGAGCAGTTTTTGTTTCGTCTATATCTTAAAAAATGGCTGAGTTATAGCATTTTGAATTTCTAGCGCGGCTGACATTTTGATACGTCCTGAATTTTGTCACGCGATAAAAGGCGTATTTATGAACCGATTCGGATGTAACTTCGTTTATACATAGTACATACCAATGTCTCGACCGGGTTTGTTGGCCAGCTTCACCCGCCATCTTGTTTCAAAATGGCGGCCATTTAAAAAATAAAAAAATTTAAATGAGATACCAAAAAATTGGAAAATGAAAAAGATTTTTTTTGTATGTGTTTGACCTTAATACAAAGATTCCGGAACAGTTTTTCTTTCGTCTATATCTAAAAAAAATGGCTGAGTAATAGCATTTTGAATTTCTCTTGTGGCTGACATTTTAAAACGACCTGATTTTTGTCACGCGATAACAGGCGTATTTATGAACCTATTTGGATGTAACTTGGTCTGTACATAGTACATACCAATGTCTCGACCGAGTTCGTTGGCCAGCTTCATTCGCCATCTTGTTCCAAAAGGGTTGCCATTTAAAAAAATTAAATTTAAAATTTAAAATGAGGTATTAAAAAATTGGAAAATGAAAAAGATTTTTTTTATGTGTTTGGCCTTGATACAAAGATTCCGGAGCAGTTTTTGTTTCTGAAAATTTGTTCTTTTGTTGATATCTTAAAAAATGGTTGATTTATAGCACTTTGAATTTCTAGCATGGCTAATATTTTGAAACGATCTTGTATTTGTCACGCGATAACACACGTATTCGCATATTTCGATGTAAGAAGGCATGTGGATAGTATACATCAACACCTCGACCAAGTTCGCTGGCCAGATTCATCAGCCATCTTGTTTCAAAATGGCGGCCATTAAATTAAAAAATATATATATATTTAAAGTGAGGTGCAAAAAAATTAGAAATTGAAAAAGGTTTCTTTCTTAAGTATTTGATCTTGATATAAGGATTCAGGAGCATTTTTTGTTTGTCTTTACCTTAAAAAATGGCTCAGATATAGCAGTTTCAATTTCTGTTGTGGGTGACATTTTGAAAAATCTTATTTTTTGCATGCGACAGCACTCCTATATATTAACCGATTCCGATGTGAGTGAGCATGTGCACAGCAATTACTAAGGTCTCGACCAAGTTCACTGCTTAGCCTCATCCACCATGTTGTCTTAAAATGACAGGCACTTTAAGAAATTGCCGAATTTGGCAGCCAAATATAAGTTACTTTAAAGAAAAGCAGCTTGGATAAAGCTGACTAATTTCGCGAAATTATTATTCATTATATTGATAAAAATTAGTATTGAATCTCCTATATTCGGTTTCCACTAAATTGAGCTTCGTGTGTTTGCACGATATAACTTGGCTTTTTTTTAAATAAGGATTATGAAAGCTACCTCTTCCTCTCGGCAGTGGCCGGAAGGACTTTTAGGTAGCTTTCTTTACAAAAAAGCTACCTATTGCAGCCGTTCGGAGGAAAGCGATTTCAAAAAATTTTGGTATATTTTCATCGATCATGACCCCCAGACCCCGAAACCACCCTCCGTTCAAAATTTATATATATATATATATATATATATATATATATATATATATATATATATACATATATCTGGCCTATGTCACAATGTAACTCCAGTAATTATGAACCGATTTCGATGTAATCCGGTGTGTACATAGTACATACAAATGTCTCGACCGAGTTCGTTGGCCAGCTTCATCCGCCGTTTTGTTTCAAAATGGCGGCCATTTAAAATTTTTAAAAAAATTTCAAACTTGAAATGTGGTACCAAAAAATTAAAAATGGAAAAATATTTTTTTCTTATGTATTTGACCTTCATACAAAGATTCCGGAGCAGTTTTTGTTTCGTCTATATCTTAAAAAATGGCTGAGTTATAGCATTTTGAATTTCTAGCGTGGCTGACATTTTGAAACGTCCTGAATTTTGTCACGCGATAAAAGGCGTATTTATGAACCGATTTGGATGTACTTCGGTGTGTATATAGTACATACCAGTCTCTCGACCGAGTTCGTTGGCCAGCTTCATCCGCCATTTTGTTTCAAAATGGCGGCCATTTAAAAAAATTTTTAAAATTTTAAATTTGAAATGTGGTACCGAAAAATTGAAAATGGAAAAATATTCTTTTCTTATGTATTTGACCTTTATACAAAGATTTCGGAGCAGTTTTTGTTTCGTCTATATCTTAAAAAATGGCTGAGTTACAGCATTTTGAATTTCTAGCGTGGCTGACATTTTGAAACGTTCTGAATTTTGTCACGCGATAAAAGGCGTATTTATGAACCGATTTGGATGTAATTCGGTGTGTATATAGTACATACCAATCTCTCGACCGAGTTCGTTGGCCAGCTTCATCCGCCATTTTGTTTCAAAATGGCGGCCATTTAAAAATTTTTTAAAAATTTTAAATTTGAAATGTGGTACCGAAAAATTGAAAATGGAAAAATATTCTTTTCTTATGTATTTGACCTTTATACAAAGATTTCGGACCAGTTTTTGTTTCGTCTATATCTTAAAAAATGGCTGAGTTATAGCATTTTGAATTTCTAGCGTGGCTGACATTTTGAAACGTCCTGAATTTTGTCACGCGATAAAAGGCGTATTTATGAATCGATTTGGATGTAACTTCGTTTATACATAGTACATACCAATGTCTCGACCGGGTTCGTTGGCCAGCTTCACCAGCCATCTTGTTTAAAAATGGCGGCCATTTAAATTTTTAAGAAAAATTTAAATTTGAAATGTGGTATCAAAAATTGAAAATTGAAAAAATATTTTCTTCTTATGTATTTGACCTTGATAAAAAGATTCGGGAGCAGTTTTTGTTTCGTCTATATCTTAAGAAATGGCTGAGTTATAGCATTTTGAATTTCTAGCGTGGCTGACATTTTGAAACGTCCTGATTTTTCTCACGTAATAACAGGCGTATTTATGAACCGACTTGGATGTACCTTGGTGTGTACATAGTACATACAAATATCTCGACCGAGTTCGTTGGTCAGCTTCATCCGCCATCTTGTTTCTAAATGGCGGCCATTTAAAGAAATTAAACAATAAAAAAAATTAAATGAGATACCAAAAAATTGGAAAATGAAAAAGATTTTTTTTGTATGTGTTTGACCTTAATACAAAGATTCCGGAACAGTTTTTCTTTCGTCTATATCTAAAAAAAAAAAACGGCTGAGTAATAGCATTTTGAATTTCTCTTGTGGCTGACATTTTAAAACGACCTGATTTTTGTCACGCGATAACAGGCGTATGTATGAACCTATTTGGATGTAACTTGGTCTGTACATTGTACATACCAATGTTTTGACCGAGTTCGTTGGCCAGCTTCATTCGCCATCTTGTTTCAAAAGGGTTGCCATTAAAAAAAATTAAATTTAAAATTCAAAATGAGGTATTAAAAAATTGGAAAATGAAAAATATTTTTTTTTTATGTGTTTGGCCTTGATACAAAGATTCCGGAGCAGTTTTTGTTTCTGAAAATTTGTTCTTTTGTTGATATCTTAAAAAATGGTTGATTTATAGCACTTTGAATTTCTAGCATGGCTAACATTTTGAAACGATCTTGTATTTGTAACGCGATAACACACGTATTCGCCTATTTCGATGTAAGAAGGCATGTGGATAGTATACATCAACACCTCGACCAAGTTCGCTGGCCAGATTCATCAGCCATCTTGTTTCAAAATGGCGGCCATTAAATTAAAAAAAATATATATATTTAAAGTGAGGTGCAAAAAAATTAGAAATTGAAAAAGGTTTCTTTCTTAAGTATTTGATCTTGATATAAGGATTCAGGAGCATTTTTTGTTTGCCTTTACCTTAAAAAATGGCTCAGATATAGCAGTTTCAATTTCTATTGTGGGTGACATTTTGAAAAATCTGATTTTTTGCATGCGACAGCACTCCTATATATTAACCGATTCCGATGTGAGTGAGCATGTGCACAGCAATTACTAAGGTCTCGACCAAGTTCACTTCTTAGCCTCATCCACCATGTTGTCTTAAAATGACAGGCACTTTAAGAAATTGCCGAATTTGGCAGCCAAATATAAGTTACTTTAAAGAAAAGCAGCTTGGATAAAGCTGACTAATTTCGCGAAATTCTCATTCATTATATTGATAAAAATTAGTAATTGAATCTCCTATATTCGGTTTCCACTAAATTGAGCTTCGTGTGTTTGCATGATATAAGTTGGCTTTTTTTAAATAAGGATTATGAAAGCTACCTCTTCCTCCCGGCACTGGCCGGAAGGACTTTTTAAGATATAGACGAAACAAAAACTGCTACGGAGTCTTTGTATTAAGGTCAAACACATAAGATAAAAATCTTTTTCATTTTCCAATTTTTTTATACCTCATTTTAAATTAAATTTTCTTTTAATTTTATTAAATGGCCGCCATTTTGAAACAAGATGGCGGATGAAACTGGCCAACGAACTCAGTCGAGACATTGTATGTACTATGTTCACACCAAGTAACATTCAAATCGGTTCATAAATACGCCTGTTATCGCATGACAAAAATCAGGTCGTTTCAAAATGACAGCCACAATAGAAATTCAAAATGCTATAACTCAACCATTTTTTAACATATAGACGAAACAAAAACTGCTCCGGTATCTTTGTATTAAGGTCAAACACATAAGAAAAAAATCTTTTTCATTTTCCAATTTTTTTATACCTCATTTTAAATTAAATTTTCTTTTAAATTTTTTAAATGGCCGCCATTTTGAAACAAGCTGGCGGATGAAACTGGCCAACGAACTCAGTCGAGACATTGTATGTACTATGTTCACACCAAGTAACATTCAAATCGGTTCATAAATACGCCTGTTATCGCATGACAAAAATCAGGTCGTTTCAAAATGACAGCCACAATAGAAATTCAAAATGCTATAACTCAACCATTTTAGGTAGCTTTCTTTACAAAAAAGCTACCTATTGCAGCCGTTCGGAGGAAAGCGATTTCAAAAAATTTTGGTATATTTTCATCGATCATGACCCCCAGACCCCGAAACCACCCCCTGTTCAAAATTTATATATATATATATATATATATATATATATATATATATATCTGACCTATGTCACACTGTAACTCCCGTAATTATGAACCGATTTCGATGTAATTCGGTGTGTACATAGTACATATCAATGTCTCGACCGAGTTCGTTGGCCAGCTTCATCCGCCGTTTTGTTTCAAAATGGCGGCCATTTAAAATTTAAAAAAAATTTAAAACTTGAAATGTGGTACCAAAAAATTAAAAATGGAAAAATATTTTTTTCTTATGTATTTGACCTTTATACAAAGATTCCGGAGCAGTTTTTGTTTCGTCTATATCTTAAAAAATGGCTGAGTTATAGCATTTTGAATTTCTAGCGTGGCTGACATTTTGAAACGTCCTGAATTTTGTCACGCGATAAAAGGCGTATTTATGAACCGATTTGGATGTAATTCGGTGTGTATATAGTACATACCAATCTCTCGACCGAGTTCGTTGGCCAGCTTCATCCGCCATTTTGTTTCAAAATGGCGGCCATTTAAAATTTTTAAAAAAATTTCAAACTTGAAATGTGGTACCAAAAAATTAAAAATGGAAAAATATTTTTTTCTTATGTATTTGACCTTCATACAAAGATTCCGGAGCAGTTTTTGTTTCGTCTATATCTTAAAAAATGGCTGAGTTATAGCATTTTGAATTTCTAGCGTGGCTGACATTTTGAAACGTTCTGAATTTTGTCACGCGATAAAAGGCGTATTTATGAACCGATTTGGATGTAATTCGGTGTGTATATAGTACATACCAATCTCTCGACCGAGTTCGTTGGCCAGCTTCATCCGCCATTTTGTTTCAAAATGGCGGCCATTTAAAAATTTTTTAAAAATTTTAAATTTGAAATGTGGTACCGAAAAATTGAAAATGGAAAAATATTCTTTTCTTATGTATTTGACCTTTATACAAAGATTTCGGACCAGTTTTTGTTTCGTCTATATCTTAAAAAATGGCTGAGTTATAGCATTTTGAATTTCTAGCGTGGCTGACATTTTGAAACGTCCTGAATTTTGTCACGCGATAAAAGGCGTATTTATGAATCGATTTGGATGTAACTTCGTTTATACATAGTACATACCAATGTCTCGACCGGGTTCGTTGGCCAGCTTCACCAGCCATCTTGTTTAAAAATGGCGGCCATTTAAATTTTTAAGAAAAATTTAAATTTGAAATGTGGTATCAAAAATTGAAAATTGAAAAAATATTTTCTTCTTATGTATTTGACCTTGATAAAAAGATTCGGGAGCAGTTTTTGTTTCGTCTATATCTTAAGAAATGGCTGAGTTATAGCATTTTGAATTTCTAGCGTGGCTGACATTTTGAAACGTCCTGATTTTTCTCACGTAATAACAGGCGTATTTATGAACCGACTTGGATGTACCTTGGTGTGTACATAGTACATACAAATATCTCGACCGAGTTCGTTGGTCAGCTTCATCCGCCATCTTGTTTCTAAATGGCGGCCATTTAAAGAAATTAAACAATAAAAAAAATTAAATGAGATACCAAAAAATTGGAAAATGAAAAAGATTTTTTTTGTATGTGTTTGACCTTAATACAAAGATTCCGGAACAGTTTTTCTTTCGTCTATATCTAAAAAAAAAAAACGGCTGAGTAATAGCATTTTGAATTTCTCTTGTGGCTGACATTTTAAAACGACCTGATTTTTGTCACGCGATAACAGGCGTATGTATGAACCTATTTGGATGTAACTTGGTCTGTACATTGTACATACCAATGTTTTGACCGAGTTCGTTGGCCAGCTTCATTCGCCATCTTGTTTCAAAAGGGTTGCCATTAAAAAAAATTAAATTTAAAATTCAAAATGAGGTATTAAAAAATTGGAAAATGAAAAATATTTTTTTTTATGTGTTTGGCCTTGATACAAAGATTCCGGAGCAGTTTTTGTTTCTGAAAATTTGTTCTTTTGTTGATATCTTAAAAAATGGTTGATTTATAGCACTTTGAATTTCTAGCATGGCTAACATTTTGAAACGATCTTGTATTTGTAACGCGATAACACACGTATTCGCCTATTTCGATGTAAGAAGGCATGTGGATAGTATACATCAACACCTCGACCAAGTTCGCTGGCCAGATTCATCAGCCATCTTGTTTCAAAATGGCGGCCATTAAATTAAAAAAAATATATATATTTAAAGTGAGGTGCAAAAAAATTAGAAATTGAAAAAGGTTTCTTTCTTAAGTATTTGATCTTGATATAAGGATTCAGGAGCATTTTTTGTTTGTCTTTACCTTAAAAAATGGCTCAGATATAGCAGTTTCAATTTCTATTGTGGGTGACATTTTGAAAAATCTGATTTTTTGCATGCGACAGCACTCCTATATATTAACCGATTCCGATGTGAGTGAGCATGTGCACAGCAATTACTAAGGTCTCGACCAAGTTCACTTCTTAGCCTCATCCACCATGTTGTCTTAAAATGACAGGCACTTTAAGAAATTGCCGAATTTGGCAGCCAAATATAAGTTACTTTAAAGAAAAGCAGCTTGGATAAAGCTGACTAATTTCGCAAAATTCTCATTCATTATATTGATAAAAATTAGTAATTGAATCTCCTATATTCGGTTTCCACTAAATTGAGCTTCGTGTGTTTGCATGATATAAGTTGGCTTTTTTTAAATAAGGATTATGAAAGCTACCTCTTCCTCCCGGCACTGGCCGGAAGGACTTTTTAAGATATAGACGAAACAAAAACTGCTACGGAGTCTTTGTATTAAGGTCAAACACATAAGATAAAAATCTTTTTCATTTTCCAATTTTTTTATACCTCATTTTAAATTAAATTTTCTTTTAATTTTATTAAATGGCCGCCATTTTGAAACAAGATGGCGGATGAAACTGGCCAACGAACTCAGTCGAGACATTGTATGTACTATGTTCACACCAAGTAACATTCAAATCGGTTCATAAATACGCCTGTTATCGCATGACAAAAATCAGGTCGTTTCAAAATGACAGCCACAATAGAAATTCAAAATGCTATAACTCAACCATTTTTTAACATATAGACGAAACAAAAACTGCTCCGGTATCTTTGTATTAAGGTCAAACACATAAGAAAAAAATCTTTTTCATTTTCCAATTTTTTTATACCTCATTTTAAATTAAATTTTCTTTTAAATTTTTTAAATGGCCGCCATTTTGAAACAAGCTGGCGGATGAAACTGGCCAACGAACTCAGTCGAGACATTGTATGTACTATGTTCACACCAAGTAACATTCAAATCGGTTCATAAATACGCCTGTTATCGCATGACAAAAATCAGGTCGTTTCAAAATGACAGCCACAATAGAAATTCAAAATGCTATAACTCAACCATTTTAGGTAGCTTTCTTTACAAAAAAGCTACCTATTGCAGCCGTTCGGAGGAAAGCGATTTCAAAAAATTTTGGTATATTTTCATCGATCATGACCCCCAGACCCCGAAACCACCCCCTGTTCAAAATTTATATATATATATATATATATATATATATATATATATATATATCTGACCTATGTCACACTGTAACTCCCGTAATTATGAACCGATTTCGATGTAATTCGGTGTGTACATAGTACATATCAATGTCTCGACCGAGTTCGTTGGCCAGCTTCATCCGCCGTTTTGTTTCAAAATGGCGGCCATTTAAAATTTAAAAAAAATTTAAAACTTGAAATGTGGTACCAAAAAATTAAAAATGGAAAAATATTTTTTTCTTATGTATTTGACCTTTATACAAAGATTCCGGAGCAGTTTTTGTTTCGTCTATATCTTAAAAAATGGCTGAGTTATAGCATTTTGAATTTCTAGCGTGGCTGACATTTTGAAACGTCCTGAATTTTGTCACGCGATAAAAGGCGTATTTATGAACCGATTTGGATGTAATTCGGTGTGTATATAGTACATACCAATCTCTCGACCGAGTTCGTTGGCCAGCTTCATCCGCCATTTTGTTTCAAAATGGCGGCCATTTAAAAAAATTTTAAAAATTTTAAATTTGAAATGTGGTACCAAAAAATTGAAAATGGAAAAATATTCTTTTCTTATGTATTTGATCTTTATACAAAGATTTCGGAGCAGTTTTTGTTTCGTCTATATCTTAAAAAATGGCTGAGTTATAGCATTTTGAATTTCTAGCGTGGCTGACATTTTGAAACGTCCTGAATTTTGTCACGCGATAAAAGGCGTATTTATGAACCGATTTGGATGTAACTTCGTTTATACATAGTACATACCAATGTCTCGACCGGGTTCGTTGGCCAGCTTCACCAGCCATCTTGTTTAAAAATGGCGGCCATTTAAATTTTTAAGAAAAATTTAAATTTGAAATGGGGTACCAAAAATTGAAAATTGAAAAAATATTTTCTTCTTATGTATTTGACCTTGATAAAAAGATTCGGGAGCAGTTTTTGTTTCGTCTATATCTTAAGAAATGGCTGAGTTATAGCATTTTGAATTTCTAGCGTGGCTGACATTTTGAAACGTCCTGATTTTTGTCACGTGATAACGGGCGTATTTATGAACCGACTTGGATGTACCTTGGTGTGTACATAGTACATACAAATATCTCGACCGAGTTCGTTGGCCAGCTTCATCCGCCATCTTGTTTCTAAATGGCGGCCATTTAAAGAAATTAAAAAATAAAAAAATTTAAATGAGATACCAAAAAATTGGAAAATGAAAAAGATTTTTTTTTGTATGTGTTTGACCTTAATACAAAGATTCCGGAACAGTTTTTCTTTCGTCTATATCTAAAAAAAAATGGCTGAGTAATAGCATTTTGAATTTCTCTTGTGGCTGACATTTTAAAACGACCTGATTTTTGTCACGCGATAACAGGCGTATTTATGAACCTATTTGGATGTAACTTGGTCTGTAAATAGTACATACCAATGTCTCGACCGAGTTCGTTGGCCAGCTTCATTCGCCATCTTGTTTCAAAAGGGTTGCCATTTAAAAAAAATTAAATTTAAAATTCAAAATGAGGTATTAAAAAATTGGAAAATGAAAAAGATTTTTTTATGTGTTTGGCCTTGATACAAAGATTCCGGAGCAGTTTTTGTTTCTGAAAATTTGTTCTCTTGTTGATATCTTAAAAAATGGTTGATTTATAGCACTTTGAATTTCTAGCATGGCTAACATTTTGAAACGATCTTGTATTTGTCACGCGATAACACACGTATTCGCCTATTTCGATGTAAGAAGGCATGTGGATAGTATACATCAACACCTCGACCAAGTTCGCTGGCCAGATTCATCAGCCATCTTGTTTCAAAATGGCGGCCATTAAATTAAAATATATATATATATTTAAAGTGAGGTGCAAAAAAATTAGAAATTGAAAAAGGTTTCTTTCTTAAGTATTTGATCTTGATATAAGGATTCAGGAGCATTTTTTGTTTGTCTTTACCTTAAAAAATGGCTCAGATATAGCAGTTTCAATTTCTATTGTGGGTGACATTTTGAAAAATCTGATTTTTTGCATGCGACAGCACTCCTATATATTAACCGATTCCGATGTGAGTGAGCATGTGCACAGCAATTACTAAGGTTTCGACCAAGTTCACTGCTTAGCCTCATCCCCCATGTTGTCTTAAAATGACAGGCACTTTAAGAAATTGCCGAATTTGGCAGCCAAATATAAGTTACTTTAAAGAAAAGCAGCTTGGATAAAGCTGACTAATTTCGCGAAATTCTCATTCATTATATTGATAAAAATTAGTAATTGAATCTCCTATATTCGGTTTCCACTAAATTGATTTTGCATGATATAAGTTGGCTTTTTTTAAATAAGGATTATGAAAGCTAACTCTTCCTCCCGGCACTGGCCGGAAGGACTTTTTTTAGATATAGACGAAACAAAAACTGTTCCTGAATCTTTGTTTTGAGGCCAAACACATAAGAAAAAATCTTTTTCATTTTCCAATTTTTTGGTACGTTATTTTAAATTTTAAATTAAAAAAATTTTTAAAGGCCGCCATTTTGAAACAAGTTGGCGGATGAAGCTGGCCAACGAACTCGGTCGAGACATTGGTATGTACTATGTACTAACGAAGGTACATCCATATCGGTTCATAAATACGCCTGTTATCGCGTGACAAATATCAGGACGTTTCAAAATGTCAGCCACGCTAGAAATTCAAAGTGCTATAACTCAGCCATTTTTAAAGATATATACGAAACAAAAACTGCTCCAGAATCTTTGTATAAAGGTCAAATACATAAGAAAAAAATATTTTTCCATTTTCAATTTTCTGGTACCACATTTCAAATTTTAATTTTTTAAAAATTTTTAAATGGTCGCCATTTTGATACAAAATGTCGGATGGAGCTGGCCAACGATCTCGGTCGAGACATTGGTATGTATTATGTTCACACCAAGTTACATTCAAATCGGTTCATAAATACGCCTGTTATCGCATGACAAAAATCAGGTCGTTTCAAAATGACAGCCACGCTAGAAATTTAAAGTGCTATAACTCAGCCATTTTTTAAGATATAAACAAAACAAAAACTGCTCCGTAATCTTTGTATCAAGGTCAAATACATAAGAAAAAATATTTTTCAATTTTTAATTTTTTGGTACCACATTTCAAATTTTAAATTTTTAAAAAAAATTTAAATGGCCGCCATTTTGAAACAACATGGCGGATGAAGCTGGCCAACGAACTCGTTCGAGACATTGGTATGTACTATGTACACACCGAGTTTCATCCAAATCGGTTCATAAATACGAGAGTTACAGTATGACAAATATTAGATATATATATATATATATATCAACTTTGGAACGGAGGGTGGTTTCGGGGTCTGGGGGTCATGATCGATGAAAATATACCAAAATTTTTTGAAATCGCTTTCCTCCGAACGGCTGCAATAGGTAGCTTTTTGTAATGAAAGCTACCTAAAAATCATTTATCTTAAGATCGAAAGCACTCTTAAGCACTTGCACAATATGAAAAATATTAATATATATGTTTGCGTTATATTGCAACGCAAAGTCCTAACTGCATCGGATGTAAGAAAAATAGACAATGCCTGAATAGATAAATATTCATGATTTTTGGGAGGGAGGGGCGTCATTATAATGGAACCTTTATTCTAATGAATGATCGTTATATCGAGTATGTGCTGTTTAACTTAAATAATATAAAATAAAAATGTCTTTCCCATTAAATAAAATGCATATTTAAATTCTTCAACTTCCTTTAATAACTATAATCGACAATTTTGTCTAAATCGCTTTTCAACGAAGGCTATTCTGAAATTTTAGGGTTGGTTAAAACAATTATTCATTCTAAGTGTATAGCATCAGAAAATAATGTTATAATTTTAAATCAATTGTTCTCTGTTTCTCCTGCGCACATAAAGATCTCCAAAAACTTGTCCCGATGTCATGTCCGTCTGAAATAGCGTCAGATACGTTATTTAAACCGATGAAACAGTTGATTTGCATTCATATGAATTTCAAATGTATTATCACAAGTAAACATTCCGAAAACTTGCCAAAGAATATTTCCCTAAGGAGCTAAAGTGACGATAGAAATTTCTTTCGGTATTCGGCATTTTTCTATCCATGCTCTCTTTCACGTGTCATCTCATTGAAATTCATTGCAAAGAAAGAAATAAGCTGATTGTTGAGAGGAGAAAATTTTCCTCTTCAACAACCAAAAAGTCACAGAATCTATATTGAAATGAGGGCTTTCTGCGAAAATTACTTGCTCCTCTTTCGCTCCTATTTACGAAATGGATTGCACATTATTTTGGAACTTTCCAATGTATTTCTTAATTATAAAACATGTCATAGGTTCACTTGTGACGTGGAAAACTTTCTCTTCAAACTTCTTAAATCAAGTTGAAATTTCAATTTGGGGTATCAGTCAGTTGATTGCATTATGCATTAGTTCGCAAGTCCAGAAGAAAAGAGTTTCCAATGATTTGGGATTTGAAAAATTATCAAAAGATAATAAAACAGGACGAAAACTTTTTTTATCCGGGAATTTAAACTGTGAACAGAATATATGAAAACAATTATTAGAACGAATTACAACACTGCATCGTCGTCTTTGAACTTATATAATGCTAAGTTCTTTCGTATCATTTTTAAACAAAGTACATCTACCCAGAATAAAATAAAACTTCTAGAGAATGAATTATTTTAGTAAGAACGAAATATACGTATATCTTTTTCCCTTTATTTTTAATATCTCGTTATAAACTTTAGAAAATTGTAGAAAAATCAGCTTATATATTATTCATAATAGTATATTCTATTTGTATTGAGAAAATAAGCTATTTCATAAGTATTTAATTAATTGAAATTTGCAATTATATATGAGTTATAATTTTTAAGGGAATTGAATATTTATAATTTCCAAATTACAGTGTTATTAGTTGAAATATTTGAGCGAGAATTTTTTTAAAACCTATAATTGGAATACAAATTTTATTAAGAAAAATAAATTGTCTTAAAAGCTGCACATTATGATTATTCTAGAAGTAAATTAATCATTGCTGTGGTAAGAAAATAAAGGGAGCTCTTTCTGAAAGTATGGGTGATTTTTGGTGATGGGTGAGAATCTGAAATTTTACACAGAATGGGGTGTCTAAATTAGATATGCACTAGTGAACAAAAAACTACCTATTTAACGAGTGGGTACCAAAAGTAAACTTTAAAAGACAGAATTTGCTTCTACATAATAGGAATCGCATTGACTTATGTGGACTATGGAATGAGCGAAGAGTGGCCCCTGTGGTTTTTTATATGGGACGACAAAAGGTAAGACGGGGTCCCATCTCCCGGTCCTAGGCCCTTTCAGGCGCTTTTGCCTCCAGTCCGGTTGGCCCGAAGTCCCCCCTTTCCAAAAAGGAATGGTATGGTTATTTCCTTGCTATTGTTGCCTTAGTTTTCTCCCCCCCCTTTTTTCGTCAGAAATTGCACCCACAGACAATATAATCTACAGTAGTCTGTGATTGAACCATTGAATCCCAGGAAAGCATATATTATACTTTAGGTTGTAAACTAGTAGAACTCAAGCTCACAATCATTGTAATATTCAACCATCAGGAGGAGGTGCCTATGACGTATGAGACACGTGTGGTTAGAGAAGCTTATTTCAGTAATTCAGAAAATGGAGGAATCGGAAGAGAAATTTTTAACCAAGCGCTTTGATTTAGGATTACTTATTTGGCTAGTCACCACCTTTTGATGTAGAATGGAAATAAAATTATATGTGCATGTATTATGCTTAGAAGATTTCGATTAAGGGAAAATATAAGTACGTATTTGAAACGATGTACGATGTTAGCGATAACATTTTCCTTAAAAATACTTTTATTTTGCCGGTATTAGACAAGCAATTGCTTTTAGAAAGGAATTATTCGGTATAATGTGGTCTAGAAATTCTGGGACGCCTAATGGTTTTATATTATAAAATCACTATAGTTCTATGGTTTTATATTATATTTTTTATTTAACTGGTTTTATTTCCAGTGTTTCCCAACGTACCGTGTACGCCCTACAGGGAGGCAATTTCATTTTTTAGGGGGACGATTCCAAATTCGTACTCAGTAATTTTTTTGTCTTGTTTTGGAAAAATAATGTTATATACTAAAAATAAAGTAAGTTCAAAATTGAAAAATGAAAAAAATGTTGAATATAAAAAAAAAAAAAATTAGCAATCAAAAGTTGAAAATAGAATATATGCCAGAATAATTATATGAAAAATCGTTTATGGAATTTTAAATATCAATTTTTTTTTAATTTAAAATGCTCAATTATTTTAATGATCTATAATTCTGGCTAATATTGTATTTTATAACTTTTCAAATTTTTTATTTTGAATTATTTTCTGAATAAGACTTCTCATTCGTTATGTTTTATGTCCCATGAAGGACTTTTATACGTGAAACTACTTAAGGGTGTATCTTAAACCAACTGTCTTGAACATATTTAACCTACAAAATACACTGGTGTTCAAAATTAAGGACCAATCACAAAATGCTAATTTTCAAGTACACGAATACTCAAAAGGAAATAATATAATTAGAACAATTACTGTCTCTACAGCACAGCTAGTCCATATAACATCTGATTCATGTCACACATGGTCACAAGAGTCACAGTCACTACGGCGAAGCAAAAAAAGGAAATTCCATACATCTAATTATGAGTATCAAAAGATCACTATATGTGACTCCACTGAGACGTCACCGTGACTGCTGCTTTGTGACGAGTCACCGTGTGACTTTACGATGTAGTTACATTATGACTCTTATGTGACTGTCATTTGTAGACTCAATTTCAAAGTCATCGTGAACGTTGCATTGTGATAAGTTGCCAAATAATGTCACATTAAAATCACATGATGATTTTCATGTGACAGAGAGGCTACTGTGAAGTCACCATTGTGCTCTTTTGTGAAAAGTCACCATGTGACTATAATGTGATATTATTTGGTGACTTATCATAATACAACGTTCATTATGACTTTGAAATTAAGTCTAAAAATGAGTCACATGAGAGTCACAATGTAAGTACATTGTAAAGTCACATGGTGACTCGTCACAAAGCAGCAGTCCCATTGACGTCTCAGTGGAGTCACATATAGTGATCATTTGAGACTCGTAATAAGACGTATTTCCTATTTTTTGTTTCGCCGTCGTGACTGTGACACTTGTGACCATGTGTGACATGAATGAGATGCTATATGGATTAGCTGTGCTGTAGGGATAGTAATTATTTGAATTATATTATTTCCTTTTGAGTATTCGCTTACTTAAAAATTAGCATTTTGTGACTGGTCCTTAATTTTGGACATCAGTGTATATGAAATAGCTGAACGAGGTACTACAAACTTTAAAAAATACATATATGACAAATGTGCATCAGAAACGAAATGATAAATAAGTCTTTGATCACCACCATTTCTTAAATCTAAATCTTATTACAAATTAACAAAATATTATAGACCGGGAAGCGGCTGCACAGAACATCGCTCCATCGAGTTGGCAGCTGAAACTCCAGTTTTAGAAAGAACTGGATTAGCAGGTTAACCCTTTATCTACTGCAATATGATCTACTGCCATTTTTTTATGTAATATTTTTGTTCAGTTACTACAATGAAAATTAAAGGATAAACATTAAAAAAAATACTCTCCGGTGAGAAATTTAATTATTTAGAGGTAATTAATTAAAGTGGTACTTTAAAGTACCGCCAGTACACTATGACAAAAATATCGTAACAGAAAACACATGAGGTATTTCAAATCGCACCAGAAAATATTTTCGATTTAATAAGTATGTGAAATATAGGCTTTTTCTTGCACCAGGAGGTGAAAATAAATCTTTTGACAAATTCCGCTGCCAATCATTTATTTCAACACTTAAGAATTGAAAATGCTTTGCCCCTGAAAGAGTTATAAAAAACTTTTTTTTTTTTTAGGTTTCGATCTTGTTTACAATCCTTTAGTTATGCGACGCCTGTATTCAAGGGACAACATGTTATCTCACATCTCCACATATGCAATATATGAATTTACATATGCCATTTATAGCATAGCAAAAACAAGCCGGTGCCACAACTTTTTCAATTTCCTATAAAAAATAACTGTGAAACAGAAAAGAAATACCAGGGAAATCATTACTATACTACATTTTAGTAATTACATTTTAAAGCAGATGAAAACGATGGATATCTACACAGACGAAAAGTAAACAATAAGTTTTTCTCCAACACCCAGTGTACTGGCGGTACTTATATGTACCAGCGAGTAATTCAACTGTTAAATCAAATACATACACCGTTCACCTAAAATAGCTAGTCATATTGTATTCTAAGATCATAATGACCATATTAAAAAAATCCAACTCTTATCTTATGTCCTTTACTGTGTTTGCAGCAATAAAAAGACGAGCGTGACAATCTGTACAAAATGTCGGTACAAAACCCAACGTCTGTGTCAAAGATTAGCCTCCTTACTCGCTAAAATAACAAACCTAGAACTACTGCTGTCATGTATCCGGATAAAGTGGAGTTAAGAGAGTGTTGTTGCAAAGTACCATTAGAATATTAGTAATATTCACTATGGAATGAAAGTTTAAAATGAGTAGTACTTATAAATACCCTCAGTATATAAATGGTTAAAATGCAAATGGTCTGCCAAGTCATATCTTGGTAAAAACCTGCAGTTCCTGTTTTAGTAATTGATTGGTAGGTTTATCATTATGTTTTTCTGCATTCAAAGCACAATGATAACCTGCGCAATATTCCTGCGCAGTGGTAAATCTGCAAGTCAAACACTAAAATCGGGATTGCAGGTGTTTTTCACCAAGATATGACTTTGCAGAGCATTGGCATTTTAATATGCGAATCGAGTTTTAATTAATCCTGGAATTTCAGACATCAATTCGATGAGGTGATGGTTTTTGTTACCGCCGCCCAATCTATTATGTTTTTAATCAATTCACAAGAAAAAAAATTTTAATTATCAGTATGAATTTCTTCCTAGTACTTTAATTTGGTCAACTATATTTCAAATGCGTTGATTTCAAAAATGATCATGTAGAAATAACATAAAATGGGCATAACCCATTTTCAAAATCAACGGCGTGAGTTATAGGGAAAGAAATGCTTTTTGCTCTGGTGTTAAATCATATTCATGTTATTTAAAATAAAATCTTAGTGTGTGCAAAAATATTTTATTAGTTCTTAATGAGTTATTAAAATCTATTATAAAATGTATAAACACTATTAAATTTAATGCCAAAAATAATCTCTTCAATAAATGTTGTAAAGATAAAAATACAGACTATACAACAATTTTGTTTTGAACTAAGGTAAGTTTTCAAGAAACATCAAAACACTTTATAATAGTATCATTACTTTTATAGAGTTGTTATGTTAAAAAACATATTTTTGTAGAAAAATTACTTGTTTGATAAGCTAAAAATAACTTGTTATTGTTGAAGTTCTTTTAGGCTGTAGGGACTTAGATATCACTGGACAAGAGTCTATGGTAGCGTAAGTTATCAAAATCTAAGTCCTTTATTTAGTCTCGATTATATTATGAATATTTACAAGTTAAACAATATTGGTTTGGGTTCTCGTCAATTTTACAGGATAAAAAGTTCCATCAACGGGCTGCTTCCACAGATATAGTGCTTCAATCGGAGAAAAGACTAGTCGGATGACCATCTATCTCATCTCCTCGCTTCGCTCATTCACCACTAGCTCCAGCAAGACCTCCTCGCCAGCGTCCTCGCTCTCTCGCTTCGTAACTGCTTCTCTCTTCCTCCCCCGTTGCCACCTCGCTTCTCTCCAAGGCTGAAACTCCCGGTCCTAGGGAAAACTAGCTTTTTCCCTCTTAGCCGATGCCACCGCCTATTTCTCGAAGGCTGAAGCTCGCCGCCCTAGGAGAAATCGTCTTTTCTCCCCCTCAGCCGTTGCCACCGCTCACTTACTGGACGGCTGAAACATCTACTCTCTGTGCAATTCAATGGAATGTTAAGTTAGCGCCGGAACGAAAATGTACTGCCAGTTCCATTCATATTTGCAGACTCGACGGCACCATACCTTTGTTCAGAGATGAACTATGAGTTTATGAGATTCCTCTTAGCGTGGGAAAGTCCGGAAGACCCTAGGGGGATCTTCTCCCGAATTAATAGTTCGTGAATAAATAGTCTTTAGGGGTAATTAGTAAAGTTCTTACAAGGCTTTCTCCATATGAAATTTATTCCCCTTTTAATTACTAGGAAATATATGTTAAGAAGTGAAGGGGGGGGGGGGGGGATCTTCATTTTAGAGATGCTTCGGCGGGGCGTTGGGCATGGAAAATAAATGGTTGGGAACCACTGTTATAACACACTAATTAAAAATCAAATATAAAGTAAAGCACCTTTCATTCGTTTAACTTTCATGCGTTTTTTTTTTTTTTTTTTTTTTTTTTTTTTTTTTTTTTTTTTTTAAATATTTTGAATCTTAAGACCAATGTCAGACTGGCGTGTTTTTTGCTGCTTTTTTTGCTTAAGTATTATCCATTCACAATGCTATTGGTCTAAATCTCATTTTATTCCATTATAATCTAACGTAAAAAAAAATTTGCTTATAAGATGCAAATAAATTCTTAATTTCATTTATACGTCTTATTGAAGGATACTTCCGAATAGATCAGCTAAAGTATATAGAGTATCAAAATATAATAAGATATTTCTTTCTGCTTCTTTTTTTTTTGGCGGGGGGGGGGGTGTTATTTTGTTAATATAAAGTTGTTAAATGGTCTCCAAAGCAATGTTAAAATGTTATTTATAATAACGCAGAGTTGTGATTGATAAAATATGACGAATGGGCGGGTGGCACCAAGATGAGTTGAGGGGGGGGGGGGGGGACACCATTTACATCCGCCGCGAGTGTCACCCATCCTAGCTACGCCACGGGTTCGATCCTCACGTGGACGTTGATCCTTTTTTTTTTCTTTTTTTTTTTTTTTTTTTTTTTTTTTTTTGTCAGACATTTGGATTTAAAATTGTAATCCATTTTATTTTTCTTAAAGAAAACATGAAAAAGCACTCGCAATTTAATTTATTTCAATCAATTGTTCTTCAACTTTTTTTTTTTTCTTTTCAGTACATTATAATAAAATTTTGTGTTTAAAACTTTTTTACTTATAATTTATTAGATTCACTATATGAAAATTGTGTTAAATAGTTTATCTCTTGGTGGCAATGCATACAAAGGTGAAATTGATTGACTAGTGTTATTAAACATTTTGAAATATGGAGCATATGTATGTAAGCCTAAATAATGGAATTAGACTAAATTTTATATTTAAGCTTTTAGATCGTTGGGAAAATAAATTCCTTGAAATAAATTGTACTTTTAGTACGACAGTTGCCAATAAGAAAAATTTTGGTACAGTTAAAGTCGAAAAATCAGATATTTGCATTGAATGATAATAATATGTGTTATGAAAATTGTTTTATGCATACTTGACAGCAGAGCCATTATTTTCAGTAAGGTATTGGGAACATTCTGACAACAAGTGCATCTGAATGACTGACGAATTGTACTCAATGTTGAGCCTTGCTCTACCGAAGTAAAGCAACATTTTGCTATTTGATAACTGGTATTTTTCTTAACCTTTTATACGGAATTCAACTACACCCATGCCTTCGAAAGTTTAAATATAAAATCCAATCTCATTTCGTTTATTAGATTTGGCTAAAGACGCCTTCAAGCAGGAAAAATCATTTTATGACACCCTGTCATATGATTTTAATACTCCTTAAAGCACGGAAATTTTTAATCGTGGAAAGTAAAACACTTCATTTCCTATTTTAATCACTAAAAGCAAATTTAGCTATTTAAAATTTATCACATTTAATTTTTTCTACCTTTTTTAAAAAAATATTTTCAATTGTCATGAAAAGTAATTTTAATCAACATGACTGACTTGGAATTCAATCAGAGATTTGAATATGTGCTTTGGCAGAACTAAATGCAGGACTCTTATGCAGAACTAAATGTTAGGATGAAAGTGGGAGTAATGATTATATAAATCATAGATTTTTTTTTATCAATTTCTTTTATTTAACATGCCTGTGTCACTTTCTTCAAAAAGTTTCATATATTCTTGAACAGATTCATGTCTTTCTGAAAAAAATTCTATGACATGGGGAAAAATTGCATTTTAAATGTTGAGAACTAACTTTTGATTTGAAATACAAGCATAGCTACCAGTATTTTCTAACATTGTACTTCTTGCATCATATATTCTCAATTTATTTTTGGTAAGTAATAAAGAAAAAAAAACTAACTGATTTGGAATGTTTTATTGTGTAACAGATCCGCAAGAAAGTGTTTAAGTTAGATGTATAAAATGATTCGAACCGGAATCAAATAAAAAAAATATCGTTATATCTGATAGAACAAAAATAGGAACTTAAAATGGAACGTTTTTCTGTTCTGGAGCTGAACCGAATTATTTTTTCTGCTCCGGAACTGAAGCGTAAAGACAATTTATTTAAAAAATTCAGTTTATAAAATTTTTATTTAAAAGATAAAATACAACTACTGCTTGTCTTTGACATTTTTACATCAGGCATGTAAAAGATAAATCACAAATTTTATTCTGAAACTAATTGAACTTCCAAGAATAAAAATATTTATTAACTTACATATGCTTACAGTGAGAACTAACACAATGTTGACAATGTTCGCCTTTCGAGTCTAATTTTAAGACTATAAATGTTTTAAGGACAGGGTGTAAGATTTTTTTAAAGAATACGAAGCAAATTAATTCAATAAAACGTTTAATCTTCTATGTTAGAAAAAAAATTTTTGTAAAATTATGGGAAGCCTGTACAAAAAAGAATAATGATATTTATATGATAACAAGAATTGATAATTTCATATGATGATATCTTGCATTAGTTTAAGTACACATCTTTTCATTATTTATTAAAATCGGGACCTGGATCCCGAACTTTTTTTTAAGGTAAAAATAACAAAACCGAAATGAGACTTATTTTAACTGAATCGCAGCGATAATCTGAGCAAATGTATTACGGTTCGATGCCTTATGTGTTTACAGGCTTACTTACATGCTGTAGATTTATATGCTCCTTCAACTTTATCAACTGCGAGTCAGTGTATGAGGCATTCTCACATAATTTCAATTTTTAAATCCCTGAATAGTAATTTTTATTTTAGTACATATTCTTGGAATTTTTTTTAATTTCTTATGTTGGAAAACATCCCATTCCACGACTGTATAGCAATATTAACGAGATAAATAAGTTGTAAATGATGTTGGGGGTCCAAATATACCACGAAATTCCTTACCGTCCCGTGTCCCTGATACTGACTTTTAAGTTTGGAACTGTTTGTATAAAAAATTTTCAATAAAAGTAATTCTATGTAATATTTTCCGAAACTGGGACTATTGTTTTATATAAATATGTAGCAAAAAATTAACCTGCACACATTTTTACGGTTGTTATTATTTTTTTAATTCTGTCCCTGGATTGTTGGTTCCTTACCGTCCCTCTTGCTAAAATTATGCAGAAAAACTCTTCAGATGCAGCCACAGAATTTTTTTAAATTTTAGGTAGCTTTCTTTACAAAAAGCTACCTATTGCAGCCGTTCGGAGGAAAGCGATTTCAAAAAATTTTGGTATATTTTCATCGATCATGACCCCCAGACCCCGAAACCACCCTCCGTTCAAAATTGATATATATATATATATATATATATATAAATATATATATATATATATATATATATATATATATATATATCTGACCTATGTCACACTGTAACTCTCGTATTTATGAACCGATTTGGATGTAATTCGGTGTGTACATAGTACATACCAATGTCTCGACCGAGTTCGTTGGCCAGCTTCATCCGCCATTTTGTTTCAAAATAGCGGCCATTTAAAAATTTTTTAAAAATTTAAAATTTAAAATGTGGTACCAAAAAATTGAAAATGGAAAAATATTTTTTTCTTATGTATTTGACCTTTATACAAAGACTCCGTAGCAGTTTTTGTTTCGTCTATATCTTAAAAAATGGCTGAGTTATAGCATTTTGAATTTCTAGCGAAGCTGACATTTTGAAACGTCCTGAAATTTGTCACGCGATAAAAGGCGTATTTATGAACCGATTTGGATGTAACTTCGTTTATACATTGTACAGACCAATGTCTCGACCGAGTTCGTTGGCCAGCTTCATCCGCCATTTTGTTTAAAAATGGCGGCCATTTAAAATTTTAAGAAAAATTTAAATTTGAAATGTGGTACCAAAAAATTGAAAAATGAAAAAATATTTTTTTCTTATGTCTTTGACCTCGATAAAAAGATTCGGGAGCAGTTTTTGTTTCGTCTATATCTTAAAAAATGGCTGAGTTATAGCATTTTGAATTTCTAGCGTGGCTGGCATTTTGAAACGCCCTGATTTTTGTCACGCGATAACAGGCGTATTTATGAACCGATTTGAATGTAACTTGGTCTGTACATAGTACATACCAATGTTTCGTCCGAGTTTGTTGTCCAGCTTCATTCGCCATCTTGTTTCAAAAGGGTTGCCATTTTTAAAAAAAAATGTAATTTAAAATTTAAAATGAGGTATTAAAAAATTGGAAAATGAAAAAAAAAATTTTTGTGTGTTTGGCCTTGATACAAAGATTCTAGAGCAGTTTTTGTTTCTGAAAATTTGTTCTTTTGTTTATATCTTAAAAAGTGGTTGAATTATAGCACTTTGAATTTCTATCATGGCTAACACTTTGAAACGATCTTGTATTTGTCTCGCGATACCACACGTATTCGCCTTCGATGGAAGAAGGCATGTGGATAGTATACATCAATATCTCGACCAAGTTCACTGGCCAGCTTCATCAGCCATCTTGTTTCAAAATGGCGGCCATTAAATTAAAAAAATATATATTTAAAGTGAGGTGCAAAAAAATTAGAAATTGAAAAAGGTTTCTTTCTTAAGTACTTGACCTTGATATAAGGATTCAGGAGCATTTTTTGTTTGTCTTTATCTTAAAAAATGGCTCAGATATAGCAGTTTCAATTTCTAACGTGGGTGACATTTTGAAAAATCTGATTTTTTGCCTGCGACAGCACTCGTATATATCAACCGATTCCGATGTGAGTGAGCATGTGCACAACAATTACTAAGGTCTCGACCAAGTTCACTGGTTAGCCTCATCCACCATCTTGTCTGAAAATGGCAGGCACTTTAAGAAATCGCCGAAATTGGCAGCGAAATATAAGTTACTTTAAATAAAAGCAGCTTGGATAAAGCTGACTAATTTTGCGAAATTCTCATTCATAATGATTTAGTATTGATAAAAATTAGTATTGAATCTCCTACATTCGGTTTCCACTTAATTGAGCTTCGTGTGTTTGAATAATATAAGTTGGCTTTTTTAAAATAAGGAATATGAAAGCTACCTCTTCCTCCCGGCACTGGCCGGAAGGACTTTTTTATCATACAGAGGTATACTAGAGAAAGAATGGCTAGCAGGAAATTTACTGGAGAATTTAAATCAGCATTTAAATACCAATTTCAATCATCGTGGCTTAATTGGTAATCTTACCGTTCCAAAAGTTTATTCCTGCACTTTTCGAGGTAAATTATTTTTTTTTTAAATCTAATCCAATGTAAATAACTGTTGCTAAAAATCAATGAACATTGTAGCTATCACTTAGCTTTAATATGATTTTCCTAAAAATAGGTGCTAACTTTCCTTACCGTCCCTTTTTTCCCTTACCGTCCCTTTCTTTTCCTTACCGTCCCTTTTTTCCCTTACCGTCCCTTTCTTTTACTTACCGTCCCTTTTCCCCTTACCGTCCCTTTCTTTTCCTTACCGTCCCTTTTTCTTTTACCGTCCTTCCTTAACATCCCTTTAAGACATCATCCCTTTTGTTATACCAAAATTTTGTACTAAAAATACTACATTACATTGTTAGTATTTTTTATTTGAATATTCTGTGGGTACTATATAAATTCATTATAAGTAAAAATTTAGAAGGAAATAAAAAGTTAGAGAGGTAAAATGGCAGGGAAAATTAAACTCGCAAGTTTAACTTAAACCTCATTTAAATAAAAAAAATCGTCGCTGCTGATCATTTTTTCTTTATTTTGAATCATTAAGGCATTCGTCTAATAAATATTAAATGTTATTTTATTAAGTTTAATTTCACCAGATTTTTATTCCTGAAAGTTAAAATTTTGTGAGAATGCCTCACATACTAAATGGATGCATTTTCTGTTGTATGATATAAATTTACTTGATTACTAAGAGCAACCAGTTTTAAATTTTTATTCAATGCTTTTCGCTTTGCTTTAAATTATTATATGACAGGAAGCTGAAGCAATATTGCATAAATTCCTTATCTAGATGCAACTCTGTTCAACTACTAAATATTTTTTTAAAGATTTTCACATATTCTAAACAAAAAGTACGTCTTAAATATTCTAATAATATATTAAATATTCCAATAAAGATAATTATGATATAGTCATTTGAAAATAAACTGGAAGTTTTAACGTATAGTTATGCAGGCTGTTTAAGTATATTTTCTTTTAAGAAGGACTTCTTCATATATATTTTATTAATAACTCTGCTTTGCTGAAGAAAAACTTTTTAAAACAATATCATTATTTATAGCTGTACGAAAACACCGTTTAGAACTTTTTAATTAGAAATATCTGTAATAAATATGTCTTTTTATGAATATGCAATATATGAGGAAGATTTTTTATGTTTAGTTCTTAAACTTTTAAATACGTGTATTTTTTTTCTAAAGATTGTCTCCCTCGCATTTATTTTTTAGAAGGATAAAAAATTATTACGCGGCACATTTTTTTTCCACGCTCCTTCCCCACTTTTATGTAAATGTTTTAAACAACCTAGCACGTATATTTTCATGCGCTAACTTCTTTAAAGACATTAATATGAAAATTAGTTCCTAAATGACAAACAAGACATTTAGAGATTAGCAGCTGTTGAGTGCATTTTTTTAATCACTTTTTCAAAGAAAATTACGCCGCTCTTAGTCTGGGGAATTTTCTGTTATTAACGAACTCGCAGTCATTTTTTGTGAATATTTAAATAAGCATTTGGCTTTTGATGTACATATTAAAAATATTCACGTTTACTTCAAATTGTAAAATAAATTAATTATTAAAGCGAGAGCATTTAACATCTCTGGAGAATTGTTTGTTAATGATTTATTGAAATATATAAACAATAAAGATAATACTATATAGGTTAATATTAAGAATACTAAATTATCCATATGTACAGGGGTGGAAAGATCTAGGCGCCAGCGGGCAGTCTCTCACCACTAAATTTTATTCGTTATTGTTCGTCTAATATTTCATCTTAATTCTTTGCAAAAATGCCAATAAAATTTAAGCGAAGAAAATTAATAAAATTTAGTGGTGAGAGATTGCCTGCTGGCGCCTAGATTTTTACACTCCGACCCCGGCATGTGTATATTCACGTTAACTGGCAAAAAAATAAAAAACGTATTCTGTCACATTCTAAACTTTATTTTAAATTATCACAGGCATTTGAAATTTAAATGTGTTTATTAAAATTTAAAGCGTTTATGATATTGTGTTGTGCATGTATACTCGCGTTAATATATTTACGCATTAACGCGATTAGTTTATAAATGAAAATGCTGCTGTATTTTATACTAAAGTCCTCTAAACCTGGATCTCTCTTCATTGGATGGAAGTATGTACAGCCAGCGAAGAATCGCGTATATGAAATTTTTAAAAATAGATTTCTGATTTAAAAAAAATTATGTTAAATTTCATATTGTTTTCAAAAATTAAATTCAAAATACATATATATTTGTAAAAGCAATTATCGAAAAAATTATGAATTGTAATCCGTGAAATGTTAAACAGAAATCTTTTACTAAAACTCTTCATATGTATTCAAAATCACAGATATTTTTGTCCAGTTGTTTTTGAATTATGCTTTAAAAACTACCAGTATTACAATCTCTTTTGTACAGATTTCAAATGAAGTTATTATTAGGAGTTCCATATTTTAAACCACCATACTGCCTAAACTACTTGACCGAATGACTTCCTATTTGGCCATATTTTATGTGAAGACAAACTAATGGCCTATCATCAGGCTCCACCCTATAGCGCACCAAGAAGTTAAAGTGGACAATAAAGGAAATTATTAAAAAGTCCCACATCTGGCATAGTTATAGGTGGAAATCAATTGTAGCAAACTGAAGGCCGCAACAAAGCTCCATCCCAATATGTCACAGCAACCAAACTGTGTGAAGTAAAATAAAAATCTCATGAAATCAATAGTAAAAAATAAAAAATAATTCACAACAGCCCAAGTAAGTGACTACAATCCACGATAAAAACAACTATACAAGTGCGTCTTTGCTGTATGTCTGTATGCTAACTCATGCAAGTGTCGATAAACCACGAAAGTGTCAACAAAACAAAATTAAGGTTTGATTGGAAAACTGAATCAACCTACATATTGATAATGATGAACAGTAATTAATCTCTATTATAAGTCACACTTAGAAACAACCGACTACGACAACCAAAGGAAGTTCTAACGAACACAAAAGAGATCTCCTACATTAGTCCTCAGCTCAGCCCAGCTTATTATTTTGTTCCCTTTATTATTTTTATCCCCAAGTAGGTATTCAATTTAACTTTAGTGCACCCACGATCATCAAGCATGCAGAGCCACTTCAACATGGTTAATAACAACCTATAACCGGTAAAGGCAGTAAACAGAAAGTCCTTTCGGCATGTGCCGGGAGGAAATGGTAGCTTTCATATTCCTTGTTTTTTTAAAGATAGATTATTTTATTCAAACACACGAAGCTAAAATTAGTGGAAATCGATTAGATGATTCAATAAAAATTCCTTATTTCTTGGTTTTAAAATTTTGCAAATTTTACTCAAATTTTAATAAGCTAAAATGCGACGAACACGATAAAAGAACACTCGTTAATACTGAATTAGAATGAGAATTGCACCAAATTAATAAGCTATAGCCAAGTTGGCATCATTTATGGTTGCTTAGTTTTGGTTGCCAAATTTTGGCGGTATTTCGCCAAGTGTCGCCAAGCTTGGCGAATATTTGAAGCTAACGTTCACTAACACTCATAAATTAATACCTGATTTTCTTTAATTGTTGTTTTGTTTCGAAATGTCAACCACCCTAGAATTTAAAAAAAAAAAAAAAATACTCCGACATCCCTGTATTAAGGCCTAATACTTAAAATAAATTTAGTTTTCTAAATTTTTTGTGTATTTTTTAGTTTTAAATATTTAAATGGCCGCTATTTTGAAACAAGATGGCAGATTAAGTTAGCCAACAAACTCGGTCGAGACATTTTTATGTACTATACACACAATAAGTCTCATCCAAATCGGTTTATAAATACGAGACTTATTGCATGACAAAAATCATATATATATACAGGGTGCAATATGTTATCTATCGCCGACGTTTAATTTCTCAACCGTTGGTCGTAGACCTATAGTTCCAATTACAAAAACGTTTCAAATGAGGTAAATATTCATGTTGTGGCATTATTTAAAGTAAAAGATCAATTTTATAAAAAATACGAAAACTAGCTTTTTATATGGTCCCCCAGTCCCTATAGTTATATTTAGTAAAAGTTTACTCATATAATAATAGATATATCACAAAAAGTTTGACATCTCTACTGCAAAAATTGACCCAGTTATTAAATTTCAAAGTTTGAGATTTTTGCACATGATTTTGCCTTTCATTAAGGGATCAGTTAAAAGATGAATTAAAGTAATTCGAGATCAAAATCAGAGTGAAATGTCCTTTTTACGGCGAAACCACCTTTAGCTGGTATCATCAAATCTAGGAATCACCAAATAGGGTTATTTTATCTAAAAATTTGAGCTAACTTTTATGGGTCGAACAATATTCAAAAGTACCGATGATACCGGCTAAAAGTGGCTTCGCCGCAAAAAGTGCATTGCACCCTGATTTGGATCTCGAATTATTTTAATTCATCTTTTAACTGATCCCTCTATGAAAGACAAAATCATGTGCAAAAATCTCAAACTTTGAAATTTAATAACTGTGCCAATTTTTGTAGTACAGATATCAAACTTTTTGTGTTACATATCTGTTATGATATGTGTAAACTTTTACTAAATAAAACTATAGGGACTGGGGGACCGTATAAAAAGTTAGTTTTCGTAATTTTTATAAAATTGATTTTTGGTTTTAAATAATGCCACAGCATGAATATTTACCTCATTTGAAACGTTTTTGTAATTGGAACTATATGTCTACGACCAACGGTTGGGAAATTAAAGGTCGGCGATAGATAACATATTGCACCCTGTATATACACCGAAGAGCCAAAACATTATGACCATCCCCGATTTTAGACGTTTTGTTAAATATCTAGAAAAATACATGAGGAATTAACCTGAAACTGCAGGTGTGTAAACAATATAGTATAGGTCATACATTTCCGCGAAGATTTTTTCCTGAAACCCCAGAGGGAACCGTCAACAAATTGAAAAAAACGAATATCTTTTGAATAACCCTGTAAAAACTAATGTAGCAAAAGCGTTCAAACACGAGATTATTAATAAGTGGCTTATTGTAATATACTGTGTTCATTTTTATGAGGATACCATGTATACTCGTAGAGAAATTAAGGTTTTTATAAAAACAGCCCCAAATTTTGCCAAGTTTTTTGTTTATAATTTGCAGAGTTCTTAATATACAAAAAAGTTCTTTCCAGAAAATATGACAAACAACATTGTACATAATACTCTGTAATCAGAATTAAAAAATAATAAAAATTAGATGAAAAATCAGCAAGTTTACTAAAAAACGTTTCACTGCGGATGCGCGAATGCAATCAAAATATAATGTGCATAATGTATTAGCTAAGTATATAGAGCAACTTTTGTGAAAGTCTCAAAATCATACCTTGAAAATTCTGAAAATAATCGTCGATAGAATAAGCTCGAAATCCGTTGTTCCCAAAAAGAAGCAAAAAGATAAGGGGTTGTATCAAATATCTGTTGTTTAGTGCCAAGATAGCGTGACAGATTGGGAACAACGGATTTAGAGCTTATTCTATCGACGATTATTTTCAGAATTTTCAAGCTATGATTTTGAGACTTTCACAAAAGTTGCTCTATATACTTAGCTAATACATTATGCACATTATATTTTGATTGCATTAGCGCATGCGCATTGAAACGTTTTTTTTTTAGTAAACCTGCTCATTTTTCATCTATTTTTTTTTTTTTTTTTAATTCTGATTACTGAGTATTATGTACAATGTTATTTGTCATATTTTCTGAAAAGAACTTTTTTTATATTAAGAACTCTGCAAATTATAAACAAAAAACTTGGCGAAATTTGGGGCTGTTTTTATAAAAACCTTAATTTCTCTTCGAGTATACATGCTATCCTCATAAAAATGAACACAGTATGTTACAATAAGCCACTTATTAATAATCTCGTGTTTGAACGCTTTTGCTACATTAGTTTTTACAAGGTTATCCAAAAGATATTCGTTATTTTTCAATTTGTTGACGGTTCCATATGGGGTTTCAGGAAAAAAAATCTTCGCGGAAATATATGACCTATACTATACTGTTTACACACCTGCAGTTTCAGGTTAATTCCTCATGTATTTTTTTAGATATTTAACAAAACGTCTAAAATCGGGGATGGTCATAACGTTTTGGCTCTTCGGTGTATATATATATATATATATAAACTGTATTTGTTAATGTAATTTTATTCATAATTTCACAGTTTTTGTTGGTGGTCGGTAATGTTTATTTACGGTAATGGTTATATATATATATATATATATATATAACCATTAATTAAACATTACCGACCATCATCAAAAACCCCATAATTGTGAATGGATTGACAATAAAAATGGATGCCACAAACCTATAATATAGAACTGTATGTATAAAATAAACTACCTTATACATAATTACAAGAATTAATAAGGAAGAATAAAAAAGAAGAATATGGATTCCGAAAAAATTGAAAAACTTATATATTGAATTACGTTTTCAAGAGTACAGAATTCAATGATATAAGCAAATCGGTTGTTTTCTGTGAGAAAAAAACTAAAAGCAGAATTTTTTTTTTCTCCTGTACCCGAACAACCAATAGAACCAAAATTATAGTGTCAAGATGAAAACAGAACATTATCAAATGTAATGAAATGGAAAAAAAACACTACAACCCATTAAATATTTAATTTATAGCAATAGAAATCTTACACAACTTACCGAATAAATTCCCAGTAGATGTTCAAAATATATTCCTGCACATGGAATCCATAAGCATGATAAGATTAAGGTGAATAAAACAGTTAAGTTAACACAGAAATTAAAACCTATGGATTCAGTTAATTCATTTTGAAATACCGTGATAAATACAATTAATATAATATAAATAGAAAATAACTACATTATTTAAAATACCTAAAAACAATTTTAAATTGTTTAATATAAATTTTACAATATTGCCAATTTGCAGCGTTAAATACCACCTGGTGTAAAAAATTAAAATTATTACTTTAATAGAAGCTTTAAAAAGACAAAATTTTTGGTGCTGCCATCTATTATTTTATTTTAAAACTATTATTATTCAAATGTCACAAAAAGAAGAACCTAATAAAAGCTAAAGAAATAAAAACATATCAACTGCATTACTACACAAATCCTAATATAAAAATACCATACTATATATCATTATTCAAAAAAATTTAAATAAATTAAATGTTAATAAAATGCTTTCAATATATTCTATTACCAAACCCATTTAATCTACACTGAGTAATTAAAAAAAAATTAACATTGATAATATATAGAATATAGCTATATGCTATAAAATAAAATAAAATATGTATAATAATAATATTAAAAAACCTTAATAATTACAATACATAAAAAATTAACAGGAAAGAAAATAAATAAATAAATAAATAAATAAATAAAAAATGGATGTTTATAGAAGATTGTCAGTTTCTAAAATTCCCAATATCCTAAAGATCACAAATATAGTGTGTGAATTATCTTCATATTAGCCATAAAAAAGCTAAAAAAATATGATTGTGACAATCAAACAAATTAAACCAATAATTAATCATGGAATACAAAGTTGAAAATAAAACAATATTAAAAAGTATAGAGGAATAATAATAAAAACTATTTACCCAATTTTAATACATACAGTATAACATTAAGTTATATCAAATAAACTTATATGCATAATGATCACTAAAAAGATGGTACACTGTTATTAATTAATATGATATTGTCCTGAGTAGACTAAATTTTAAAAACAAGTTAATATTGAATTTGATTAAATAAGTTAAATTTAATATGAATTGAAATAAAAAGAAAAGTCACCAATTACATATAAAACATCAATTTCAACATCCATATGAAATACGTATTAGAAATGTAGTTATAATACTAAAGCCCCATCATTTTTTTAATTAACCATTGCGTATTATCCAGACAACACCACCCTCCTCCGTACTCTAACATCTACCCACCCAACCATCCTATAGAAATATATATATATATATAAATGAATAAAGCTATAAGCTGAAAAATGAATTCTTTTATGTACACAATCAACTGTAAACCAAGAAGTATAAAAACAATATAAAATAAGAACCATATAGATTGAAAGAACTAAGAAAATTATTTGAAAAGGCTTTTTAAAATAAATTAAACTTACCCCCTAGACAATATTGAAAGAGCCAAAAAAAAAAATACACGTGCAGCAAAGATACATATGCAGTTGAAGGTGACCAACACCATTAGAATATGGAAATATATATATATTTATAAATCACATTTGAACGGAGGGTGGTTTTGGGGTCTGGGGTTCATGATCGGTGAAAATATACCAAAATTTTCCGAAGTGCTTTCCTCCGGACTGCGGCAATAGATAGCTTTTTACTTTTTGTAATAAAAGCTACCTAAAAGTAATTCACTAAATATATCTGCAGCCATAGCCATAACGGCCAGGATTCTAACAAGGTGGATCACTGTCATGCGGTGATCAGGTGAATTCCGCCCGCGGTGAAGTATACAACTCGTTAATCTAGGCACTCCGCCCGGCAGGTAAGATCCTAGTCAGTGGTAATTTTCTTTTATGTAAAATTCACCGAAAAATCCCAACGTGATGTCAAATTTGGGAATTCATATTGAAAGTTTTATACAATTTCAGTATGAAGATGATCGCGTAATCCTATTTTTGTAACATGCATTTAAATTAAGCATAATAAGTTATGTACTAAAAACATTGTCATATTTAGAAATAATCCAGACTTTTTTCGACAAAACAAACCGAACTGAGAAATATTGAATTCTATGAATTTAAATAATATTAGAAGCATAATCTCTTCCACCGTTTGGGCGAAAAAATTAAATGTGGTATTTCATGCAGATACCTATATAACTATATTTAGATATGATTTTTGATATAGCGACAAAACGTAAAACGAGAGATATTATAACCCATGATATGAGAACTCGAAAAAATAAAAATAAATAAAAGACCTTTTACCAATTGGACTCTGTACTTTTATTTATTTATTTATTGAATATTACAATAGATTTATTATTCTTATTTAAAATTAAATAACTATTATTATAAAATGATTAAATATGTTTTAAATTCTTCGTACTTTAAATTTTATAAAAAATAAACTCATTTTATAAATTTTATTTCCTGAGCAAAATGACAGCGTAGTTTCTTATACACAGCGCGATATTATTTGAGGTCCTACATATACTACGGCAAGTATTTAAACCTTTCGCCAAGCATAACTCAAAAATGTACTTCACGAATTTCATTCTAAATTTCACAGGAGATAGCTATGAGGGGGACGCATTACCAAGAATAAATTTCAAACCGTTACGAAATTAAATAAAAGTTCACTTAAATATTCGAATTAACTTTTTTTAGGCATACGTCACAAAAGTTACGCGTGAACGTCATTTTCATCGCAGATGATTTTCGTGGAAAAGCGAATTAAAGCACGTGCAGCAAGAAAGTTAAGCACCGACTAGTATTAGAGTACAATAAAACCTATTTCAACTTTAATCAAAAACAATGTAAGTCTCTTTTTTGATTCAAATGTAAAAATTCGCATAAAAAACATGAAAAGAAACAGGTTAAACCAATCACATAAAATTAGCGTGAACCAACCGTGCTAAAATACCCAACTATACTCCTGTAGGAAAAATCGGCTTTTCAAGGACAAACGCCCTCTTTTCATTTTCCCTTCATTACCATTGTTACTAACCTAAGATAAAGGCCGAGGGGTGACCAACGAAGGGAAAATGAAAGGAGGACATTTGTTCTTGAAAAGCCAATTTTTCCTACAGGGAGTATATCTGTAGACCCGATTATGGAGCTATTCCCCCATAACTTGAAGTATTAACAAGTAGCCATTAGGCTTTATTTTGATATGCAATTATTTTTGTTACTTTTATATTAACCGGACGCAGGTGACAAATCACCAAGTGTTGTTCCCGTTATCGTCATTCGTAGTGAATTCCTTTCATCGCAGACCCGATTACGGAACTTTTCCCGAATAACTTAAACTATTAACAAGTATCCCTTAATATTTTATATGTAATTATTTTTGTTATTTTTATGTTAGCCAGACTCAGGTGATAAATCGCCAGATATTGTTGCCATCAGCATCATTCGTATTATCCTAGTCACACCCGAAAGTAAAATAACACCGTGAATACACATCCATCGATTTTCCACAAACAAAAAGACACCATAGATGACAGAAGGAGCCCTTTTTCTGAAATTGACACTTCAGGGGGCTGGTAATTTAGTTTCAAAAATACGGATCTAAAATTACTAACACCCTTAAAATATCGATTTAATTATTGATAACCTAAATTACGCAGTAACAAATTGAAACCTTTTAATTAACTGAATGATTTACAAATCCTCAATTTTTTTTTTATTGTAAAGCGTTTAAGTTAATTATGAAAATTTCGTACTTTCTTGGACACACTGTCTAGAATGTATTTTGCAAACTCAGATGATAATAACACTTATTGTATGAGGAAATAATCGTCAGTATTGCTGTTTTGACCCATTTACTGTTTTTGACCCAAAGCCAAAAACATTCAACTATATAGAAGTAAAGTAAAAATGTAAAAAAAAATCAAATATTTTAGTTTATATCCTCATCGGTTCGGCAGTATCACATATGATACTTTCGAACCGAGGAGGATATATTCATTTAAATTAAAATATATATACATTCCAGTAATTTTATTTAAGATATATAACTTTCAATTAAAATACATATATTTAAAATGCATATATTTAAAATACCTGCCTTTGATTCATTTAATTGAAAAAATATATATAAGAAATAATTAGATAAACCAAAACATTTTATTGGAACATCACATTATTGTTTCTAATTTACATATGCGAAAAACAAAAGTTGCTATTGGTGGAAAAAAATGCTATTGGAGAGATTTGAGACCGGCTAATATAAAATAACATTATTTTTTTTCAGTTTCAGTTATCCAGAGATATAATGGAAAGATAATTTTCTCAGTTAGCATTGGCGGATTATTTATATTCTATAATAGTAAATTCTTCGGGGAAAGTTCCGTAATCGGGATCAGAATTAATTGGCTTATTTTTGCGAGCACTTTTGGATGAAAATACTAATATATTGTGGAAATGCATTAATTGATTCCAGAGTCATTTTTAACCGCATTTTTACCAGCATCGCTCATGTTTGAAACTAACCTTAGTTGTGGATCCGATTATGGAACGCTAGTCACTTATAAATTTAAAGCCCGATTGTTATATTTTCCCGTCAGTTGAACATCAACTGACGGATGTATACATACTGTACTTGGTGAGCAAACTACTGTACAAACAGTACAGTAAGTGAGCAAACAGCACTGTATTTATACATACTTTATACATTCGATACTTCATTCAGTATGATCTCTTCTTGGTGATATTTTCATGACAATGAAAATTTGTTGTTAAACTGGATTTTCGATGCATTTAACGATGGAAAATAACCCAGTTTCAATAATTCATTAAATAACAAAAACATAAAATTAACTTTTTCTTTGATTAAAATATGGCACTTTCTTTGTTATAAAGGCTTTTTGTGGGAGAGAGAAAACGGCGAGATTGAATTTGACGAGAAAAGGAAATCTTTAAAAGCATTTTTTGGCACCCTTTATTGACATTTAAAAAATGTCATCAGATTTTTATGTCTTTATCAAATGATTATCAATATATTAAATACAAAAACAAGTTGCTTTATATTTGCCTCATTTAAAACATTCTCTGAAAAGCAAAATGTTTAATTTATAAGTAAAAAATCATATAAATATGTAATATAAAATATGTAACAAAAATAAGCCCTATAAGATTGGATTTTTTTTCTTTTTCTCGCCCTTTAACGTTTGTGATTGTTCATGATATTTGGTGTGAAAACGAACTTTCTCAAGATTAAGTTATGCCAAGGCCTATAACAATGCTATACCAAAAATATTATTAGATCAAAATACAAAATGCTTTACACAAAATTAATTTTACATGTAAATTTTCCAAAAAACCGTTCTACAAGTATCAGTAAACCGACTCGGGAACAGGGCCGAATCCTCCTATTCAAAAGTAGTAGATATGCTGCTTCCCATCATTTTATTTTCTTTCCTTGCCAGAATTTATTATTAATCCCATGTTTTCACCAATATCGCTCAGGGGACTTTGAGGGAAGTTCTAGTTTTGTAGCTTTATTACATTTGAGAAAATATTATGACATTTTTAGAAACATAAAGTAATACAGTGAGACACTAGTGAAATTTTAACTCATTTTGGATAAGCGTCATGAATACTTGTGCGAAAAAATATCGATAGATACTTAAAGCTTTTTATATTTCAGTATATTAGAAATAATCTTAATCCCATTTTTATTAGAAAATCGACGAGGATTAAATAAAATTACTCATAATGTATAAGCTATATTTTCAGGTTGATCACGCCACGAAGAAAAACTTTTAGTTACTATTATTTTCCTTATTTCCCCCTCTTTGCTCTTCTGGCAAAAAGACACAAAGAACGAAATGGGGAAGCCAATTCTTCCTCCAACTATATAATTGAACACCAAATCGGAAACTCTTCTTCGCTTGGGGGTTGAGGTAATGACAGGCGTGCATGGTTTGTGCAGGGCCCCCTTTCGTCCTGGTCCCGGCTAGTAGTCAGAAAATTGAATAATAGTATCCTAATGACCCACCATACATCGGCATCTCGAGAATTATGGGACTTTAATGGACTATGCGGTTAATATTTGGAAATGCCAAAAGCCGCCATTGTGGCGAAGACTTCGACAGACAGGTATTTATTTGTTAAAACACACACAAGGGTGGCAAAAGGGGAACCGAACCGCGGTGGTTTCTTACCGAAAAAAGATAAATATGACTGCTGGAGCGTGGCTAGAATGAAATATGATTGTATAATACTATAAGATTTCAGAAATTTTTATAATACGAAATGCTAAGAAGGCTGACATGTAATTTATTACTTGTAAAGTGTTTTATAAAAGTACAGTGAAACCTCTCTAAGTTGGACACCTACGGTTCCAGAAAAAATTGTCCTTATCAGGGAGGTGCGCAACTTATAGCGATGCTTTTTTTTTCAGATGCTATATTTTTCAACTTAATTACGAGTGTATATGTATGCTTCTTAAACATTAATTATACTAATTAATTCTAAATTAAAAAATAAGTAAACATTCACTGTTTAAATCATGAAATAACTAATTTTTAATTGAAAATCTAAACAAAAGGAATGGTAATAAACACAAAAAGAGCATCAATGTATAATAATTATTATTAAATATCAAAAGTAAAAGGAACTATTGCAATCTGAAATAATTGATAATTTTAAATTACAATTTTTGTTTAGTTTTTAGATCGTTATTTGTTAATTTTATTTCTAATGTGTAAATATATATGATAAAATATAAGTATTTCTGTTACAAGTGCTTTCAGTAGGACACGGTATTTAAAATATCAGTGTGATGTCACTCTAAATCTCCTATCGGTAAAATGAAAGATATTTTTAAGGCAAATTTATTGATACTAGAAGCTTTAGAGTTTAGATAAGAAACTTATAGATAATTTTAGTCGGGATAAATTTTAATATTTCTTGAAGAGCATAAAAAAATTGGCGATTTTTTCTTAAATAAGGAGAAAGCGTCCAACTTAGATCATTTTTTGAATGTTCAAGTTAGAGAGACGTCCAATTTATAGCGGTTGGACATAATGTTAATCTTATATCCCCCTGAGGGGCGGTGGGATATATTTTATCCCACCTACGATTAAAGAAGATTTGCACCAGAAAAATTTTATAAAATTTTACTTTTCTAACTTTGGGGGAAAATAGCTGTAAAATTGCATTCCGTTATTTTGAAATAATTTTTTCCTAAATTTCCGGTGGGAATTCAGCATTTCACAAACGCAATTGCTTGCCCCTCAAGGGGTTAAAGGTAGGGGAGAGTAGTACACAGTGAGACAGCAGCCATTTTGACATATAGTTATAACGTTTTCTCCTAGCTGGCACTCACACATAGCCACCTCATCTTATGCAACACGTGGATATAGTTTCGGCACTTCGGTTACTCGTCCTATAAAATAGTAATTCTTTATTTTACAAGGGCTAAAGTTACATAAATGTCCATTTTAGAGTTTATTTTCTTCATTATGGCACATATTTATTTAATCAAACCTAGCTGTATCTAATGATAGACTATGTCGACAAAACGACACAAGCATTTAAAGCGATGAAATTGATCATGAAACAGATGTGGCATCCATTTTGTTACAACGTAACGAAAGTACACAGTGAGACACACAGTTGTGGTACACAGTGAGGCGTGTCTCACTTTGTACACGGATGGTTCTAGACGATACTTCTGACGACGATGAATCATTTAGGTTTCAGGAACTAGAACAGGAGCCTGCCGTTTGTGATTATGTTCTTGTGTGATTTCTAAATAGTGTGCTCTATGTAGGAAAAATCTTAACCTGTAAAGATGAAGACGGTGATTTTGAAGTAAATTATCTTCGAAGAATGTGAAAGCGGCAGACTTCGTGCATCATGTTCCAGATATGGTGTCTGTTAATGAATCAGACACTTCAATGCTACTGCCAGAACAACAATTTATGATAACAAAGTAACTATCGGGATACCACCGGTTTCCGATTTCTTTCGGAACCCAATCGCGCCCGTCGGCCTAATCGTTCGGGGTTTTCAGTGGTTTTCTTCTAACCTTGGATTTCCTTGCGTTAATGCGGGTTAGGTTCCCTTAGAAAGATACCCACGGAGGGCACCCCCCCCCCCCTTTGGACCTATATCCCTCGTGTTGATAATTGACCGTCATAAACACAAACAAACAAAGAACCGATTTCCTTCGAAAATTTGGATGTAAATTGAGCTACACGCTGCCATTGTTAGGCATACTCTTAAGCCTTTATTTAAGAGGGATAACTATAGTTTAATTGCCACAATCCTGTTAAGTTAAGCTCAAAATGTCGTTGAATTGTTAATAATATGTGTACCTGTAACTATTGAAATTTTCTTTGCATTTTTACTATTTGCTCTATTAAAACTACTCGACCCCCAAAATGTCAGATTAAACTCCAGGTGATAAACACGATTTCAGCAGTAGTTAAAACATTATTACACAGAAAAAAAATTATGGTTAGAGTGTAAAAATGTATAATTCATGAAAATATATACATTGTTTCACTGTGTACCACAAGTGGTACACAGTGAGACAATTTCCGATATTCCGTTATCATGCTTCTATGCTTTTATAAATAACTTTTTAAAAACCATTTATACGTTAATGTGTAGAGTATTTGTGTTGCTTTAAGATGCAGCAATTTTTTTTTTTTTTTTTTTTTTTTTAAGAATAAAAATAGTCGCCATACGTTAAGTAATATTATTTTTCGTCTCACTGTGTACACTGCAAATAGAGGAGTCTTAAATTCAGACACATATGTGACTGAAAAAGTAATTCCGACACTTAAGTGTCTGAATATGAAATTTCAGACATCATAGGTGTCTGAATTTAAGACACTTAAGTGTCTTACTGTGATCATGGTATAAATGAACTAAGAAAAATGTTTTAATGATGATCATGTGTCTGAAATTAAGACATTTAGAATTCCAGACACTTATGTGTCTCAATATGTAATACAATTATACCATATGTATGATAACTGTAGATACAATTGTATCGCAATATATATTGCAGCAGCATCAGAAAATGTTTTCGAATTTATGAAAGATGTTCAAAATACTGTGCCATCCACCAATTTGGTATTATTTTATAAAATAAGCAATGTGATTGGAGCATAAGGACGTCTGCCGAAATTGTAAATGTCCGTTTACTAACTTTTGGAATTAAATTATTTTTGTGGCAATAAGTAGTTAAATAAGCTTTCCACAAAATATAAAATTCTTCAAAAACTACTTCCACTCAGGTGTACGTAGGAAGGTTCAAGGAAGGGCCTCTCCCTAAGTGTTCGCAGAAAAAATGTAGGGAGGAGGAAGATTGAACAGATGTGCCTGGAGTCCACTGCCTAGTTTGCCTAACTAAAAGTAAAATTTATAAACATGAAATAAGCTAAACTAACAATTTTTTGCCAGAACGCCTCGTGCAAGAAAGTTTTTGTATAAAAGAAATATAAAAACGTAGCAAGTAAGAAGTTTTAAATATTCAAGAACATATTCCTAACATTTTTTTTTCTCACATTGTATTTTGCTCTTCTGAACACCCCTTACCTCACAATTTAATATAAATTTTAAATATATGAATGTAAAAAGGAAAGCAGAATTAAAAATTGATTTCTACAAGTGGTTCAGGAAAAAAGAAGAGCGGGGGGGGGGGGGGGGTGCTTCTCTGACGAAAAATTCTTATTTCCTTTTTCTCTTAATGTTTAATTGTGTAATCATTTGGAAGAATAAATTTTATTATTATTTTTTTAATATAAAGAAGAATGTGCTTCATGAAAACTCTCTGAATTATTTGGAAGTGTTACGACATTTTTTAATGTTTATAATATATTTTCCTTCTGTCTTAAAGTATGAAAATTAATAATTATGAAAAAGACCAAATAAAGAAAATATTTCTGATTTCTTCTTATACAGCGTTCTATTTTCCGTTGATAAAAAAGTTTTAATCAGCTCACTGTACAGTAAACCGCAAGACCATTGGAGATTTGCATTGGAAACTCTGACTTCATCTGTTTTCTTTGTCAGTCAACTTCTGAGACCGTTGACGCATTCAAATTTAAACGTTCCTTCAACAGTTAACGTTAACTTCTTTGACGAGATCGAGTCTATTTTATTTCTGAAAATTTCTGTAATTATGTTATTATAGTGGCTGCGTCATTCCATATGTGGAAGTGTAAAATTTGGAAGTATCTTACATTACGGATGGTTCGATGGATATTATTCGTTCATATATCTGCTTCTTAGTTCACGTTCTATTTACTTCTGTAATAAATAAGTGATATGAAAACAAAACATGGCAATTATCAAATGTTTTTGAATATATTTAATTTTCTGCTTTCTCTTAAAAGTCTAAAGATATTATAATATCAGGTCAACAAAACGTCGCATTTATTTTGAATTTATATTTATACATTTACGTTTATGTATGGATTACACTTAACAGATAATATGAAAGGTAAGGAATCTGTTGTATGTATATTTACAAGCATAAAATTTTAGTTTAGAAATGGAACTTTCACTTACGTAGTGTTATTTATTTATAACTTAAATGATTTTTATTAGAATAATATGCGTTTATCTTACTTGTACCTTTTTTAGATCTAATAAATATTTTTCATTGTTCCATTATTTGTATATTTTTATGATCTTCAACTAAATTTATATCATTATCAAGACTAACAAACTGAAAAAAAAAAATAAATAAAAAACATAAAATTTCCGAATCTTGTTGTAGAAGAAATACTGTGTTTAGAATATTTTTTTTTATTTACTTTTGAAACTTTGATGTGTATGAATTTAAAGTTTTCATCAATATGTTGAATTTTTATAACATTTTCTTTCACGGTTAAAACTATATTTTAATCTCGACTGACTTTTAAATTTAATTTTTTGTTCGTTATGAAAAATATGCAATTCACACTATATTTAATACTGAAAATTATAAAATGATAAAACACCCGTTGTGATTTATTTTTTATATTTTATAATTAGATTTGTACTTTTTTTGTGTGTGTGTGGGGGGGGGGGGGGGAGCTGTATTTGGAAAAAACGTTCTTTTATACAAATGTCAACTTGAATACATTTTATAAGTTCCACATGATATTATTTGGTTTGATAGTAAATTTATTTGTATTACATATCTTATTTATGTTTTCTAAACTGTTTAAATGACAGTTAAAAGAAAAAAAAATGTTGTGACTTTGTGATATATAAAATCAAATCAGTATTAAAAACTTCCATTATTTTAATAGTTAATTGTATTTTGAAAATATTTTTACAGTGATAATTTGATTTCCTCTAAAAAAGTAAATAAATACATCATAATTTACTCGATTTATTGCTCAAAATTTTATGTTTATGTTTCCAAAACTTTAGAATTTGAAAACTAATTTTAATATTCATCTTTTTAATTTTTTTTTCAATATTTATCTTGTTATACATACATGTATATGTGTGTGTGTGTGTGTATTAAACTAATCATAAACGCATCAGAACGATGTCATCGTGAAATTTTGAATATTTTATAAATATTTATTTTTTTTTTTTCCTATGGAAATTAAACCATTCTTTTAAAAAAATCGAAATTAACATTAAACTGCATGACATTTTTTTTTCTTTTTAATAATGAAAAACTTGTGAAAACTTGTTTAGAATACAAAAACTACATTTAGATGTATTTTATGTGTTCCGTATCAATAACATATTTAAATTTAAAGTCACAAAGCCATTTTGAAAATACAGCAAGAACCAAAATCGATGTACTTCGATGAATATGATCTTTAAAGAGTAAAGAAATAATATTGAGTAACATCATAAGTAGAACATTAATATAGTATGGAACGAAAAAAAAATGTGTGTGTGGAGGGTGGAGATGTGTATAGGTTAGACCAATGACTCATGACAGCCAAATATTTTTTTTAAGGAATTTTCCTTTTTGGAATAAAATGTGAGATTTAACTCGTTCTGTAACTTTTTTTCCTTCCTTACTCTTTCTTTTTTCTAATCTTGTCTGTTTAAGTATGCTTATACAACATGTAAAATATAGGTTGCTGAAGAAAATTTAATATATTTTGACATTTTTCAATTTTTTATTTTACTGTTTTCTATTCTTTCTTTTTTCTTTAATAAAGAGTCCTCATAACACCAACTGATTTTTATAGATGTTAATATTTGAACGAAAATGTAAAATATTTCGAGAAAGAAAAGAGCTTTTATTTTATTTTATTTTTTATTATTGTTATTTAACTATTCTATTTAAATGTAAAACTAATTCCAAGCACACTTCAAGGAAAGAAACTAATACTTTTTACTGAGAAAACTGAATGATATAAGATATTTATTGTATATCAATATTAATTTTGATGGTTTTTTTACGGTTCTTCATAACAAATTAAGCAGAAGTGTTTTTCTATAACAGTTTTCCATGAAAGCAAAATGAAATGAGCATTAAAATGGAAATATAATAATTTAATACATGATTTGCAATAAAATATCTCTTCAATATTGGAAAAGGTGATCAATTTCATAAAATTAAGTGATGTAAGTAAGTATAATTAAATTATGCATAGCAATAAAAAAGCCTACATATGTAAATATACAAATCCAAATGGACATTCATGAATTAATATTTTTCATTTTCTGAAACACTGATTTAATTGCTGTTTTTTTTTTTTTTTTTTTTTTTTTTTTATATTTTAGATTTATATTTTGAAATTTTATCTTACAAGTTTTGTAAAAATGTTTTTTCCAGTTCAGAAATAATTGTTTCATTAAATATATATATAATTATCAGTATTTAATTTAATGTTTCACAGAGAAACAACTATTAAACTGAAAATTCGATTGAAATAAAGCAAAAAGGTTGATAAATAAAAAAACTAACTTTCTATAAAGAATGAAAAACGAAAAAACTCTACGACTGGTTAACTCTTAAATCTCAAATATAAATTTCATTGTTTGCATTCGAATATGTGTTGTAGATTAATAAAAGTTGACTGTATGCATTTTAGAGCATTTAAATGAAATGATACATTTTGTGATTCTGAGATTTTTGCTGAAATTGAAGTGTTTGTTTACATTTAATGAGCGGTTATTCTGTTAGGAATGTATTGTTTTATTTTATTTTATTAATTTGCTTTGCATTGGAGTTCTCTGCTATAATTTAATGTATATTTCACACGTTGAATGAGATTTTTATATCATTTCAAATATAAAATTTTAAATTAAATTGGATTTTCAATTAAGCATTGGAAACAAGAAGCTCGGGCATTTTTCTTTCTTTTTTGGTGTGTGTGTGTGTGTGTGGGGGGGGGGGGGGTTGCAAACTGTTTCAAGAAACTATTATGTTATGCTGATAACTGTTTTAAGGATTAAGCAGTGAAGCCATCTGTGATGAGAGCCGTAGATAATTATTTTTAAAGAACTAATGATACCAATCATGTGGATAAGAAATTGCTTTTGCGAGTGCCACTCCATGTGTGATCACAAACACCGTGTGGGGAGCAGAAATGAAGGATATTCATAATGAAGGATTTCTTTTTCCAGTGATATTTACTACATTCTTTATCGTTTAAAAAGTGACAAATAGACATGCTGTCCATCCAGAATCCTGTATACTGTTCGTCTTAGCCGCCGATGTGCGGTTGTCAAATATTTCAGTATTTCTTAGCAATAAAAACGAAGGGAGATAAAAAACAGTAAGAGTTTCATACTCAATTTTTTTTTAATGTTGGGATCTCATATACTGCAAATTTTGGGGAATCTAGTGTTATATTTTATTTAACACAGAAATAAAAATGCAAAATAGGCTGAATCCAATTCACTTGAAATATTTTATTTAAATGGAAAAAATTGCACAACAAAGCAGGGATGGGATCCTTTCTGAAGGAGTGAATCATATTTTATAAATGGGAATAATTTGTTATCATAAAGCAGAGCTGATTGCAGCATGGGCAAACTGGTCTGTTTCTATGGGTCTTTAGCTTTACGAGTCCCTAAATTTGATGTGAATTTTCCATAAAGCTGATATTTTAAAATTGTTTTGATCTTATACTTATTTTAATAAACATTTTTTACTTTTAGAACATGATAAGTTAAGGAAAAGGATATATTTATCCAAATATGTATTTGACAGCATCGAAGAGGCATAAATTATTTTTTTCTGAGAGTATATGAATTGTGGAGGAAGGGGTCAAATGAATACTAGGTCTTTAGACTAGAATTAATTTGAAATTCTCACTAAAAGTAATAAATGTTTTTGATGCCGTAGGACATATATATATATATCACATAAATACATATTTTATCCTATTCTAAAACTAAAAATACTGGTTACAATCATCATAAGGTCAAAACTGATTTAAAATATCAGCTTTATGAAAATTTCATACCCAATTTGGGGTACCCTAAAATCAGGGGGCAGAGAAAAATCCCAGTTTTCCCACGCTCTGCTTTATGCTTATCAGCTCTGCTTTATGGCAACAAATTATTCCCATTTGAAAAAAATTATTCAATGTGATCAAACATGGCTGAGTATATGGCTTTGAAAGAAAAGTGGTCGAAGATGGCTTCATATTAGCAAGGGAAAAAAAAAAAAAGATGGTCGCAATTAAGACATTTGAAATGTCTGAAATTCAGACGTAAGAAGTGTCTGAAAAATTTAAGACATTTTAAAACGTCTTAAAATCGAACACTCTTCTTTTAGACACTTAAGTGTCTGAAATTCAGACGCAAGAAGTGTTTGAAAATTTTAAGACATTTTAAAACGTCTGAAAATTGAACACTGCTTTTCAGACACTTAAATGTCTGAATTTCAGACATTTCTGTTTACAGTGTACTACCCTCCCCTACATTCCATTCCCTGAAAACACTTTTAACTTATTGAGGTGTCACATTTGTAGGAGTATCAAACTACGTAGATTTTACTATAAATATTTCAACATATGAATAAATTCTACTATAAAATTATTTTTAAATTAGTTGTAAATTGATTTAAACCTTCATAGAATATATTATTTAAAAAGAGCATCAATGCTGATATTACTATAAGTCATGGAGGAGAAGGTAATAAAAAATATATTACAAATGATGGTCATTAATATTCAAACTGTTTGGGACCGAGATAAAAGGTCGAATTATACGATTTCAAAAAATAAAATGACTTTTCATGTAATCACTGTAAACACTAAATCGCTAATACTTTAAAAATTTTCCAAAGCAAGCCTTGGTCTATGATTTAAATTGTTTAAATATTTTTATTAAAAAAATATCATGTCTCAAGCATGGATTATGAAACATTTTCCAACACAATCAGATTGCTATAAAAAAAACTTCGCCGTTTAATCAGGTGAAAGGCAAAATATAAGTAAACAATTTGCAGCTCTGTATATACTAATCCATAAATTTGTATAAATGTTGTATGCTAAAATTTAGTTCAGTTAGGAAACACATAACACAATTGAAATTCCTCGTCAGCAAACGGAAACGTACTCGAATTCCTTTATGCAGTCCTGTATATGATCCATGCCATATAATTTATACACACCAATAATATGAAAAAAAACTTTAATTTTAAAACGCATACCACAATGGTAAACGCCCCTCCAGCACTTATTGCTCACAGACAGTACAGTAACTGAATTTTCTGTGTGTCCCTGTAAATATACGATAATTGCTATACACACCCTATTCGTGAGCAAACATTTTATAGTGGGCCTCGGTGATGTATATCAATTTCAATATGTTTCAAATAGTATAACATCATTCAAATTCATTGCAAACGATTTTTCCCATAGACCATAACGTAACTGATTTTTTTAGCGTCCCTGTAAACAAACCATAAATGCTACACTCTTCATTTTCTGTTCCTAACATACCATAATAAACAACAATAACACATATGAATTACATAGTAATCAGGGTGTATTTAAACGAGTTAAAGCACATACAGACATACGGCCAGACATATGGCCGGACGACAAGACAAACTAATTACATAAACATTTTTCAACTGTTTTGGAAAGTATTAAAAACGCTTGTTATAATTGAAAACGCACCTCTAGCAATTATTGCTCATAGACTGTACTGTAACCGATTTCTTTTGTGTACCCCTGTACATAAACAATAAATGCTATGCACACCATATTCTATAATAAGCACCTTGTAGTGTACTTCTGGGATGTATATCGATTTCAATATGCCTGAAATAGTGTAATATCAATAAAATACACTGCAAAAAATTTTCTTCCATAGACTTAATGTAACGGAATTACTTTGTGTGTCCCTGTAAATAAATTATAAATGTCATTCCATACTACATACATCAGGCAGGCGGCTAGGAAAATCGAATTCAGACGCAGTTTTCAACTATGTTGGAAAAACTTAAAAATTATGCTGGAAAATGTTAAAAACATACCTTAAGTTTATCGTAAACAGAAGCATAGTAATCAGAAGAAATTGAAATGCATAATGCACTAAAAAATCTTAATAAAAATTTTTATTTTTTATTTTTTATTCGAGAGGTGTTTGATGTATTTTTTTATTTCTACGATTTTGAACGAATCTGCCCATTATGAATAATTATTTCAGTTCTTTCGTTTCTGAAGAATCCGTTTAAACACAATTTTTAACAATATTAATTGAATCCTTTACTGGATTTTCAATGAGACGTACAAAAAAGATTGAGAGTCTCATCATCTCACCGTGATGTTTCCTGAGTCATTTACGTTTTTATTTTCTCTGCCTGTAAACGATTTAATAATTTCTTTAACATTTATTTTCCCACAAATTCGAAATTATCGTCCACTGTTTACATGTTGGGAAAATGTTTGATTGTGATACTTTGATAAGGAACTCTAATAACTTCATTGTCGCTACGTAGTTCAGTAATTAGGAATTTCGATGAGGAGTTCAAATCTTAAAACCCATTATGGGTTCTTATTTTGACTTTGTATTAAATTTGCAATTTTGCATATATTTTATCAGTTACTGATAAAACGGATTAATTTATAAAAATAAATAAAAAATATTCATAATTTTCTAACAATATAGCAGCTTTATTTAAAGTGCTTTATTTTTGACGATATTATTATTATTATTATTATTATTATTTTAGAATTAACAGATGCGATAAAAATAAGTTCAAATAAACGGTCTATTTTAAACATTATTTCCAATTGGAGGTTTTGTAGGTCTTTATAATAAATTCGAATAACCGAGTTCGATTTATCCCGACTCGGCTATACTAGTGAACTTTTCTTGCTACTTTTCATATGGAAGTTGAAGATCTTAGATTTATTTACACCTAGCTAGAAACTTCTATTAGTAGTAGTAGCTACTATATGAGTAGTATACTTCTATTTACATTTTTTAATGTCATCTGATTTATAGGGAAGAGAGTTTAACAAACGTTAAGGACTTTTTAAAACATTTGTTCCTTAAGAGTTTTCAGTGATTTCCGGCATTAAAAATATGTTTTTCTGTTTTAGTGTAGAAAACTATTTAAAATTCACTGAACATGCACTGCGGCGCACCGTGCACTAAATTATGAAGTCCAGGCAATAAGGGATTTTATCTGGCAAAATGAATACTAGTTCTGGATTTCGACTCACTTTATGTTTTTTGGGTCGCTGAATCCGAATTTGTAACTTCCCACCAAAATTTCACCCGGCATCCCCCGAAAAAATTGATTTTTTGAAAAAATTTGGTTTTTGAAAAAAGCGCGCGGGGAATGTTCCGAGGCAGCCCCCTCTCTCCCCGTTTATCCTACGTCATAACGTCATATATCCTATTTGTTGCAAATTTTTTCTAGTTTCTGAATTTCGTAATGCTTTTCCCCTAAAACAATAAGAAATTTAAGTTAAAAACAACTGTTTTGTGGGGGAAATTTCGGGGGGTAAGTTAAAAATTCGGATTCAGCGACCCATAAAACTTAAAGTAAAACTTAAAGGAAAGTTCGGAGGGAAGATGGGAGGGCTAATGTAAACGTGTGAGTGGTTAAGTGGAATTGCGCAACTTAGTCCACGCAGCACTGCGGCGCATGTTCCGAGGCAGATCCCCCCTTCCCCTTCATCCTAAGTCATAATGTCATATATCTAATATGTTGCAAATTTTGTCTACTTTCTGAATTTCTAGCTACTTTTCCCCTAAAACAATAAAAAAATGGGATTTTTTAATAAAAACCTTTTTTGGGGGGCTTTTTACCAAAATTTGGGGGGGGGGTTGCCGGGGGAAATTTTGGTGATAAGTTACAAATTCGGATTCAGCGACCCAAAAAACATCTAGAAAGCCGATTTCCAGTACTACCATTAATTTTGCTAGGTAGAGTCCCTATATGGTCTCTATTGCCTCGACTATATACTCTAGCATTGGACGTTACGGACTCAAGCGTATATAGTGTTCGTACAGGTACTTGAATTTTCAGATTAAGAAATTCTTCAGTACCAGTATTGTCTTATAGAAAATACATCCTCAAATAAGGCGAAATTTCGCGCGTTTAAACTAGATTTATTTTTCTATAAAAAAATTACTGATATTTGGCCTTGAAAATAATGGTACCCGTACGAATCCTGGTATACCCCTGCTCATAACGTATACGGTTCTTTTAAAACTACAACACTGAATTATTTGAAGATAAATTTATTTTATACTTTTCTGTTTTTTTTTTTTACTTAGCATTAATGAATGATGAAAAAAAATAACTTCAGATTTTAGCCTTTTACGTCTGTTGTTTAGAATGTATAATACATAATTTTTTTTTCAAAATTTAAGCTAAAATTTAATAAATATAAACCATTGAGGAATATTAGCGATGGCGTAAATTCGGATAAGTAACAGTGATTATGTTTATGATTATTATTACAGTTATATTAGATTGCAGACACTAGTAAAATTTTGTCTCTTTTGGAGCCGTAGAATTATCGCTAGAAACTTCTGAATAGGTGAATTTTAATGATAAAAATCCTGTGAATAGAGTTTAGTACAGAAATAATGTCTTATGGTTTAATTGAGCCTTTTATGCATATTTCGATTAAGTGGTCGATGTTGCGTAATCTTTCTATTTTTACCTCAGCTCGGGAGAGTGGGGAATCACGTGACGTTTTTACATTGTTTTTTCTAGTACCTCTTTGCATAAAAACTTATTGATTTGCTCATAACATTCTATTGATTATCGTGATTTCTTTTTGTAAAATGACAGTATACAGTAAATTCTCTGTAAGGCGGACTCTGTGTAAGACGGAAATTTGTCTAACTCCGAAAGATTCTCGGAAAGAGTCCCTGCGAATCCATGGACATAGAGTAAAATTTCTATAAGGCGGAATATTGTCAACCACGGAAAATTTCCTCGGTCCCGATCGATTCCGCCTTAGATAGGGTTTACTGTATATTTAAAATAAATACTTATAATATGAGTTCGATTTACTAAATACTAAATATTTTAATGCTATTTCATCTGCTTTGTTTTACATTCGTATTTTTAATACGATCTCGTATAATTAAAATAAACGGTCAAGTGCGAGTATTACTCGCGCTCAGAGAGTTCCGTACAGTAAATATGTGAATTATTGCCGGTATTATTAAAAATATCTTTGCTAAACAAATGATGAGACTTTGTATAAAACTACACAAAGTAGGGTTGGGTATAGCTGTATAATACTCGAAAAGTATGAATGGGTATATCATAAAAGTTCAAAGAGATATGAAGCCCAAATTATCTCAAATATTGCTATTCTGTATAACTCTTTTTTAAATGATATCCTAATCCGTTTTTTATGAACTTTATTCGGTACTGAAAATAAAAAATAGTGCACATTTAAGCTTCATTTGACATTTTATAAAACTAAATTCAGCGTAGTAATAATCTCTTCTTTTTACAGTGTAGCTAAAACAAAACCCTTGTTCAAAGTTTAAACTTGGCATTGTGCTAAGCGCGCTTCGAAAGGGGGTTTCAAAGTTGCAACGCCGCCTTGGTCCGTGCCGCGCTTTTTCAGATAGGTTTTTAATTAACATTTAAAGGCACGGCAGGCGTATTGAGAGATCCAGTCAATGCAAACTAGTCGCGACTCCCATAGTATTTATGTGTTTAATTCTAATTAAATTAGTCTGTATTTAACAATTTGACGTTTATTTCTTTTATACTGCTACTGGATATTGCATTACACAAATATATCATTAAAAGTTGTTATCTAGGCTTTAAAAACCGATGACACGCAGTGTACGCCGCCCCTGTTATTATGTATGTCCAAACCGTCCGTGTCTTTAAAGGTTATTATCTCGGCTAATTACCGACGATTTCTTTCGAAAATCATTATTAAGAATGCTTTTATACTTCTGCTAAGACAGGTACCTCCAGCGCTCCTCAACACTTTTGCTAAATGCCCGCAAATCGAAATTTGTGTGTAACGGAAAAATGCGCTTTTCTCAAAAACTAATGTGACCTAGGGTAATCGCTATAATTTTCCTGCAATGTTTAACTTAATGTCTACTACCTCTAACTTTTTCATAATTTTAGTTTCATTAGATTCGAAAATAGATGAGGGGGAGCATATTTTTGTACTGCATTTTCGACGATATCTCTGAAAATATAATACCTAAAATTAAAAGAAATGTATTTTGTAGTTCAGCGTTACGAAAGGTTCCTTACGATACACACGATATATAAAAGAAAAGATTTTTTTTCAAGTAACTTAATTAGCCCCTCTGCATTTTCCCTAAATATATTTGTCAATGCGTAATAGTCTGTAAATAGGTGGGTCAATAGTTTTTATTACTTCCCCCAGTTTGATCTTCCCACATTCCATATAGTTTACGAGTAAAATGGCTGTGACAGACAGACAGACACAGGAGTGATCTTATAATGGTTCCGTTTTTACTTTTTAAGTACAGAACTCTAAAAATACTTCAGGCTTAAACAGAAAGGCTAGCTTTTTAAAATTTCAAAGGAAATAGGGAGGCTTGTAGTTGATCCCTGTGTCGGGTCAGGTTTATCCGAATTCGACCCGATGCGTGGGTCAGGTTGACGCTAATTTTTTTCGTTTAAGGTCGGTTGACTTTGAATGTTTTAATTCAGGTTGTTAAGTTTTGACTCGGGTTCAAAATGACGAATTTTATCCAAAGTCCTGAAATTTTTCAAATGAAAAATAATAATATATTTTAATATTATTAAGTGTATATGAGTTCATTTTTATACAACAAAGATAAAATTGATATTAGAGAGTTAATTGCAAACTACTTTTCCATTATTACATTAAAATATTGAATAATTTTTTTCACATCTGATTTCTTACAGAAATTATTCTACCTCATGATATAAATGAGAAAATATTTTTTTAATTTTTTTTTTATCCCATCAGACTTTTATATAACTATTATTTTATTTTTTTTTTCTAAAATTTATTCAGTTTTTGACTTGCATAAGTCTGACTGGACCAGATAAGACCACTGGTCAGAATGGTCAGAAAAAAATGGCCATAATTTTTTAAAAAATTATGGCCATTTTTTCCCCATTCTGACCAGAAAATCAGAGTTCTAACTTTTTACGACTGCTCTTTCATCTTCACCTAACGCTTCATTTATAATGGCTGTTTCATAATAATAGAAGCCACCAGTCCATCAGAAGTAAATGAAGTAATAGAAATGTCGGGGGCGACACTAAATTCTGAAAAAGCAGAATTCCTGTCCTCTAGTTTTTTTTACGGAAATTTCGAAAAAAAAAAAAAAAAAAAAAAAAAAAAAAAAAAACCGGAAACTTCCATTACGGAGAATCCGGGATGAGACGTGGAAAACTTCATTTTAAACACGGATATTTCCGTGACGGAAATTATTCTAAAATTCACAGGGGTAAACCGGCAACTGTGCTGCCAGCAATTTTCCGTTTAAGACGAATTTTTTTGTGAGAGTGTTGAACGCCCAGAAATTTGGTTCAAACTTTACAAAAACAGTTCACACCATATTAAAAAAAAATCTATTTAACATTTTATTTAACTTTTTCCTGTGTGGTTTACATCTCACTTATTTTTTAAAGACTTTCTGGTTCAAATCGACATTTAATCATTTTGTTGGAGTCGGATCGACCCTTGCTGGGCGTTCTAGTGCTAAAGCGATTTCTCAAAAAGGAAAAATATGAAAAAAAAATATTGAAGAATCTACATATGTATACAATAAATGATTTATCAAATTAAGCTGTAGAATCTTGATAAATTTCTCACAATAAAATTAAAAACTTTGAGTTTTATCACCAAAACCGTTCGATTTGGCGAAAATTATGTTGACACGATTTATGAAAAAGAAAGTTGTGAAGCGCTGATGAATGTGACGATTTCGATACTGCTTTTTTAAACAAATGAACTGTGCAATTTCTTTGAATTAAAATGTAACTAATAAGAATAACATACTTTCTGTAAGTTTAAATGATTGAAGCAAGTTACGTGTATTAATTATTTAATTTTCTTTTTTAAATATTATTTTGCAAGCTGCGACATCTGTTTATTTTATTTTTCATTTAAGGTGAATTTTAAGCATTTATTTTTCAATTTCAAAAATTAAAATGCTATTTTGTTTACATTTTTCACATGATGTCACGGCTTTAAACATATAAAATATCGTCTTCAAGTTAATTAAAGAATATATAGGGGAAAAAACTGGTATTTACAAAAGAATGAAATAAGTTCCATATTAAAAAAACATAATTAAAACAACATGAATAAAACTATTAACGTATAAGAATAATATGAAGAAGCTCCTGGAAGATTAGTTGGTGGTAAATGTCTCAATAATTTGATTGCTCTTTTACTGTGCACTCTAAATTAAAATGTCTGAAATTCAGACACTTAAGTGTCTGAAATGGAGTGTTCAATTTTCAGACATTTTAAAATGTCTGAATTTTTTCAGACACTTTTTGCGTCTGAATTTCAGACACTTCAAACGTCTGAATCGCATCCATTTTTTTGTAAGCATCATACGTAGCCATGTTTGACCACGTTGAATCCTGGAAAAATATTTGGCTGTGGTCCTGCCCCTCCCCCCCCCCCCCCCCCAATACAGCCTGATTTTTTTGGTGCTCTCAGTTTTGGTATACAATTTTCGTTACGTTGATAATTTAAATCTTTTACGACATTGTACTGATTATAATCAATATCTTGAACTTCAGGAGTAGAACAAGATTAAAAAACAAAAAATATTTATCTAAATATTAGATTTTTTTAAATTTATTTTGTTTTTAACCTTATTTTACTTTAAAAGTTCAAAATATTGATTATAATCAGTACAATTTCGAAACAGATTTAAAATATAAGCTTTACAAATATTGCACATCAAATTTGGGGGCACTACAGTCGTAGGGGGACGGGGCACTTCCCAGTTTGCCCTTCCTTTAATCAAGAAGTACTTTTGCAAAAAACGCAACCCTGCATTATAGTTGTCTAAATTGAGATGTCCGGTATTCGGGAGTATCCGTTGTGGAGGTTAATGGACATTCTCGAATAGCGAACACCTCTATTTAACGAATACTTTTTTAATCAGCAGACATACATATTTGTATATTTTTACCTCAAAAAAGTAGACATCTCCAATTATCGGACAAATTCCGCGGTCCCGAAGTGTTCGCTATTAAGGGCTGTTAAGGTACATAGATAAATATATATATATATTTTATAATCTTGTCCTACTCTAAAAGTTCAAAATATTTATTATACTTGGTTGAATGTGGAAAAAGATTTAAAATATCAGATGTACGAAAATTGCAAAAATCCCCCCCCCCCCAAAAAAAAAAATGAAAATATAAAAAAATATATTGCCACATAGGCAATTTTACATATACATCACTTGATAATCACAACAGCCATTTAACTATGAATAATGAAAATAAATAAATAAATATTCTACTTTAATAACATTGGGGAAAAAATGACTTTGGTATTTTGTTAAATATATTTGCGTTTTTAAACTTGTCCTACTCTAAAAGTTCAAAACTTTCATTATAATCAGTGCAAGATTTAAGATATCAGCTTTACAAAAATTCATGCAAAATCCCCCCCCCCCCCAAAAAAAAAAAAATAAATGAAAATACTTATTTAAAAATTATGTTTTTAAAAAATTTATATTTCCACATGGGCAAGTTTTTATGTAGATCAGAGGGTACTCACAAAAGCTATTCAACTATCAATAAAAACAAATAAGTACATATTCTATATTAAAAAGATGAGGAAAAAATAACTTATGATTTCCAAACTTCTTTCGTCTTAAATATATACAGTAACATCTGTCATTTTTGTATTTTTCGTATAAGTGCATATAAATAAAGTTACCACAATTTTAAATACGAAATCTAGTTAGAGGTTTTTACTTTTTCCCATTATAAATTTCAAATTACTTTTTTATTAAAAATAACAAAAAAATCAGTATTAGAGTTGATTGCAAATCAAATACATATGTATATTTTTACAGGCAGCTTCATATAATAGACCAGTCTCATTTACTTTATTTATCTTTTTTTAATCTGCGGTTTTATGCCAGGAAGTAAGAAAGCATTAGGTCATCTTTCAAAGTTTTTTTTTTCTTTACTTCCTTGTGGCCGTCATTTACTGCGAGATAAAAATTATCCATTGAAACTAAGAACTGACATTGAATATATAATTCGTAATAAAAAAGAACGTCATAAGTTTAAAAATATATACTTCTAGAATTAGTGGGGTTTTTTGCGAACAGATTCAAAACTAATTAAATTTCATGCAGGATTTTGTTTAGTACAATAAATAAAATCATAAAATACACTAATTTTACTACTATAAAGAAACTTACTTGAGTTGCTGCAAGAGGTAAGAAATATTCCTCGATTTGAAATTTTAAAAACTACCACAACCACAGTGAGGGAGAAAGACTTTCATCAGTTTAAAAGGTAATCCCATAATACATCCGACTAGCCATATTTAAAGAATGAGATGTTTCATCCTAAAAACAGGACCCGCCAGACAAAAGTTTCTTTTTTTTTGCCAGCTTCGACAGGACGAAGATGAATAACACAATATTATTGATATAAATTGATACGAGTTAACACTAAGCCCATTGCACACGCTTTGTAGAATTTCCGGGTGTAATCTTCAACCGTCGTCTACTTCTGTTCTGTGTCTATCCCGCCCTTGTATCGACGACAGCTTCTAAGAGACATTTGATGTCGAGCACACACGTCAGATGTATGTATTCAATAAATAAATACTCCAAGTTAATACGAATTAAAATCACAGTACTTCACATTTCGCAAAAAACGAATTAAAATACACGCGTACATAAAAACAAACTTTGTTTGAATTACAACGTATACCACTTCGAACGAAGACATCTAAAACGCATGCGCAACTGGGAGTGCTAGTGCCCCCTGGTGGTTATTGCGTCGGAAGAATCAAAACGTTTTAAATTAAGACACGTTTAAAGCAATGAAGTGTCTTAAAATAAGACGTTTGCGGATATTTTAGACATTATTCTCAGTTCGTTTACACCATGGTCATAGTAAGACGCTTATGTATCTTAAATTAAGACATCTATAGTGTCTTAATTTTCAGATTAAGACACTTAAGTGTCTAAAATTCTTTTTCAGTCACATATGTGTCTAAATTTAAGACGCTTCTATTTGCAGTGTGGTATACATTTGTTCATTCGTAAAATGCACTGTAAAAATTTGCAGCAAACTGTTCAGTCATTCGGCCGTTTTTATAGAAAATGTTTACATAACCGTAATTTAATTTTATTCTGACCACAATATGGTCTATATTATGGTAGATACGCTTAATAATATGGTAAAGTAACCGATATCTTAAAAAACAGACGAATGACTCGACAGACTTCTACAGATATTTAACAGTGAAACACTAGAATAAATGTATTTGTAAGGAATAGACTTGATTGCAGAAATAGTTTTTCTTTCCGAAATTTGTCCTTTTTCGGTTTATGTTTTCATTTAAAAAATTTCGTTTGAAATTTATAAAAATATTCATTTTCCTACGTTTTTACACTGAAATGAAATATTATTCTAAATATAATTAATTAAAACATTTTTCTTTAGTAATTTTTTTCTTTTCCTTTTTGTACATTTCTGATCTGATTGATAATTTAAGATTATCATTAAACGTATAAAACAACATTTTTATAAAAATTTCATTACGTCATTTAATACGTAGCCACTTTATCGATGTTTTGCCGCATAAGGAATTTTTCATCATTATTATTTTAACTAACGTAATAGAGAGATTCTGCCGAAAATTTTTTACAAATTTATATACATCTACATGAGTAGTATCTTCAGTGTTTTTATTTTCAAACTTTTTCGAGTATGCGCTTATAAAGACGAAACAGGCCTATATATTTCTGAATATAAGTTATGTGAAAAGGGGGGCATTGTAAAGAATTAAATTTCGTATTTTAATATGTATATCTCCGTTTAAAAAATGCCCTATCTGAAAGCTGTAATTAATTTGCATAGTTTTTGGGATGTGAAGTATCTTTGTATCATATATAGCTTAAAAGGTAATCGCCATTACCTGTATTTTGACCTAGCTGACCCACCATGTGCCGCCCGAACCAGCTAAAAAATACGTAAAACATGAGAAACACTAAAAATGATATTAGAAAAATCGCGAAATTTTTCAAGAATCGCTGCACGAATTCTGAATAAACGTTATTGAAAAAGAGGAGATAAAATTCTCATTCGCGCTAAAAGACTGGAAGCGGATTCCTTTTACTTATGTACAAAAATCACATCAAACGCGAAAAACTTTAAAAATAGCATTGAAAATCTCATTAAGAATAGCTAAAAATTCAAAAATTGTGGGATAAATTTTAATGTATTAGGCTAAATTTTTTAAACCGAATTTGTTTTACGAATATCAAACAATCACTGCGAAATGCGAAAAAAATGCTAAAAATCGCATTGCAAATAGCATAGAAAATAAAGGAGGTCAAAATGTACTATATTAGGTTAAAAGTTTCAAGTTTAATTCCTTTTACGGATGACAAAAATCACAACAGAACGCGAAAAATCGCTAAAATTCGCATTGAAAAACGCATGAAAAATCTCTGAAAATTCAAAAATTTCGGGGGACAAAATATTCTACATTCGACAAGTTTCAAACTGAATTCCTTTCATGGATAGGAAAAGATCGAAACAAAGCGCGAAAACACACTAAAAATTTCAGGAATATCTCAAAAATCGCTGTATGAATTTACAATAAAATGTATTGAAAAGTGGATATAATTTACTGCATTGGACTCAATGCTTGAAACCAAATTCCTTTTACTAATATATGAAAATCGCAGCATAACGTGAAAAAACGCTAAAAATCACATGAAAAATAAATTTTTAAAAATCCATAAACTGGCTTAAAGGTACATAACTACAGACATTAGAAGTACCTTCCTGCGAAATCTTGTAGCTCTACTGGAGCGGTTTCTTTAGAACGCAGCAGACAGACAGACAAACTTCTTTTCTTATTATTACAGATTACCCGGAATAAATTATATGTATAACTGTTGCGGTGACGCTTCCAAAAGATTAGAATGTGTGCTTCGAAAGAATTTGTATATAAGCATAACATTGTGAATATAAATAAAAAAGCGTATACAGAAATTACCGGCAAATTTTTGTTTTGGTAACAATGATATTTCTCCGATTTTCAAAAATAAATATACAGTTTGCTATTGTCCAATTGCTATTTTAATATACAGTGTGATTCATAAATATCGAAACAATAGTCTGTCTCCTTAATTATTGCCCCTAGGCATATACTTCCAATTGGAAAGTTTCATAAAAGCTAGTTGGATGTGCCAATTCCAAAACTTTCTTCTATCTCATGTCAATATTTCATTTCAATTAGTTTTATTAGTATTTTTATTAGAATTATGCATAACTTCATACACTTTTCGATGGTACAATATTGAAAATTGCACAAAAATCGTTATTACAGCGCCCCTACCGGCGTAATTTTTCCAAATTCAGGGAGGATCTTCTTGCCATGGCCAAAAACGTACACAAAAAAAAAATTGGTTCAATTCTATGCATAACTTCATACACTTTTCGATGGTACAATATTCAAAATGCACAAAAACCGTTATTACAGCGCCTCCTAGCGGCGATTTTTTCCAAATTCAGGGAGGACCTTCTTGACATAGCCAAAAACTTTTAAAAAATTGGTTCAATTCTATGCATAACTTAATACAATTTTTGATAGTACAATAGCGACACACGGACATACGGACAGATGGACAAACGAACAGACGGATATTTTGTATAAACATGTTTTTTGTGATCTCTGACTACTAAAACGTATAAATCTGTCAAAAACCAGAAGTCGAAAAAAATTTCGATTACAATACTTTCTTCTATTGCATATAGAAGAAAGTAAAAAATGTGGAAAATTTAATGACATAAGTTGCAACTAGAGGTTTGCACGGGCCCGGGCTTGGCCCGAAGCCCGTAGCCGGCGGAATGAAGGCAAATTTTCCAACTGGTCGGGCCGGCAGAATTAGGACAATGTTTTCAACGGGCCGGGCAAAAAATTTGAACGGGTCTCCAGGGCCAGGCCGATAAAAAAATTAATCGGGCCTATCGGCCCGATATAAGAATTCAAGCGAAGCAGATAAAATACGAGCCATTTTCAATGAATATGATTTTCTCGAGAAGTATAAACGTGCGTCACGAGCCGATGCGAGTTTAACAACATTAATACAGATATGTAACATGTCCATCGTAGAGATCGGCATCCTACAGTTACAAGATGTTAGATTCTGGGTTTAATTTTTTTCAGCAGACTCGTGCCGGGACGGAACTGGTCTTACGATCTCAAGATATGTAGGACAGGCATTATGTTTTGTAAAAATATTAATAATGATAATGAACTTCTGTTAACAGTATCTTTGAAAATATACCTTAAGGTGGTTCTCATATTCACTGCTCAACAATGCGAAACTTTCAGACACATTTTCTGACTCATTTTTAACTATAATGGCATAAAATTAACAGGCCTGACTATTGAAGGCATTTGGAAACGAATAGCTTTCTCCATATTTGATAAATTACTTACAGAGATAACAGAGATTCTTGTCATGTGACTATACGCTTTTCTTCTTTCCTGTGCTATCGCTTCCGGAAATGCGATTCAAAACGCTAACTTTGGCAGTATTTTCAGAGAAAGATATATTGCTTTTACCTATGAAAAAAACGGCATTTACATAGTTTCTGAATAAGAATACTTGCCAATCTTACGCGTTTCCGAAAATAAATGAATTCATAAATGTGTCAAAATGTAGCTCCTTTGGATTTGAGAAAAGCCTTAAAAATGAGAAAAATATTTTCACATATCTACTTTTTATTATACAGGTTCAAAAGTTATCATGTTTTTAATCCTTTATTCTGAACTACATTAACCTTTTAATGAATCCTTTTTGGAATTTTGAAATGTCTGTAGAAACGATGACTAAAACACTGTGTAATCGTTAATGTTTACTATTGTGTGTTTTCTGTTTAGCGAACACATAGTAATCTAAAATATACTGTAAAATGTTCCCATAAATATGTATGTAGTATTCATTAAAAGAATCTTAATTGTATGTTGAGAAAAAACGGATTATTTTAGTAGAAATTGAGTCGGGCCGGCCCGTGCAGACCTCTAGTTGGGATCCTCTTTGGACCACGAGGATTCTATTTGAGAAAGTACAAAACTAAATTTTTATACGACCCCCGTAGAGTAAAATTTCCAATTAGAAAATTTTTCCTTATCCATTCCTGAATTAAGGAGGTCCGGGACACAAAAATCTCCAAATTTTCTAAAAAACTTTTATTGCATTAAAAAATTTTCTGCGTTTTTCTTCTTAAAATGACGTTTAAATCATATTTCTATCTTAATTAGAACATGAGATATTAAATTTTTCGTTTTGGTGTGTTTTCAAAATCTAGCTTTCACGCAATGGTTGTGATGAAAACGATTGCGTTTTTCTTCATGATGGCTTTTTTCACCATTACCCGTATTTAAATCGTTATAACTCGAGAACCGTTAAAGATAAATGGTTCAAATTTGGAACATATCTTTTTCAATTGTTTTACTTCAATTTTGATTCTGAAAATTAAAAAAATATATTTACTTTTGAAAATATGATTTTTTTTTTAAACGTTATACCAATTTTTCTTAAATTTTTACTTTAAATATTTTTAATTTTTTTTAATTACTATTTTTAAAAATGCTGAATCTAACTTAAGACATATATATTTCTGTTTATTTAAATGAAAAAAACTTGAAATTCTACAAATAATATTTCGAGTTATAACGATTTTAAATTACCCCACTTTTTTAATGAATTTTAAATTTAAATTTTTTTTAAATATATAAGAGAAGTTTTATCGTGTGATTTTGTTTACAAATAACATGATAAACCATCACAAAAAAACTCAAAATTTTAACTCAATAAATAAAAATTATTTTAAATTGTGTCCCGGACCCCCTACACAAAAAAAGTCCCCTCGATATCTCCAAAACTCGCAGACATATTAAAATCCAAAATTCGTGATGTACGCCATTTTCTCCTGTCTCTGAGCGACAAGTTATTGACTCATTTTGATTGTGAGATAAGGATCATCTACAAATTTTACGTTATTAAAAGTCGGTTTAAGGCAGTGCCTTCTTTTGGAAATAAAATATATAGATTTTAAGCAGCTTATAGATTTCACGTAAAACTTGCTTTCAAAATATGCTGTAGGTCTGCCCTAGAGGTCTGCACGAAATTTCCCGGCCCGACCCATAGAAAAAAGATCTGCTCGGCCTGGGAAAAACTAAAAATCTCGGCACGGTCCGACTTAATTTCTACAAATTATAGTTTTTTATGTCGATATGGTTAAAAGAAAATTTGTATAGAGGAATTCCGACTAAAAATACTTATTATATCTTTTCTTTTGTCCTGTTTATAATACTCATTTTTAAAGAAGAGCCAAACGCAGTGATATTTATTTTTTTTAATGAATCTCTATTTTTATATAAAAGTTTAACTTATCATTTAATATCTTTAATCCATTTTCCATGTATTGGAGAGTTTGAAAAACGTTATACAGTAAAATCTTATAAGACGGAATCACATAGGAAAACAAGTGCGTTATATACAAGTTCCCTTTTTAAGAGGTGTAGATGTAATCATTTTTTTTCTCAGGTATTATAATATTCATTTTGCATGGATTAACCCCATTTTCCACTTAAGACAGGATTTCGATTTAGGCAGATTCTGTTTCATTGGTTTTTCGGAATTTTAATTTTTTTGCCTTTAAATCTACTGTCTTTAAAAAAATGAATTTTAAAGTTTAATTGTAAAATAATGGCAATTTAAAAATATATGCATTTTTTGTAAAAAATTTTTGGACTGAGCTAAATTTTACTGATTTTTGCACGGATCAGGTCAGTCAGGGATAATTATTTTAATACGGGTTCGGTCGAGACCGGGACTGAAAATTTCGCACCGTGCAGACCTAGGAAGATGAATGCCAGTCCCAGTTCGATATGAAAAAATACTTAAGACCCGGCCCGGCCGAACCATCAGATAAAGTAATGTCCGGGACTGGCGCGACACCGGAATACAGACATTTTTTAATGACCTCGCCGCGACGATATAAAACATAAAGTTGTGAGGGCTAAAATTATGAAAAAACCCTTAGTTGGCATGTTAGAAAAAAACCTTATTTTAAGTCAACTGACGGACATTTAAACAGTGCAGAAAGGAGGCGGAAAGAGCTAAAATTGGACTGAATCGTATGTTTAAGTTTCAGGAAAGAGTTATTTATTCACCTGCAATTTTTTAAAACTGCATTTCAACATTTTATTAGAAGTCAATCTTTGTTTAAAATTTAAATAGCGTTTTTCTGCATTATGGTTGTTTTTTCACCATTTCTCGTCTTAAAGTTATTGTAATTCAAGAGTAGTTAAAGGAAAAGGGTACAAGCTTCGAACATGTCTTTTTTGATTAACTTACATGAATTTTGTTTCGGCAAATTTGAAAAAATATTTACTTTAGTGATATGATTTTTTAAAAATAAGTTACATCATTTTTTATATTTATATTTTTAATCTTTTTATAGTTAATATTGAAAAAAGAAATCCTGAAACAAAATTTAAATTATATTTTCTTATTTAATTATATGAAAAAAAAAAATGTATAATTCTACAAATAATGTTTCGAGTTATAATAATCTTAAATTACCCCACTTGAAAAAAAAAATAATCATTTACATTTTTTTTTTTTTTTTTTACTTTAAGAGAAATTTTAGGATGTGATTTTATTTGTAAATTATATGGTTAACCACCACAAAAAAGAAAAAAAATGAAAATTTTAACTCAATATATTATTTACATGTTTCCTGGAACTTTTAAAGTAACATTATTTCTTGTATTACACGCATTTTAATTTGTGTCTAATCCTTTAAAATCTAGCGAATTATTTAAACGGTCATATCTCTGTTATATTTTCAGATATAAAGATGGAATATTTTGTGTTTAATTCAGGAATAGATAAGGAAAAATTTCCTAACTAAGAGTTTTACTCTTCGGGGGCAGTATAAAAATTTAGTTTTTGTATTTTCCCAAATAGTGTGTATTATTTAGTAATATATATATATAATATATATAATATATATGTAATATAATAGTGTGTAATATTTCCCATGGAGTTTCAAGTTACTTCATCAAATTTTGCATCTTTTTTAGGAAACTTTGCAATTGGAAGTATTTGCCTAGGGGCAATATTTAAGGAGATAGCCTATTGTTTCAATATTTATGAATCCCACTGTATAAATAAATAAGTAAATAATAAAAAAATTGCATACACCTAAACATTACATAATCATTTTTAAAGCTTATGTTTTCTGCGCTAAATTGATAGTATATCACTAGAGTATCTCCATAAGAACTGCTCACATATCCTTTATGTATTTGTAACATTTTACTTAGAAACGGAGGAGGCGGCTCCCTAAAATGGATTTCAGATAGAAAAGGCAGAAAAAGACAAATCGGCATCTTGGAAAACTACATTAGTGGGAAGAAAAAAAAATGGCGGGTTGTAAATAATCGGCTTTCAACTTATGCCTCGCAGACAGTCATTTTTTTTGCCGGAGTCAGAAACGGATAAGTAAGTATTAGAGATAAATATACAGCCAGCTCAAGCAACTCGTCTTGTAGTAAAATTATCACTCAATATGAAGATGATGCGTTTATTATTAAAAAAAAAAAAAAAAAAAAAAAAAAATCTTGTTTGGTGTTATTATATTATTATATTATATTATGTTATCTATTATTTCAAAACTAAAAGCAAACTGGGGTAATACAAAAATTTACTAAAAATAAGTAAAAATTATGATTCAATCGTGTAACTACATAACCACTTTGAAATGCATTAAGTAAGTTGATATAATTTAATAGGGATATACCGGGATTTTCAAAAAGATGGGATAAATTTCAAGAGATGATAAAGCATTATAACTTTCTTTGAAAACCATGGTTGTAACCCATTTATGCAGCCAAACATATAGGGTGTCTCACTCCAATCTGAACCCGGATTTTTGTTCATAAACATTGAAATAAGACATTTTAAGGAAATTTGCCACATACTTACCTAACTTTCGGTGGAATATAACGGTATTAACCCGTTCGGGACGAGCGTCTTTCACAGAATTTTTAATCTTTAGTCACCGGATTTTTAAAACAGAAATTTTTGCCTAATTGAATCGGGAAAATGCTCGGATTAAATAAGGTAAAATTTACAATACAATTTTACTGGTGAGAATAATCACCGATTCTGAGTAACTTACGCGGCACGAATACCGGTCGCTCTTTTCCCAAGGGGTTAAGAGACGCGGGGTAATTTCCACCGTCTGCATCCAAACAGCTCTGAACTAGCTCCAAATTTCAAAATGTGATTCGCACAATACTGATGATATTAAGGTATACTTTCAGCACTTTTCATGAAGTCATACAAAAGAAGAAAGTCTATTAATAATTTAGCTAAAATTTCTTTATTATAGTTAAATTTATGACCAAAATTCCGTGTTCGATTTGCACCAATACAACATGTATTTTTGACAAAATAAACGGATTACGACCCTAGTTTTATATACAAAACTGTTTATTGTAATATGCTATGTCACCTTATAAAGTTTGTCCCAACTTTTTATATACCTAGTATAACAAGCAATTTAAGCTTCCCTTCCAGTGACTTCTTGGAACCGTTTTTCTTATAAATGACATTTCATGATAACTTTTCCCGAAATTCTACCCCCATCATGATTATGTGTATTGTTGAGTCTGATTCCGTTACAAAAATCGCACAAATTTATAACTGATGTGAGACAAATTTGGCTCAATACAACATATTAGGCAGTCCATAAACAGTATGAAACTTTGAGCTATTAAAAACCGTAGATAACAAACATCGGAAAAGCAGGTAATAGACTGGGTTAGAAGAAACCAAACAAATTCTTGTAGAGTTATTCTTTTCCACAATGTTATGCAATATTTTGATGTTAGTAAAAATGCGCTTTTTTTAAAGGGTTCGACTTTTTCCGCATATTTACGACTAGAGTTAAGAAATTATAAGACCATTGAAAAATTTGTGAATTGTTGAAGGAGAAGAAATTGTTACGTGCCAGAATCTTTGAAACAAAAAAACTCTTATAATATCCCAGACTATTATTGACTTTTATTTTAATTCATTTTCTGTTACTTTCTTTTCAGGGTTCTCATATGTACGTGTGTGTGTCCAACCCAGGATTTCTGCGGTTGATGTTGGACTTTGCCAAATGTATCTGTATCGGCTTTTTCGCGCGTTCTTTTTCTGTCATGTTTCCTTCGGAAGGGAAGAGGTGCTTTTTCCTCTCCATCCATTCTCTGTTATTAATTACATTTAACCTAGAAATTTCATTAAATCTTTTAAAGGAAAGGAAATCTGCTTTTGTGGCTCAAGCATGCACACTATCTATTCGAAAAGAAAAAATATTGAGCAACACATAGTCAACTTTCTATTTATAAAACTTTAGGTATTTTCTTGTGACATATGCAGACGTTTTCTATGAAGAAGTTGAACCAAGTATCGGAGCGGACCCTGCGACATTTTGAGGTAAGCCAAATTCCTTATCTTTTTTTTTCTAATTTTGAAAAAATGATATATTAGAATATATAATATTCAAGAGGTCTCTCCTTTATAACAGAAATAATATGCAAATTTTATTTTGTTTATTTAAAGAGAATAAAAAGATTTCTCTACTTATCTCAACTTTAAAAATAAACTTAATTTTTATAAATATTTACTCATTTTTCTATATATTATATGAGACATCTGTTAGAAAATTATAAGATCACCTGTGAATATTTGCGTAATACATGCCAATTCAGAATAATTCTAAAACGCATGCATTCGTATTTTGTAAAGTCATTAAGAGGGAAGTAAAGTTTCAGATTTTGATTGTGTTATTCACCATTTACTTGCAAATTCCGCCGGGGAAAAGAGTTATCCCAGTACAAGTTGAGAACTTTTTTATTTATTAATCCTTTCGACTCGAGCGTCTCTTACACAAATTTTATTCCGTTGACACCACTTTTTAGGTGCGTTCGTAATTATATAAATACGTAGCACCTATAGTCGTCGTTCAGTCCGTCCGTCTGTCCGTCTCTCCGCATGTAACAGAGCAAAAACTACCCAACCGAATGGTCTGAAATTTCAAATATAGGATTGTTGCAAAATTTTGTCGAGCCATTTCAAATTTTATGAAAATCGGATGTATAGTTTAATTACAGGGACAGTCAAAAGTTTTTCTTTACATTACGGCCAATGGGAAAAATTATTGCAAGTGCATTTTAATGATATTACAGCCTTCCGAATGGTCTGAAATTTTAAAGATATAATTGTTGCAAAATTTTGTTGAGCTATTTCAAATTTTAGGAAAATCGGATGTATAGTTTAATTACAGGGACAGTCAAAAATGTTCCGAAAAAATTATTGGAAGTGCATTTTAATGATGTATCAGACTATGCACTTTATGAAGTGCAAAAAATTATACATTCAGTACAATATGGGGTGCAAAAAATAATTATAAAACTAGTTATAGTACGAACGCACCTCATTTGCCACGTTTGACGAGCAATTTCCAACTTGGTTAAAAGAAGTTTCTTTCAAGTACACAATTTCAAAAATACTCTAATTAAATAAGGCAAATTTTATTTTCCTTTATTACTGGTGCCAAAAACAAATTATGCAAAGAAAGATGCTTTCCAGTCAGACTAGACATACGAGTGCAAAGGGTTAAGGGTGCTGGTAAATATAAAAGAGAAATGGCGACTTTAATGAAATATATCAAAATGTCCATTAACAATCTCATAATTAACAAAAAAAGATTCATAAAGTAAAATAAAACTAGCTGAAAGGGGAATATAAATGGCAGTATACGTTGACAGTCGATACGTTTTTCGGCTATCTATAAAAAAGACTTTCGATTCGTGAAAATTTAAAACGTTTAAGTAAAAAAACATCACATAGCATGATTTGGAAGAGTCTTAAATCAAATGCTAATAGCATATTTAGGAAAATTTAAAAAAATCAAAACTGTTGAAACATAATCGAGAGGAAAGACTAAAACGGACTAAAAATGTCACAGCATGATTATGATCAGTGGAAACAAATTATATTTTCTGAATTTAAAACAAATCTTGATGGCCCAGATGGCTGCAAATACTATTAGCATGATTTGAAGAAAGAACCAAAAGAATGCCTCAGTCGGCATATGAGTGGGTGCAACATAATGGTTTGGGGAGCGTTTGTTCCTGATGGATTGTGTGATTTACAGAAAATTTTGAGACATATAAACTCTTAAAAATATCAAGCTATGCTACATGATAATCTAATACCGTTTGGGTCTTTATTTGGTAATGCTGAGTGGGGGGTAAGTAGGATAAAGGCTCTTGCCATGCGTCTAAATCCACTAAGAAATTGTGTTAGAAAGAAACGTCGAAGTTTTGCCATAGCCCACTATAAGCTCAGATTTGAACACAGTGGAAAACCTTTGAAGTATTTTAAATTGCAGACTTTATGCTAACAACAATCAGAAATTCATCTTCGAATAAACTGGGGGTTCCCATTGTAATAGAAGGGCATAATATTCCAAAAAGAGAACCTAAAAACCTGCGAAACTCAACAAAAGACAGAGGTTTGAGTGGTATGTTTGAGGATAAAAAAGAAAAACTGAGCTATCATATTGATTTCCTTTTTAGTTTTGTACGAGTGGGCTTATAATTTATTAACAGTATATTTTTCATCCATTTCTAATGTTTAATTTAATCATATATCGTATTATCCAACTTTGTTGAGACTTATTATAATAATTATGTTGTAACATGATATTTTATATATTGAAATTATAATTGCAACACATATTTGTTGCAAAATTAGTAAAATTAAAGCGGTATTAAAATTTCTTAACAGACTATATTACTTTATGTACAGTCATGGGAAAAAAAGTAAACACCTCCCTACTAACTCTGGAACTAATTATAATAGAAGAAAATTACTGGAACCAAACGATTAGAAATAAAGTCTACTTTTAAATTATGTATATAAAATTTGCTTAGGAGACCATCTACAAACCAAAACCAGACTGATTTTTTTTTTTTTTTTTTTTTTTTTTTTTTTTTTTTTAATAGACACACCCAATTTTGACAATATATTTTAAGTTTTCGGTTCAAACTATGACTAGAAACGAAATTTTAAGTCATTTGGATGATAAGTTTTTTATATATATAAACATTCAAAATTTAGAGCTTTTAATGTTAAATTACATTTTCATATTTTTATTAATTTCATATTTTTATCTCCTGAAATTATAATCCTAATGTGATAATTTTTTGTGTAGTTTTAATGCAAATAAACACAAACATAAATAAATTGAATTTGCAATTTTAAAATATTTTATAATATGAATTATGAATTATGAAATTAATATTAAAAAAATATATGAATTGCAACCTAAAATTGTTTTGACAGATTTATATTTATTTGCTGAAACCTGTTTTACCCTGCCTTATGCGAATTCTCAATTTCAAAATTTTCTTCCAAGTAATTTTATTATTGTTTTAATTTTTTTAGTTATTGTTTTCTCCGATACTAATGGTACGAATTTCATGAAAATTTGTATTTAGGCTAATTAAAGGGTGTAGAATTTATTTATGGTGTCAAACTTTGGTATTGCTATTTAAAAAAAAAAAAATTGCGTTTGTTTTGATTTGTAGATGCCTCCTTAAGCAATTTTTATATACATAGATCATTAAAAAGAAGACTTTATTTCCAATCGTTTGGTACCAATGATTTTCTTCTACAATAATTTGTTGCAGAGTTAGTGGAGGTATTTACTTTTTTCTTCCACGACTGTACGTGGGATCTACAAAAAACCAACTTTTCGAAAGTAAAAAAAAAAAGGATGTGGATAAAAAATAGTGTGCTATCAAATTTCCAAGGTTATTATTATGGTGCTTATTTAATATTTTCCATTAGAAAATTTACCATTTGTAAGTCGAGTGCCTAGGTATATGTTTATAGAAATCTTTCTCCTATACTACCCATATAGCCCATTTGCTTCCCCAGGACATCACCAGGAGGATTGACAATAAAACACCATCACCCCCCCCCCCCCCCCAAGGCATCCTCCAGGATGCAGAAAAATGTCAGCAGCTGCTCCTCAGGAACAGAAAATGTCCGCCTTATAGCATCCTGGCGAGCTCCCCAGGACCTCCCTCTGATTCCTCCATAGGAGGTTCTAGGGAAGATTTTAGGAAGTGATATTGGAGAAATTTGGCAAACTTCACTTAATGTGCTTTAAAAAAAATTAGATATTATTTATTTACCACGCACACGAAATCAATATTGATAATATCATATTGATAATATCAATTGATAATCAATAATCATAATTGATATATATATTAGATACGATTTTAAATTTATAACTAAAAAAAGAGTATCAATAATTATTTAAGATTACATAAATGTCTTTTAAATTTCTAATTCCTAAACAAAACTATAGTTTATAATATAACTATTTTAACCAAAATAAACAAATAAATAAATAAAATAAAATAATATAAAATAACGACTTCAGCGAAATATTTTTATAAGTTCATTTTTATTTTTTGATTTTAGACGAATTTCTAAAAAAGTATTGAACCAATTTTAATGAAATTTAAATGGATCATATGTGATCCTCTTTAAAGGATAATTAAAAAATCATAAGAATCGGTCGCATAGTTTTGGAGAAATCGGTAAATACAGATATATATACATACATATATATATATATATATATATATATATATATATATATATCATGGAAGACTGTAGTTTTCCGAGTGACGCAGCCTTAAGTTTAAAATCGTATCGTAGAACTCGTAGATGGCGGAACTCATATATACGGCTAACTCGACATCAAAGAAAACGCGAAAAGCCGCCTTTTAATAACTCAGCAGATATAGGCCCTATTGTTCTGATTTTTTTAGAACAGTCTTATACCTGCACTCTAATTCTATTCTGAAATTTTTACATTTCTAAGTGCAGTATATTTTGAGATGTAAATAGCCATTTTTAAAGCGAACGCGATGGAATGGTATGTAAGAAGTTCCTAATGTCAAAATCTGGAAAACGGTACTAACGATTTTCTTTAAATTGATATATAATATTAATCTGATTAAGATGAGTTGAATGAGACATATCTTTTATCTGGGAAAACTCATTTTATTTTTGACATTTTCGTTTCCGTTAATGCCCAGTCAACCATTAATCTCTGGTAATTTTCTCGTCTGTGATTAGTGAGTGCGAGGCTAACTTTAGCCTCGTAGTAAATAGGTTTGACGTCATCACATCGCGCCAATGAGCGCGAAGGGCTGTGACTTTCAGTAGATAGATAATCCATGTTTATTTGTGTAGCGAGCAGAAATAACGCTATAACCAGCATGGCTATAACATAGCCTACTATGTTGTATACTGCCCACGCATTTCGCCGAAAACCGTCGAAAAAGTGAAGTGGGATTCAGCTTTAAACCCTGAACCAAAACATCACAACGTGCTCTTTTTTGTTTACATTTATACCCTGCCCAGATAGCGGCTTGTTTATCATCGTCGAAGTTTCAGAATCATTGATCGCATTTTCAGAATAATAAATTAAACATATTCTTCAAGTTAACTTCGATTTAAAAGGATATTTTACACAGATTGTAGTATTTTAGGGTTCACATACTTTTAAGATTAGCTAAATTACTTATTGTTTACCTATCGTTTGGTTCATTCTGTTATTCTTTTTTGAATGTCCCGTATTTACATAAAATGGCTTGTGTTTCATATACACGTTTTAAAATTAAAATTTGGTTTTTATCAAACTACAGTTCTCATAACTGGCTTGAAGCACTTATTTTTTAAGAATTTATTGTTATCTGTAAAATGTTTGTTTTTTATATCGTCCGAACTAAAAAAAAAAGACGATCTTCCTTAAACATTAAATATTCTTATTTTTAATCAGAGAAAAAAATGGTGATCGCAGATTTAAATATCGTTGCAATATTTTATGTTATCCAAGCAATTTTGATTAAATCATGTAAGGGTATTTGTTAATCAATAAATTATATTTATTAATTATTACAAGGAACTTTATGAGTACTTTAATATATTTAAAAGAAATTCCATTAGTTTTATTGTTTCAGCAGTGAAGATCGTAAATACATTTGTGACATTGATGTTTTTAGACTATGCATGTTTTTATTTATTGGGGTGAATCGTAGAATACTCTACTCCTCCTCAACCTGGCAATAAATGCGCCAAAGTGGCAACCTTGGTATTTAGTATTAACTTGGTATTAAGTGGCAACCTTGGATGTTATAAAAACGCGCCGATTTGGCGATTTTTTGAAATCGCGCCAAAGAAGTAGAGTATTCTCCGGTCGCACCATTTATTATTCCGATAATTGTTAAAATGATATATTTTTTTTTAATTTGATGATTAGAGTTAATATTTTTATTAAACTCTTTTTGAATCTTATCTATACGAAAAGAAAATTTAAACACATTGGAATTCTCTGAACACTGCCCAGAGAGGTTTTATTGGTTCTCGTCATTGAAGTTACGGTCAGAGTCAAATTTCTGTTTTGGGCAGCGTATCAGAGTCCTCTGGCGAGCGACTTCATACATTAAACGAAAATCGGTCTGCCTGTAGTAGTATCTAAGTATGCCGGTTATAATGATCTTCACTGCTCGAGATATAGTTTTCGTCTGTGGTTGGATTTTTGGACCATTCGAGATAAAAGCCTTGCTACTATAGATCCCAAAGCTCACCCAGCTCAAACTCAAACTCTACACTATAATGATGGATTTAGTGTTTTAAGTCGTCGTTTCCTTTTGGATATGAAGTTAATTATTTTACATTTGGTTATTCCTGAGTGCGAAGCGCTGTCACTTTCAATTGATAGATAACCTATATTTATTTGTCTACTGAGCAGATGGATTTGAAATTAATTATTTACATTTCCTTATTTACATTTGGTTATTCCTAATACTCAGAAATTTTGTCAGTCTTGGCTTGGATGAACTTCTTGCACCATGATAATATATTAGCATAACTTGACCAGGTTGAAAGCTTAATCCAATTTGCTATGCTGTCAGATTTACATATGTCTCAGCAGGGCTGTACGAAGGGTGCAGTCACCCTAGGCGCGGAGGGGGCGCCAAATTTATACTACAAACCTCGTCTTTTTTTTCATTAAAAAAAAAGTATATTTACATGTTGTTAATTTTTTTTTTCTCAGTGAAAGTACAAACATCTTTCGTTTCAAAGTTATTGCATTCTCCTTTACCTCATACCGACAGAGCCGTCCCTACGGGTGTGCGGCAGGTGCGGCCGCACAGGGCCTCGCACCCGAAAAACCATCAACCAATATTTTATGAATATTAGGCAGTTTTTATGTTTTTCTATTGAAAAAGAAATTATTTTGTCCTTGTAAGAAGGTAGCCGCTGACAATTTCTTAATAGCCACTTTTTACCATTTAGTGTCCCTATGGCAGATGCGAATCCAACAGGTCCCTATGGTAGGTGCAGGAGGAGGAATAATCACTCTGATCCCCCGCCCCTCCAAAAAAAAAATATAAATCCAAATTTTTATATGGCAGTTTTTGAGGAAAATACAAACAAACGGAAATCCGAAAGTTTTCGGGTACAGAAGTGGGCGGGGGGAGGGGGGCAAACGGCCCCGATCATCCTCCCCACCAAATAAATATATATATCGGAAAAACGCAAATTTCACCAAGGGATAACGAAAAAAACGCGAAGTTCGTCAAAGGACTCAGAAAAAACATGAATTTAGCTACTGGATCGTGAAAAACACGCGAATTTCGTCAAAAGATACAGAAAAAAACATGAATTTCGTCAAACGATCAAGAAAAAACGCAAATTTTGTCAGATTATAGCGAAAAATTCGAATTTTGTCACAAGATCGAGAAAAAAGCGCGAATTTCACCACAGAATCGAGGATAAAACACTAATGTCGTTAAAAATGCAAAATTCGCCAAAGAATGATGAAATAAACACTAATTTCGTCAAAGGACCGCGAAAAAACGCTTGTCACAGGATGGCGGAAAAAAACACTAATTTTGTCACACTATCGCAGAAAAAGTGCGAATTTTAGCCTCAGGATCGTGGATAAAACAATAATTTCACCAAAGGATCATACAAAAATGCGAATTTTGCCAAAGGATCACGAAATAAATGCAAATTTCATCACAGGATCGCTGAAAAACACGAATTTTGTCAAAGGAATGCCGAAAAACAGGAATTTTGACAATGGATTGGTTAAAAATGTGAATTTCGCCAAAGGATTGGTTAAAAACATGGAAAAAAACGCAAATTTAGCCAAAGGCCGCAAAAAACTGGAATTTCGTCAATGGATCGCAGAAGTAAAGCAAATTTCGTCAGATGATTGCGAAAAAACACAAATTTTGTCACAGCATGGTGAAAAAAGCACGAATTTCGACACAAGATCGCAGATAAAACACTAACTTCGTTAAAGGATCGTAAAAAACCACGAATTTCATCTAAGGGTCACGAAATAAATGTGAATTTCGTCTTAGGACCGCATTGTAGTAAAAGCATTGTTGCAGTAAAAGATCTTTTTAATGCAATTCTCTGTATAACAGACAGCTTCTTTAATGTAAACAATGAATTTTACTCTTTAAAAAAGCCTGCAATCCATTTTGTAGAAATATTGCTACCCTCTAGAGCAGGGGTTCCCGAACTTTTAGATCGACGTACCACTGAATAGAAGTTCATACTTCCGCATACCACCAAGTTACAAACTCCATGATATTACAGAAAAACCTGTGTAAATGGAATATGTCTAAAACAAGGTATTTGTGCAGTCTTTTGTGCTCCGTCTGAGCAGATTTTACTGTAATTAATTGTATGATTACATTATTAAATTGGTATACTTAGATTGACTGCTTTATATTAACATTCAGGTAAAAAGTAGTAGTATTATTATTACTATATTATTAATATGTACATTATCAAAATATAGTGTTTTGATTTTTTAAAAAGCTACAACGCTTAATGGCATATTGGTGTAGATTGATACACATGCACTAGGATGACTCTTAATTCTGTTGTATTGTTAATGATAAGGGTGATGCTTGCTTTACCAAACATATCTTCCTCATATCTGATTCAATCTTAGTTTTAGACATAAATCAGATTCGATGTTTATGTTTATTCCTGTATTTGTTTTTCATATAAAGAAGTGACGAGAAAGCATTTAAAACAAATATATGTTGTGCTAAAACAAGCAATAATTTTCAGGGTTGTAGTGGGCATCTGCCCGGGTACCCACCCAGCTACCAGCCCGGGCTGTGTTTTTTACAACCTTGATAATTTTAGAGCTTTTACCGATATCAGAGGGTATTTTCATTTTTTCACCAATCAAAATTCTGATACCTTCATCTTTTTTAATGAAGATTCCAGCAATCCATTGTTATTGTTGCATTTTTTACTTCATTTCACGTACCAGTACTGGTATGCACACCATAGTTTAAGAACCCGTACTCTAGAGGGCTAAATTTCAAACATTATTTCATCTTTATCTCCATAATTCCGATTTTTTTAATGAAAAAATTGCTAGTGTTAAATCTGCACATCATCACAGATGTAAACAATGAAACTTTCAGTTCAGATGTAAGGGAATTTACAGAATTTTTTAATTTTATATCATTCCGTTTGTATTTCAGTATGTAATTAATTTTCTATAATATGACTGAACTCATGATTTTTAGGAAGGAAGTACAATTTATTTCTGATTTAAAAAAAAAATAAATAAATAAATAAATAAAAATTGGTAAAAACAATCTTTTTATGTATTTTAATCCAGATTTTTTGACTATTAAGACTGGCTAAACCTGAAATAAAACTTCCTTACTTTATGATTTTGATGCGAATTAATAGGTACCATTAGGAGGTAAGTTTCATTCAATAATTCAAGGAAAATGATTCTTATCTTTATAATGCAGATTTAATTATACATTATTATTTACTTGATCTTTACTTTTAATAATTTAATCATTTTTTAAATTATCTTACTTCTTATCATTTTAGTTTATTACTGTAATTAATTATTTTAATATTTTACTATATTGCAATGATTTTTTATAACTTTGATTGCATAAATACATTCAAATGACTGTTTAAAAACTGTAAACAAAGTAAGGATCAGAAATCTGCAAAATTCTAAAATCTGCACAATTTCTGGTCCCAAGTTGAGCGGATTTGAGGGAGTCTACTGCATAATGATTTTGTTCAGAGGTACTGTTTGTTTTCGTAAAGCGAAACCTTCTGCGCTTTTGCGCATGCATCAGGTCTGTTTTTATTTTATCAAAATAGGGATGATCGGAGGCTGTTTAGCTGAGTGACAACATACAGCTGGAACTTTGGCAAATACCCATCTCAGCATTACCCCTTTGGATCGTAAAATTGTCTCAGAGTTTTAGGCACAGCTTTCGAAAACGAACTGTATTTTTGATGTGTTTATAAGGCATCATTTTGTTTACATTTTAAAACTTCATCTAAATAGTTGTAATTTTTCTAATAAATATGTTACATATAATGTATGCCAGTAATATTCAGTATATCTGATGAAAATTCAATTAATTTTTTTTTAAATAAACTATATTTATTTAATGATTTTTTTATCCCTATTACTGTATTTGATCAATAGTAGTTCGAGAGCCATAATTTTATATTGTAAAATTATTAAAGTATTCTGCAAGCAGTCCTTGTTCAATCACAAAAGCCTGCCACTAAAAAATTTTAATACAGAAGATGCATAATTTTTTTTTTCAGATGTAAACAATAAATTTGCAGTTAAGAAGCACATGTATTTCACAAATATTACTATTTCTTGGAATACTAAATGTGATATATTGTCGTCTTCAACGCATTACTTTGGAGTAATGAAAACATTGTTATTACATTAAAATTTTTTGTAAATGAGTGTTATCACAAAAGCCTGCCACTAAAAAAATTTAATACAGAAAATGTATATAATGAATTTCTCAGATGTAAACAATGAATTTTGCAGTTAAGAAGCACACGTATTTCACAAATATTACTATTTCTTGGAACACTAAATTTGATACATTGTTGTCCTTTACACATTACTTTGGAGTAATGAAAACATTGTTATTATATTAAAATTTTTTGTAAATGAGTGTTATCGCAAAAGCCTGCCACTAAAAAAATTTAATACAGAATATGTATAAAATGACCTGGATGAATGATATCTCAAAGGCAATGAGGGATAGAGGTCTGGAAGAGGAATGGACCCTTGACCGGAAGAAATGGAAAAAGACTCTTGAGGATTCTTCGGATGGCGGTATCTGACGCCATAAACCGAGTTTATATATATATATAGATGTATAAAATGTATTTCGTATTTCTCAGATGTAAACAATGAATTTTGCTGTTAAAAAGCACATGTATTTCACAAATATTGATAATTTCTTGGAACACTAAATTTGATACATTGTCTTCTTTAAAACATTATTTTGGAGCAATGAAAACATTATATTAAATTTTTTCGTAAATGAATGTTATAATCGGTGGCAGCTCTTGACGATTTTTTTTTTTTTTTGGCACTAAATTCATGCCTTCCAAAAGTAATATTTTTTAAAAAAGAAATTTTTTCCTTATTTAATATAAGAAACTTCTGCCAAAAATAAGGCAAAGATTTCATTATTAAAAATAGTGAAAAGGAATAAATTTGCCAGTCATGCATTAAGTGCTCCCAAAACTGTCAGTCACGAGCTAAAGGTAATTTAATAATGTGTGACATGATCTATCAGGGCCGAAACTAAGGGGGCGAGGGGGCATGTGCCCCGGCGCCTGAACGAAGGGGCGTCAAATGAAGGATTATACTTTTGGAATGGATCATTTTCTTCTGATGGATTGGTGGCTTCCATTATTATGAAACAGCCATTATAAATGAAGTGTTAGGTGAAGATGAAAGAGCAGTCATAAAAAGTTAGAACTCTGATTTTCTGGTCAGAATGGGGGGGGGGAGAGAAATGGCCTTTTTTTACGGCTGGTTTTTCATCTTCACCTAACACTTCATTTATAATGGCTGTTTCATAAAAATGGAAGCCATCAATCCATCAGAAGAAAATAACTCGGTTAAAACAGAAACTCGGTTAAGCAGGGCTTGGATAATCGGGACACTACTTTATATTTCATTTTAAAAACGCTCCTTAGAAAATTTTTGTTGGTGTTAAGAGGGGAATCATGACCCCCGTGACCTCCCCTTTGGACCCGCCATTGTAGATTACATAGTTCAGAATAATGTGTCTTATGATTACATACTTTAAATTTTAAAATAAGTCGGCTATTAGAAAATTAATAAAATTACCTTTGTAAATATACTTTACAGAAGAGGGGGGGGGGGGGCAGGGCGCCAAAATCCATGTTTGCCCCGGGTACAAAAAAGGCTAGTTTCGGCCCTGTGATCTATACCTATTATGTATAGGTGCAGATTCACAGTCGCCATGTGACGACTAAATTTTTTGCTTCGGCCACTAACTTTCAATGTCTCAGTCGCCATACGTTATACAGGGATGCTCCTTTTCTGCTAATGGTGGATTTCTACCTTTTTTAAAAAATGAAATCCGTGTATTTTCCTTCCTACAGTCCAGAATGTTCTGTTTAACACAGAAAACTATTGTATTACATAGAAAAACAAACGTCCAAAGTGTCTTTTGATTTTATAACGCTAAATAATTTTTCACATTCACAAATTTTTTAATGTAATGTTATACGATAGAATCAAAATTAGAAATATTGTTGTCCTAATATTTCCCACTACCATGATTGCTTAGCTTTACATTTTTTTTAAATGTATCTTGTCCAACTATATCTTCTGAATGAACATAGTTAAGATTTGTATTAGACTTAATAATTAAATTTAAAGAATTTTGTGATTAAATTAAACATACCCATTTGATGTAATTAGTCTGTGTTTTCTTGTACATAGACATATGTATACATAAAATAAATTATTTTCCACTTTGAATTCAGTCCCATACAAACACTAAATTCTTTTTATGTGTTTGTTTCACAATGAGGCCACTGGTCTTTTTGGGTTTAGGAACCACTTTCTCCTTCCAGATATTGGGAATCTGCACATATACTATTATGTAAAATTTTATAATTTTCACTAGTTCTAGTTCCAAGGAATGTAATTTAAAGCACGTTTACAAGGTAAATTTAATGATGAATGAAATATGACCTATATAATGCAAAATTCTGTAATATGCAGAACTTCTCATCCCAAGGTGTGTTATAAAGATCTATCGTATTTATCTTCATATGTAATTCACTCACCAAAAACCCTAAAGATTTAATAACTGCGAGTGCTTTTTTTTATTTTTTTATGCTGGGCAGTAGGGGGAGAGAGGAGAGGAGAAATGGAGGGGAGTTAGGGCTTTATTTATTTATGTTAGTGAGCAACAAAATATTGCAGATTTTTTTTTTCAAACTAAAGTTTGAAAGATTTTAATTATTTATGTAAGCTGGAGAGATTGGTGAGAAGGGAGAAGTGAAATTTTTGGGGCTCAGGAGATTATTTTATATGATTAACTATTATTGCCAATAAAGAGCTTTAAAGAAGGATGGTGGAAGTTTATATATATATATATATATATGTTTAAAGAGCAATATTTCTTGCTATTTTTCTTAAGACAGTAAATTTTTTATTTAGTAAAATTTAACATAGCTTTTTATATCTCTGAAACAAACCAACAGAAATAACATGTAAACCTGTATGTTGTACATTACTTCCATATTTACCAAGGAGTGGTTAAAAAAAATCTCATAGCACAGTGCTCTTTAAAATTGAATATGAGGCATCCTTTTTTGCGGGGAGGGAGGGGGAGAGATTGGAGGTAAATAGAAATCCTGACTATGAATTCTTTGTCTGGTCTTTAATTTTTGTTGTAGTTGTTTTATTTTCTTTATCATTAACTTAAGAAAAGTACTGATATCAATACAAAAACCCTTAACGGGTTAAAAGTTTGTGACGCAGCACTTTATCTTATGCTCTAAGAATTTTAAATATGGAACTTAAAAATAATGATATCAAATTTTGAGTGACACTATGCTATTAATTATAATATCTATATATATTTATTTCATCATTTTATTTTTTTATAATTGCATGTGCAAAAATTATGTTCAATTTAAAAAGATGTATAAAAGTGTATTCATTGATGCATTATCATTCATATCTCTCATAAATTCAAAATATGAGTTTTAAAAGATATGATATCAAAATTTAAGTGACGCCTTGATGTTGCTTAAAACGATTAGTTTTAAAATTCAATTTAAATTTTCTTTTGGCTAAATACATTTACACATCTAAACAATACTTTTCATTTTCCAATGCACTGTTGAATATATTACTTTCACTGAATCTATATAATGCACTGAAATGTATTCATTTGAATAAATTGATTTATCTTTTGTGCCAAGCTATCCCAAAATCAAAAGTAAAATTTATGTAAATAGTTTTTTGCGCCATTGTATCCAAACTAAGTTAAATGTATGCAAATGGATAATATGACGAAAAAAACTATTTACATAAATTTTACTTTTGATTTTTGGATAGTGTGACACAAAAGATAAATCAATTTATTCAAATGAATACATTTCAGTGCATTATATAGATTCAGTGAAAGTAATATATTCAACAGTGCATTGGTAAATGAAAAGTATTGTTTAGATGTGTAAATATATTTAGCCAAAAGAAAATTTAAATTGAATTTTAAAACTAATCGTTTTAAGCAACATCAAGGCGTCACTTAAATTTTGATATCATATCTTTTAAAACTCATATTTTGAATTTATGAGAGATATGAATGATAATGCATCAATGAATAAACTTTTATACATCTTTTTAAATTGAACATAATTTTTGCACATGCAATTATAAAAAAATAAAATGATGAAATAAATATATATAGATATTATAATTAATAGCATAGTGTCACTCAAAATTTGATATCATTATTTTTAAGTTCCATATTTAAAATTCTTAGAGCATAAGATAAAGTGCTGCGTCACAAACTTTTAACCCGTTAAGGGTTTTTGTATTGATATATATATATACATACATATATGCGTCGAATTGAGAACCTCCCCCTTTTTTTCAAGTCGGTTAAAAATTAAAACAATGTTTTTCAGCTTTTGATATTTAAAATATGTATATTTCTTATGTATGTATGTAGTTAAATATGAATAAGTATAAAAGTAAAAATATAAAAATTGAGTGTTCATCTTGAAAATCATATCTAATTTTTTTTTACTGCATTTCATGTTTTTTCTCAAAAATTTCCGTTACAATGCAGGGCCAAAACTAGCCTTTTCTCCGACAGGTGAAAACATGGATTTTGGCCGCCTTGGCCCCCTCCTCCTCACACAATAGATGTTATCAACCGCCGATACCCTACGCAAAAACAAAATAAAATAAATAAAGATCCTTAAAAAATAAAAAGTTCTTTAATAATAATTAAAAAACTAGCAAGAAATAAGTAAATAACGCTCACATAGAATGAACATTAGCTTGATCGTTAAGAGTCTACACTAGTCACTCGAAGAAACGAGATCGCTAATGTTAAACCTATGGGAGCGTTCTTTTTAAAATTTCTCACTTGCATATTAATAATTTTAAATAATTTTTTTTCTTCTTTTGATTAGCTGGGATATAAATCTAACCGAGTTAGTGTTTACTGTTTCGATTTTGGTTGCAGATTTTTATAGTTACTTTCACGTTTACAAATTTTAAAGAACGCTCCTATAGGTTTAACAATTACTTGCGAGTTTCATTGTATGTCTCACACACACACACACACGCATATATATATATATATATATTAAGTTGTAACGGAAGTTTCCCGCCACAGCTAATATAGTCTTTTCAAATAGTTCGCGTTCACGTGTTTGCTTATATTTTATCAAACGATTTTTAGCATTTGAAAGAAAGAGATTTGCTTTATAACACTAATTTCTGAAATTTGTAAAAAATATCGTTGTCATTAAGTACAGGGTGTCTCAAATAGAACTATCATGCTACCAGATTAGAACCAGCATTTACTTCCAGCTTTTTCAAAAAAGTCAGCTACAGCATGTTACCGAATAATGTGTACAGCTTTAGGTACTACTGTTGTATCATATGACACTGTGAAGGTTTGGTACCGAAAGTTCAAAAACAAGGACTATGACATTCAAGGAGCAGAGCGCTCTGGCCAGCCTACTGATGTTAATAACGTCCGCCTGCGAGAACTTGTGGAAGAATATCAGTATTCGACCGCTGAAGAGTTAGCTAAGGAGTTAGACGCTAGTGCCATGTCCATTAGTCGCGCTATGCATTGCATAAACTTGACGTACAAGTTCAATCGCTGGGTGCCGAATGAGGTGACTAGGCAGATAAGAGCAGACATGTTCAGGCCTGCACTAATCTTCTCGAATATCAACGCAAGCACAAAATTCTGTACCGGATCGTCACTTGTGACGAAAAGTGGATTTACTTCAACAACATAAGCCGAAAAGGGGGTTGGTCTGCACCCGGTGAGCCCGTCGGCAGCATCGCAAAATGCAATTTGACAAACAAAAAGATAATGCTTTGTATCTGGTGGAATTGCCGTGGTATTATCCACAAAGGGTATCTGGAAAAAGGTAAAACAATGAACAGTAAGGTATACAGCAAGATGTTAGTCCGTGTTGACGCTGTTATCAAGGCAAAACGTCAAAATGAGTTCCGGCGCGAGAATGTAATGTTTCATCAAGATAATGCTAGATCGCATGTCATATATATACATTTTTGTATGAAACGACAAACAAAATCTTCATTTGGAACCCCCTTCATCTTTCTTTCTTTCGCCCGGGGCAGATTCTCCCTCTGCACCATGCATTAATTTGCCGTGTGAAGCAAACTCAGTTATGAAAAATGTACTGATTTTTTCACGCCTGATAGAAAATGCTATTAAGTGAATTTATTAAAAAATATAGAATTTTTTATCCGTTTCTTTTTTTAAGACAGGCCAACAGGAAAAATATAAACATTATTTAAACTACCTTTTTAAGATTTCAATATTGATTTCTCAACGTATAAATCTTAATATAATCTTAAACACTGACAAACGGATTTAAAAAAAAAAAAGTGTTACAAACTTCTTTTTTAATTTATAATTTATTTTCCCCGTTTTAAGTCTCTAAAATATTTCATTGTTGCGGTTTTAAGCTATTTGGCCTATTTTCGCTAGTTTTTATTTGCGTATTAGTAAATTTATTTTTTTCTTCCAATTGCCGAATTGTCATTGTAAACATATCTTTGTACAAATTTGTATAATTCTAGCATATTAGGAAGTGGATTATAATCAATTACAAAATCCCATCTTTACATCACTGTTAAAAATTTACAGCATTTTGGCAGGTCATTTGACCGTTTTTAGCGTAATTTAACACTATTCTGACCATATTATTGGCCATTTTATGGTCAGAATGTAGTTAAATTATGGTTATGAAACCGTTTTTTCAAAAAACGGTCGAATGACCTGCCAAAATGCTGCAAAAGTTTTAACAGTGTACAATAAATATAAAAATAGAAATAGTTAAAAAAAAAAAAATCACTCTTTTATAAGCATTCAATGTTGATCCTGGAAATCACGTTGGATCTTTTGACTGCAATTCTTGTTTTTTCCCAAATGTTTCAGATATAATAAATTAATTTGGCGTAGGCATTGAACTCGATTATAAAAACATACCCTCCCTATTTTTTTTCTTTAACGCTTGCACACTTTTGAATGTAATTTTTTATAATTCTAGCCTATCAGGAAGTTAATTAAAATTTTATAGAGAAATTCAATCTTTACATACCGAAAACAGGTTGAGTTAGATAAAAAGGGTAAAATTAGAAACTGTTAACGAAATTCAGGTCTGTAACAAAGCAATTTTATTTTCTTATTGTAATAAATAAAACTATGTCAATGTTAAGTCTTCATTTACCGATCTTAAAAGTTGTGTGAAAAAATTCAATGCATAGAAAATTCTTTATGTACTATATTTCATTTAATTAACGATGTGAAATATTTTGGGGGGATTTCTTGAAATATAATATAATTTTGGTTAAAAAAGCTAATATTTGAGAAGATTTAAAATGTCTAAAAGTACTGATACTTTAACTTAAAAATCAGTTATTTTTATGATTGTCATCGAATTACTGTGTATACTCAAAAACCTTTTCAAAGCAATATATTTTTTTTTCATTGACAGTAACATTTGTCGATTCTTTAGAGATGTCTGATTTCTGATGCACCGACAAAAATTTTTCCTTAGTTGCTTCTGAGCGTAGGATGAAACAGTTTGCTGCTTATTCTCGGAAAAGCGCGTTTTCTCCCTTTCGCAAGTATTGCACACATTCCAGCAGGCTACATGCATATTCATCACCTGACAAAAGTGATTGGAGGCGGGCCTGTATTATTCAGGAGCACTGATAAATGAGTAAAAATTCTCACCTTACCTCACTGTAGGCATATTTGCAAGATAAAGGGGAGCAGAGAACCCGATGAAAAATAATTTATTTTAAAATACTTAAAATAGAATGTTCGCTAAATAGAAAATATTTTTCCTAAATGGAAGTTTTAATTAAACAAGTCAATGCAAAATACCCCTGAGTTTAGAATTCTGCAGAAATTTAGAAAATATTAGAAATTGAGAAAATAATGTTATTTAGAAAATAGATAAATATTTATCTATGTTTTCTAACTTTATATCTTATCTATCACAAAATGGTTTACAAAATGGAGACTTCACTTTTATTATTAAGAATATAAATAATATTATATAAAGAAATAGGAAAAAGATAATAGAAAAATAATTAATAAATTAAACTTATGCTTAAAAAAAAGTAAAACATCTATAATAGACACTTTATAATAGTGGACGCTTCCTATTTAGCGAATAATTTCTCTTCAGATGAGCCAAACATTAGGGTCGAGTTAATAAATTTAAATAAACCTAGAATTGGTATGAATTTATATCCATTTTTACCCGAAGAATTTATACTTTTAAACGAAAGTCTTCCCAAACAAAACTCGTATCGTGGACCCCACATTATTTATATTTTTAAAAACCAAACCTGCAATTTCAACATAAACTGTACTGTTTTTAAGTGGTATTATAAGCTTTTTTCATATTTTGACAAAATAGCGAATTCTGAGCTTTAAAGTGTGCGGAATTTTTATTTCACAGCAATACGGCTACTTGAGGTAGAATTTTCTAGCCATTGCACACACACACACAACAAGGATAAACTCTCTTCTTTTATTAGTATAGATATTTTAACCTTTAATTAGCAGAAAAATTATATGGCACAGATCAGCCCCCAATTTAGAAATTTATTACATAGTTAATTTAAATAAATTGAAATGGTTCCTTGATTAATAAATAAACGGTCAAGTGCGAGTATTACTCGCGCACAGAGGATTCCGTACAATAATATATGAATTAGTAAGTGTATTATTAAAAAAAAATGCGTTGCTAAAAGAATAATAAGAATTTGTAAAAACTATACAACGTAGGGCTGGGTATAGCTGTATAGTATACAGGGTGCAAAGGAAAGTCCCTTTAACCTGAAAATACTTGCGAACGGAGAGAGCTACAGCTATAAAAGTGAGGTAACGGTACAGTAAAGCGACTAAGCCTGACCTAATGCAAACGACAGCAGCATCCCTAGTGGTTAAATTTGGAAGATAGCCATTGCAAATCGAAAACGAAAAGAGGTAGAGCAAATTTTCCAAATAGAAAATTTTAGAGCATCAATTAATTAGTACGAAACGACATTTGGTTCACACGGATAAGATAAATCGTCGCCTGCATACCCAAAAATGTCCGAAATTGATGAGCGACGATTCTACTTTACCTATTCCCATTCTGGAAATGTGGCAGTGCACAATTGCAGATTGTGACGTTGTACTGTGCTGTAATGTTTGTAAAGATTTAATTTCTAATGCATTTCAAATTTTAGAATAACCCTTTCAGGGCCAGAAGAATTCTGTTCGTAAATAGATGAAATAATTGGCTGACTAAGCATATTCAAACGAATTTCTCAGAAAACAAAAACCCGATAATTTGCGCTTTCATTACAAAAGCAAAATCTTATTAAAATATTCTTGATGCAATTGTCAGTTTTGGAATTAAAATTAGGTGGCTAGACCGTCTAGCCACCGCCCTTGAAAGGGTTAAATCTATGTCGTCTTATTCAAGAGGCTTGCAATAGATGTTCCATGCTGAGAAATGTGCATGCAGAATTACTCTCACGAATACAAACGTGTATCGTGAGCAATGGCGAACTTTTCCAACATACTGAATATCAACTTTTTATCACTGTGAGACAGTTTGTCTATTTGTGTGTGTGTGTGATGTTATCAAAATGTATTGAAATAAGTACGTATTTATAGCATAAATTGTGCGTATTTCTTCATACTTCTGACTATTCCATTCAAACGTTTACACAAAATGGCGTGCATCGATTTCGGACATTTTTGGGTAAACAGGCAAATATTTATCTTATCCATGTAAACCAAATGTCGTATTCTGTTAATTAATTGATGCTCTAAAACTTTTTATCTGGAAATTTTTCTGTTTCTCTTTTCGTTTTCGATTTGCAGTGGCTATATTCCAAATTTCGCCACTAGGGGGCGCTGCTATCGTTTTCATTAAATCGGGCGTAGTCGCTTTATTATCCCGTTCCTTCACTTGCATAGCTGTAGCTCTCTCCGTTCACAAGTATTTTCAGGTTAAAGGGACTTTCCTTTACACCCTGTATACTAGAAAAGTATAAATGGATATACTATGAAAGTTCAAAGATATATGGAACCTAAATAATAGCAAATATAGCTATTCTGCATATTTCTTATTCAATATAGGTTTTTAGTTAACATTTAAAGACATAGTAGGTGTATTGAGAGAGCCACTCAATGGAAACTATTCGCGAATCCCATAGTATTTATGTGATTAATTCTCATTAAATTAGTCTGTTTTTAACAATTTGACGTTTATTGCTTTTATACTGCTACTGGGCATTGCATTACATAAATATATCCTTAAAATTTGTTATATAGGCTTTAAAAGCCGATGGTGCATAGAGTACGCCGTCCCTGTCATTATGTATGTCAAAATCGTCCGTAACTTTAAGGGTTAATATCTCGGCTAATTATCGACGATTTTTTTCGAAATTCATGATCAACAATACTTTTATACTTTTGCTGCAATAGGTATCTCCAGCACTACTCAACAATTTTGCCGAAGAACCTAAATCGAAATTTGAGTGTAACGGAAAAATGCAATTTTCTCGAAAACTATGTGACCTAGGGTAATCGCTATAATTTTCCTGCAAGGTTTAAATTAATGTCTAATACCTCTAATTTTTTCATAATTTTAGTTTCAATAGATTCGGAATTAGATGAGGTGGGGGGGGGGACATATTTTTGCACGACATTTTCCACCATAACTTTGAAAATAAAATACCTAAAATTAAATGAATTATGTTTTTAATTTCAACGTTACGAAAGCTTTCACACGATACCCCATACGATATACAAAGAAAAGATTTTTTTTTTCAAGTAACTTAATTAGCCCCTCTACATTTTTCCTAACTATATTTATGAATATTTATTAATCTGTAAATATGTGGGTCAATAGTCTTTATTATTTCCCCTAATTTGAACTTTCCACGTTGAATAGTTTGCGAGTAAAAGGGCTGTGACAGACAGACAGACAGACACAGGAGTGATCTTATAATGGTTCCGTTTTTACTTTTTAAGTACGGAAACCTAAAAAGAAATAATATAAGAAGGAATATATATGATATTTTTTAAGAGTTAATAAAATAATTAACTAACAAAATTTCGATTTAAAGATATTTAATAATAATCATTATTTTAAATAATGGATTAAGTTAATTGAAATATTTAATTAAACTTAAAAATGTTAAAAGTTATTCCAATAAATAAAAATAATTAAAAATTCATAATAGTTATCTGATGTACTAAGCAAAATAAATCGATAATTAGTAATATAAAACTGACTTCAATAAAAATCGAATTCACATTTTTTTTTTTTTTTTTTTTTACAAAAAAACTTGATTATTTTATTTAGAATCACTCATGAGATGGCGTCAGCACTGTATCTTCCTCAATACCTCCCCAGAAATGATTTCCCAAGGAATGATCTCCTAGGTGCTTCCCAAGGAATGGCTTCCCAGGTACTTCCCGAGGAATGGCTTCCCAGATACTTCCCCAGGACTGACGTCCTCGGACGTTGCTCCGTAGGACGTCACTGGGAGCTCACTCCTGAGGAAATCTTAAAAGTCTATTCCTCAGGAAAACCCCATTTTGTCATTTTAGTGTCAGGAGGAATTTGGGATGACTTGGAGCTCCTAGGGAAGTTTTCGGGAGCTTTTGTGCTATATGGATAAATACATCATAAAGTGTTTCTAAAAATTCAATTTTTTTTTCTTGTGCCTGATGAGCTTGTCGGCCGTCTTTCCATATTTTACACTTTGTAAGCACCCAAATCCGTAGTTAAAATCCGAAGTTCGAAAATGTTACTTAAGCAGACATTTTAAGTTTTTCCCTTACGGACTTCTATGGATTCAGCTTATGATTTATTTCTTAGAGTAATTAAAGCAGTTAAAATCAATTTATTTTCTTAAAATATCTGTCTTTTTCAGTTTATCTGTTTGTAGGTAAAATACGAAGTTCGACATTGTTACTAAAGCAAACGTTTTGTGCTTTTCCTTTATAGACTTGTGTGATTAGAAATTTGTGTCTTAAGATAATTAATAGTGTCGTAGGATTCATCTTGTGATTCCTTTTTTAGGGTAATTAATTATGTAAAAGCAATGAAAATCAATATTCTTTCTGAAAATATAAGCTTTTCTCAATTTATCTGTCTGTAGTTAAAATCGAAAGTTCGAAATTGTTACTAATGCAAACATATTACACTGTAAAAAAAATTCCTTAAAATACGGAAATTGTACTGGCAATCGAGACGTCAGTACTATTTTCATATTTTAATGGAATTTGTTTTGTAAATTCCCGAAAAAAATCCGTTTTGTCACAAAATTTATGGGGGAAAAAATCCGTTAAAATACGGAAATAGTACCTGGCGTCTCGATTGCCAGTGCAATTTCCGTATTTTTACAGTGTACGCTTCTCCTTTCCGAAATTGCGTGCTTAAATATTTGTGTAAAATATGGAAAGACGGCCGCAAAGCCCATCATGGATAATTTTTAAAAATTTGAATTTTCAGAAGCACGTTATGATGTATTTATTACAGGGGAAAATTATTTCTACCAACATATACCTTGGCACTCGACTTACAAAGGGTAAATTTTCTAATGGAAAATGTTAAATAAGCACCATAATAATATGCTTAGAAGTTTAGGAATTTGATATCACACAATTTCCTAGCCACAATTTTCATCTTTTCTTTCTTTTTCTTTCTTTTTTTTTCATTTTTACTTTTGAAAAGTTATTTTTTTCTGTACTTCTTATTTCTTTTTTAAAAACAGATTACATATAATTTAAATAATCTACTCAATCAAATTAGAATGACTTCTGAAAGAACCTTTGTAAGCTGAGAACAAACACAATATGTATACAGTTTACATATCATTCATTTCTTAGAGTAATTAATCATTTAAAACCAATGAAAGTCAACTTCTATTCTCAAAGTAAGAAACTTCCTCAATTTTTATGTCATTTAATTTTTATAAAGAATAAAAATTTAGTAATAAAATAATAGAATCAAAATAAAATATAGGCTTACAGTTGGTATGTTAGTTCGTTATTTCTTTAAAAATAACGTTTTTAGCAGAACTGTTTTGCCTTACAAATACCTACGGCTAATCAGAGAATGGAGAACGACTTACAAAACAGCGCAGATTTTTTAAAAAACGGGTCTTAATGAGCTTACATACTATTATAAGAACCACCATACCAAATTTCAGGCTTTTACACCGAACGGCATCACAGAAATCGGAATTTTAGAAAGTTTTTTTTTCTGCACCCTTTTAAATTTCGAACATATTAGAAAATATTCTCCGAAAGCATTTACGTTTCAAAACTAGCAAGCATGTCAAATTTCAAGTTTACGCCCTAACAATTCTATTTAAACCGTAATTGAGAATGTTTTTAGATCGTTTTCTGCTCGTTTCACCTTTTTAAAGTGGAATTTTCTTTTTCGAAACAGTTCTAAGCAAGCATTTACATCTTAAAAGCCTTGCCAAAATTCAGGTTTCAAACAAGAGCGATGTCCCAATTTTAGAAGGTTTTTTGCTCCTGAAAATTTCGAATTTGTTAGAAACTGTTCGCTGTGAAATTTTTTCTCTTAAATGTTAAAAACCTGTAAAACTTCAATTTACTGGGAATAAGAATTCCAGATAAATCGTAATTTAGAGCGTTTTCACAAAGCTTTACATTCATTTTACCCTCTTAAATTTCTAATTTTTTTTAGAAATAGATTTTAGAGAGCGTTTACATTTTTAAAGTAAACACCATATTAAATTTTAAGTTTCTTGCCAAAACAGTATCACAGAAATAGCAATTTTTGAATGATTTTTTCTCTTGCAACCGTTTAAATTTCGAATTTTCAGAAACTGTTCAGTGCGAGCATTTACATTTTAAAAGTAAGAAACATGTCATATTTCAAGTTCATGATTTAGCAATTCCATTCAAATCGTAATTTAGAAGATTTTTAGAAAGTTTTCCCCTCATTTCACCCTTTTAAATTTCGATTTGCTTAAGAACAGTGTTTAGTAAGCATTTACATCTTATAAGTAACCACCATTCCAAATTTAAGGATTCTATCCCGAACCGTATTTCGGAAATGAAAATTTAAGTTTTTTTTTTTTTTTTTTTTTTTTTTTTTCTCCTGCACTATTATAAATATCTAATTTATTATAAAATGCTCTCTGTAAGCATTTACGCCTTAGAAATAACAACCAAGTAAAATTTCAAGTTCCTAGCCTAAACAATCTCATTTGAATCATAATGCAGACCGTTTTTAGAACGTTTTCCGCTCAGTTCACCTCTTTAAATTTCGATTTTTTACAAACAGCTTTTACCGAGCATTTACATCTTAAAACTAACAACCACTATGCCGAAATTCAGAGCTCTACCCCGAACGGTATTAGTGAAATCGCAATTTTAGATCGCTTTTTACGCATGCATCCATTTAAATTTCGAATTTTTTAGAAACTATTTTGTAGAATCATTTGCGCCTTACAAGTAAAAAGCATGTCAAATGTCAAGTTTCTAGCATTAAAAATTGCAAATGAATCATAATTAAGCACGTTCAAAAAACGCTTTTCTATTGTTTCGAACTTTTAATTTCTATTTTTAGAGAAACCGTTCTTAGCGAGTATTTAAAAGTAACTACCGTGCCAAATTTCCGCTTTCTATACCGAACAGTATCACAGAAATTTGAATTTTAGAAAATTTTTGCTCTTGCACTCTTTTCAATTTCGAATTTAATAAAAACAATCCACCACTGGTAGCCAGTTAAATCCCCTTGAATGTATACATTGCATCATAGGGTGGTCCTTAAAAAATTAACTTTTAAAATTTGTATGGGGCACCCTCCTATTTTGTTCTATGTATAAAATAAAGACTTCCACAAAAATTTCAAAATTTAAAAAAATGTTTTAAGGGTCGCTACCAAGGTTTGAATTTTTTTTAATTAAAAATTGACAGATTTTGTAATCTAATAAAAAATTATTCATACAAATCTATAGTCATTGCCAAATTAAGTCATGCTATGATATTAGGCTGCAAAGAATGTAATTTGTTTCAAGTTTCAACATATTTACAAAGTCTATTGTTCAAACAGAAACAGGAGTATTTCATGTCTACGCTCTATTTCACCTCAACTTGGCAGCATTGTGAAAGGTAGAGAATCTAACATTCCGCCTTGAAAAATAGTTCTCCGTTATTTTTTAAATCTTAAATAGCTAAAATGTGTAGGAATTTATAAGATAATGGTTATAAATTATAGAATTTTATTTTTTTATATTCGTAAAATGTCGTACTAAATGGTCATATTCGTATCAAAAGACAGAGCACAAAACTTAAAAAAAGAGTTTTCGGCAAACGTTCCTTTGACTGTTCACTGGGATTTCAAAATTTTAAAAGACATTTCAGGATCTGAAACTGTAGACAGATTACCCATTATTGTTTCAGGTAAAGGTATTGACCATTTATTTAGCTGTTCCAAAACTTCAATCAGGAAGCGGTGAGGCAATAGCTTCTGCTGTTAACGAAACATTGGAGTTGTGGGGATTACAAGCAAGTAAAATGTATGACTTTTGATATAACCTTTGTTAATACCCGATTATCAGGAGAATCTTGTGCTCTTCTTGATTAGAATATGAACAAAGAAATGATTTGGCTTGTCATCATCACATCCTTGAAATTATGCTTGAGGATGTTGTTGTTAAGTCTCTCGGAGTTTCAAGCGGACCAGACATACTGTTATTTAAACGATTTAAAATTTCGTGGATGTCTATGGATTATGGCATATTTCAGACTCTCATAACTGAAAATTTAATCAATGAAAACAATAACGCATAATGCGTCGGAAATTACAGAATTTGCTCAAAATCATCTTAATGATTTTTCAACCAAGTGATGATTACAAGAAACTGATAGAGCTTGCCATAATTTTCTTAGGAGGAGTACCCGAAAGAGGTGTTTATATTAGAGACCCAGGTGGATTGCATCGGGTTCCATGGATAGTGAAGGCCATATACTCGCTCAAGTTTTATTTATTTAGAGATCAGTTTAAACTCTAGTTCGTCAAGTTTGCTCGTTTGTGGTGAAAATCTACATTCACAGCTGGTATCAGGTCCAATGATTTATTGCTCCTGAAGAACTTTAAAAAAGACGAAAATGTAAATGAAATCATTTCTTTGTGTGCTTTGAAGAAGTTCCTAGGACATTTCCTTACTTCACAGAAGAAGTTGCTTTTCCATTTTTCGACGATAATGTCTTTTTTTAAAGTAAAAGAAAAATGGTGCATGCTTTGAAAAATGAAGAAAATTATGAATCCTTGAAATGTACACGTGCTGGTCCTGATGTCATCCTCCAAAATGAATTACAAGATTTTCTAAAAAGCAGCAATCTGAGGGGTTTTTTTTAAATTATGGATTTACCTTCAGTCGTTTTTGAAACAGATGTGAATAATTGGAATGCAAATGAATCCTACAAACATGTAAGGCACTATAGCGACTTCAGTCAAAGTTGTTAATGATGTAGTCGAAAGTGGATAGCACTCATGGAGGAATACAATAGACTTCATACAAAAGCTAAAGAACAAAAACACTATTTCAAGGGTATGATGATGGCAATCAAAATCATATCTTTGTTCATACTCTGTTCCAGAAGAGCACAAGCTTCTCTTGATAATCCGGTATTAACAAAGGTTATATCAAACCTCATACATTTAACTTGCTCGGTACTCCCTACGACTCTAATATTTCGTTAAAAGCAGAAGCTATTGTCTCACCTGTTCCTGATTGAAGTTTTGGAACAACAAGTAACTGGTCAATACCTTTACCTGAAACGATAATGAATAATCTGTCTACAGTTTCAGATCCTGAAATGTACCTAAAATTTTGCAATCCCAGTGATCAGTCGAAAGAACGCTTGCCGAAAACTCTTTTTTTAAGTTTTGGGATCTGCGTGCTCGGCTTCTGATACGAATATGTCCGTTTAGTACGCCATTTTACGAATATATAAAAAAAAATTGTATAATTTATAAACATTATCTTACAAATTTTTACGCATTTTAGCTATTTAAGATTAAAAAATAACGGAGAAATATTTTTCAAGGCGAAATGTTACATTCTCTACCTTTCAAAATGCTGCCAAATTGGGGTGAAATAGAGTGTAGACATGAAATACTTCTGTCTGTGTTTGGATAACATACTGCGTAAATATGTTGAAACTTGAAACAAATGACAGTCTTTACAGCTTAATATCATACCATGATTTAATTTAGCAATGACTATGGATTTGTATTAATAATACATTATTAGATTAGAAAATATGTCAATTTTTAATTTTTTTAAATATTCAAACGTTGGTAGCGACCCTTTAAAAATGTTTTAAAATTTTGAAATTTTTGTGGAAGTCTTTATTTTATGCATAGAACAAAATAGGAGGCTGCCCCATAGAAAATTTAAAAGTTAATTTTTAAGGACCACCCACTTTTATTCATAATTTAATTAACTTGCTCAATACTTCGCCAAATTGGAAGATTCTGATAGAGAAATCAAGAAATCGGTATTTTTATGTTAGTCGGGCGCATGTGATAAATCACCAAATATTGCACCCATCGCATTCATTCGCATTGCATTAATTTAATTTAAAGTATAATCCTTCCACTCTAATACATAGCTTTAATTTAAAACACAAATATTTAAAATACATGCCTTTTTTTATTTCATAAAAAGGTTATTTATTTAAAAGTTTTAAATAAATTTATTCTAATTTACTCTATTTTTATAAATTCTATTTAATTTTTTTTTATTGTAGTTAAATTTATTTAGTTTATTTCATAAATAAAGAAAAAGAAAATCGAAAAAGAATGAATAATATCACAAATAATTTCATTTCTTCATCCAAGCATTGTTTTTAATTTGTCACATGAAAAATAAAAACTACTACTGGGGAAGAAGGACATTTCGGTCCCGCCGTTTTGGTCCTGGCGTTTCGGTCTCGCTGCCATTTCGATCCCTAGACGTTTCGGTCCCCTACTTTCGGTCCCTTGCAGTTATTGTTAGAAGCAGTTATATTGTTAAATAAAAAAATTAACAAAGATTAAGTTGTTTTTATAAAATGTTTTTATTAATAACAATTCGAAATTATTTCAATTATTAATTGTTTATATAACTAATTTAGCAATTACTTGTATAAAAACTATTACATTAACTATATAATGGGTATTACAAATATAATTTTTTTTTCTGTTGCTATAATGTTATTAACTTCATAAGGATGTATATAAAAATGATAAGGATTCTGAGGATAAATATGCTGTTTATTTGTTTATCAGTTAGTTTATAATATTTTACTTGCTCTTTAAATATAATTAATTAATAAAATCTTTGCGAATTGTAAGCTATAACTGTACTTTAAAAAAAAAAAATCAAAATCTGCATCCGGACATAATGCCACCTAATACTGATAAAAATTATTTTTACGTATTTGTACAATAATGCATTATTATTAATTAATAATTACTTAGCCTTTATGTTTTTGACTGATATTTCAAACAAAAAATATTGTTTACTTTTTAAAAAATAATAAATCGAAAATTTTGAAAAAAAAATTTATTTGATGAATAATTGCTATAAATTAATTATTAATGTAGTTAGTAATTTTAGTATAAAAATTAAATTAATATTTTATTATATATGTTTTTTAATTTCATGTATTCTTAATTTAACAAATTAATAACGTTATTAATATAATTTAAAAAATTTTAATTTAAAATTAACTCAATACATAATATATTATATATTCAGTTTATCATTATATTTTATAGTAGCTACAAACTGAAATTTATCCTTTACTTGTTTATTTATTTAATATTTAAAGTTGCTGAAATTTAAAACGATTAATATAATTAAAAATAAAACTAAAATAAAAAAAAAATAAATTTATTTTCTGGGAAAGTGGGAGGAAAAAGTTAATTAGACAAAATAAATAAATAAATAAACAACAAGTATAGAAAAGCTTAGTTTTGTCAGTTAAAAAATTAAAATTAATTAAAATAAAAGTAACATTATTACATAAAATTAAAAATAATCATTTTATTAAAATGAAATAGGCCCAGTTTCAAGCAAATTTGCTCACTAAAGTATGCTTCAAGCGGTGGGAGGAATGTTAAAAAAATGCAAGCAACAGTTATTAAAAGAACAATAGTGGGGAGAGGGAGGGGGGATCTAAAAAGTTTTCTGAAAACAAAATATTTTTCATAGCACGCCTAATTAGAAATTCGCTATTGTTTTCCCAATGTTTATAATGTTAAGTAACTTATGAAAACAAATTTATAAGATGCAACTTTGCATTATAAAAATAATAAGAAAGATTTAATATTTGTGCTTCAATAAATATATCTCATTTCTGATTAATTAAAGAATACGGAGTAAAGGGGAGATTTGACGAAATATTTACATATAATAGCTTATAAGTGCCTAATTGAACTACTGAAGACATTGAGTATTAATGTAATTGGAAGAAAAAAAATAAGCGCAGTTTTTGTATATTGTCCAATTAATGATAATTTAAAGGCTCTAATTAAATGTATGAAAACTACCAAAAAATGTATTTAAGGTAGTTTATAGTATATATTAAATACCTAATAATAATGATAATAGGTTTAAAAACGTAAAAAATCATTTCTCTCTTAAAAAAAAAAAAAAAAAAAAAAAAAAAAAAAAAAAAAACGAGAGAGAGAGAGAGAGAGAGAGAATGTCCCCGCTAAAATTATGTCATATTGTACGATCACACAAAATTTCAGAGCGCTGTGATTTCATTATCACGAGTTATAAAAGTTTAAATTTATCAGACACTTTTGTTCAGAGTTTTTATAAAATTTGGGAGAGAGGCGGGGGATGTAAAAAAAAACAATAAAAGTCTCAAATGATGTTGAACCATACAGCGTTTGGTGGGCATATGACAATTAGAATCCAAGTTATAAGGTGGTGGGCATCGGGATACCAAGGGACCGAGGCAAGGGACGGAAATGCCGTGTACCCGCTACTGGCAAGGTAAAATATACTATTGGCGAGATTTGCGCCCAACTAACATAAAAGTATCAAAAACTCTTTGCGATCATGTCAGCATTTTGTATATTTTTGTTGTTATGTACTTTTTTGATAAATACCGCTTAACTCATATAGGCATTTATGCTGCATGTCGTTTGCGCATCAATTGCGATACGTTCCCTGATCCAGCAATTCTTAAACCTATTAAGTAATCTTCCGTAATTGGGTCCATGGCCGATGGGCGCATTTAGCCAGTACGATTTTGTAGAATAGAGTGTTTTTTGTGAAAGCCTTTAATGCTATCCACATTTACATTCAACCACATTGTTGTAATATCCTTTTTTCTTCACCCTAACCTTGGCAGTACACTCTAAATAAAAAGGAGTGACAATTCACTCCGGAGGAGTGAATATTCACCCTATCGCAGAGTCAAAATATGCCCAACCTCTTTAGAGTGACTCACTGAAAATAAAGGAGTCTTAAACTAAGACAGAAAAACGACTGAAAAAGCATTTAAGACACGCAAATGTCTTAATATAGAGCTTAGACATAATAGATACCTTAATTTAAGATACTTGTGTGTCTTAATGGATTGGTAGTAGAAATGAACTAATATAAAGTGTCTTAATATGGTGAAATGTCTTAAATTAAGATATCCAATTACAGACATTCACTGCATTGTATTATCAACGCAGCCGCCCGCCATATTTGTTTGTTGTTGTGTGCTGTGCGCGAATCGAAAACTAATTAGTTCTATGAATGTCAAAAAATCACTGTTAAATGCGAATAAATGAACAGTGGGCAAACATTTCAATCTCTATTGTCGAGGCCTTTCAGGTGAAAATGCAATACCCTGTCTGCCAGCTCAGAGCTCAGATTATCCTCGGTGGAATGCAGTGGCACGTGTTAAAGAAACCTAGGTAAATTCATATGACTTTAGTCTAATTGGGCTTTCTATGATAGCTGGTTATTTAAATGAAATATGTATTAAGCAGTTATCTAGAAGTCTTTGTTGGACACAAAAAATATTTCCTCCATGTAAACAAAAGAATATAAATTACTAGAAAATTCAAAAGGGTAAGTGACTTATAAAATATAATACTCAATTTTGTTCCGCTAATGTTTTCTATATGTTATTATTATTTTTAGAACAAATTTGATTTTAACAAATATTAATGTTATCTATGTTTTTATGAGGTTCCATTTCTAAAGTATACATTTATGTCTAAGATTTTAAATTAATATTAATCCATATTTGTCCTATTGTTTTCTGTGTGGTTTTTTCGTACTATAAAATGCAGTACATTATTGTTTAACTCTGTGTTTTTACGCAGTTTATTTTCTTATATAAAAAAAAACTTTAATCATATTTATTTATTTATTTATTTTTGTGTAAAAAAGTAATGGTCTCATTTTTAATTATATGTATTGTATGATTTAATTGTATGAATTAATTAAGTTTTTTTTCCTCCAATGGAAACATGAATGAATTAACATAAATTTTTGACTACTTTAATTATTAAATGTGCTTACGTGTTAAAATGAAGCAAAAAGACATGCAATGTTTTCCGTTTTTTCTAATTATCTGATGGAAAATATTTATATATGAACGTTGAATTTAATAATAGTTTGAAATGATGTGTAAAACTATTTAAAATATTGACTCCTGTTTAACAAGTACATTATTAACTGTTGTAGCATAAAATGATTTCTTAAGTGATTTTAATATTTTACAGCAAGATAATTTTGAATAATAAAATCATACGTAAATGATTATTTTAATTTCACCTTAGAAAAAAAAAAGTGTTATCAGGAATTTTAAATGTGCTTCAAATGTTTGTTTATGAAAATGTGGCCGGATTTGTGTTTGTGCACATTTTCCTTGAATTATAAATGAAATATAAAAATTTGTTATGATTTACCTTATGAAGCATAGAAAAATTTCATAAAGAGAAGGGGAAGGGTGTCGATTTGAAAATAACATTATATTTCTCTTGTCTACAATGTTGAAGGGGTGGTGAATTTAGTTTTTAATTACATTGAATCTATGGAAAAATAACATAAATAATAATCCTAGATATGGTTTGTATGTATGCCTAATAATTTAAATTGACTAAATGATTAATAAACTTCTTCAACTATTTTCCAAAGTAAACAGAGAAAAAATAATATTTTTAAATACTTGAAAATGGACTAATATACCTTGGCATCGAATCTCATGAATGTAAAACTTCTGATGAATGTCTACTTCAATTATTTATATATCTTTAAAATATCTGTCATAAAGTTTTATATTTTAAAAATTCGCACCAAGTTGACAATTTATAAGGACTAGATATATCTTCATTTGATGTCAACTTTTCGTTAATACAATTATTTTTAAAAATAGATATGAGGTGAGTATTTATATAAATTTCTTCATAGATTAACATGGTATATCATGATCATGTTAGGGTCAATTATATAGACTCTTAATAAAAGGGAAAAAAAACAACAACTGGAAAATGGATGCACTATCAGAAAAATGGACGAGAGAAGTTTTATTTAATAATTTATGAACAATAAGCTGAGAAAAAATATTTCCCTGTTCTCAAATACACACCATAGTTACATTTTGACATATTCCTAAAATTCAGTTTTATCTTTACTTATATTTCAACATTTTTTTTTTCGGGGGGGGGGGGGCTGTTTGAATACAAAGCACTCCATCTGCACCTAAAAATGAGCCCATAAATGTGTTTTGGATATTGACCAGGATAAAACATTTTTTGAAAGTACTTAAAGAAGATCATAACTTTTATAAAATAATTTCAATTCCTAGAAGGACAGGATAGGGAATATCCTGGCAGATTGGGTCCTTTCAAACGAATAATATCCTGCTAGAGATATGCAAGAATCAAAATAGATTCATTTAAAATTGTAATTAAAAAAAAAATTCTATGCTTAATTGGTAATGTTCTTACCGTTAAAAATGAATATAAAATGTTAAGTTCCAGTATTTTATAAATATACTTGGCAACATTGCACATTGCCTGCTGTCATACAAAATAAATTATGACAGTATAGTATGCAGTCTGTTGTAGTCTTCCATAATTGGCAAACATTTATTTTGCCTTGTAGTTGGACTGTAAGTCTACGTTTTTGCCTACTGTCAGTGAGAAAGTATAAATAAGGGGAAAAAAATTTTCTAAGATGCTTCGAGTGTTTTAAAAATGGCAGCATTTTGGGTGTTTCGAATCTCTAAAAAATGGCGGCTTTTTAAGACATTTCAATTGTTTTAAAAAATGGTGGCTTTTTAAGACATTTGAAGTGTTTTAAAAATGGCGGCGTTTTAAGACGTTTCCAATGTCTTAACTTCAGATGCAAAAAGGTGTCTTAAAAAGTAAGACACTTTTTTTTCACTTAAAATATGACCATCCATGTAACACACGTTTTTAACTGAATTTCAGACGTTTGCGTTTACAGTGCATATTCACTCTGAACAAAAGTGGAATTTTTGACGCTCTAAAAGTGTGAATACCCACTCCTGTAACATTAATTGAACTTTTAAGGAAAAACTCAATTAAAGTTACATGTGAATTAAATTAGGTTACTGACAGAAAAAAAATAAAATATTTTATTACAATCTTGTACCCTGTGTTTTCCTTCATTGCATCCCCTATAAATATATGATAATTTTAAAATGCCCAATTTTGAAAAGTTTTGTTTTAACTATAAAATCTCATCTTTTTACCGTACTTTTTAGCAAAATATCGCTATTTTGGAGTCCTATTCTTCTAAAATATTTTTAATTTTTGCATTTAAAAAACAATGCTTATCAACTATTTTTTTTTTAATTAGCTCTAAACTTGATCTAATTATTAAGAATGTGTAAGTTTTTTTTTACATGTTGCGATTTGTCATAGCTTTATTAAATATGAACATGAGGCCTAGAATTTATATTCTCTGGAATGTGTATATATTTTTCTTTTAAACATATTCCTGAACTTAATTATGATTTCGAAATTTCTTTAAAACGTATATTAATAGAACTTTTATTTATAGAACGATATGATAAGCCATGTTTATTTAAATATTTTATTTCCGTATATATTGTATTTTGTCAATATGAGCTAAACAGATTTGGTATGTTTTATAGGGAAAGACTGATCTGGGAAGTAGTAAAAATAATAAAATATTAAAAGAAAAGAAATGACTACATATGTACTGTTCTTATTCTTTGAAAAACATTTTTAATGTAAAAAGTAGTTATTTATCATTTTAAAATATATTTAATCTTATATTGTATAAGTGATAATATGAACTTTTAAAAAACAAATGCTAAAGGAGTTTTATCTATAAAAATCAGGCATGAAAAACACTTTATTTCAATGCTTAAATATCATGTTTATTTTTTAGTGCCAATAATTACGTGTATTAGAAACATGGAAAATGCGTTTACAATAGAAGGAAATTTAATAACGGATTCAGAATGTCTATAATTAAATGTTTGATTAAAATCACAAACACCAAAAAATGCTTACATATAATTAAAAAAAATAAATATACCAATTTGAAAAACACTAAAAATAATAATTAATATTTTATAATTATACTATTAAACAAAAACAAACTACAATAGATGAATTAAATACATTATCAGATTTACCAATTTCTCAAAAATCTTTCCATATGTTATAAGGAATTCCTGTTATTTTATAAATTTGCAATTCTTAAATCTGAAAACGATAGTATGAAGATTTAATATTTTAAATAATAATCTAAAATATTATTAGTAATTAAAAAAAATCTTTCAAAAGTTTCACAACTGTAATATGTAGAAAGATATTTTCCCAGTATAATGCTAATTTCTAATCTGAAACCGTTTCGTAATATCATATTTAACTGCAAAAAAATAATAATGATGATAAATACTGTAAGTGTTGGTAATCAGAAAACAGTAAGAAACCGAAAAAAATCCAAACCACTGTCTCAGCATATTTTCAATCGCAAGTAACTGCAAATTAATGTTTACATTTTACTATGAATGTAAGCATGAATCAATCTCAGCGTCAGCTTTTTTTTTTTTTTTTTTTTTTTTTTTTTAGCAATGGCAGATAAAGATATTTTACATCACAGTATTGTATAGGAAAATATCGCTTCTGAAAACAGTTCCATATCAGTCTTTTTCTATATAACATAAAACTATTTAACTCATGATCATAATATACAAAACATCAGGAATAAAATTAAATAAGACATATTTTACGTTCCATAAATAATCACTTTAATAATATCCGTGTGTAATATGCGGGTTTTAATCTTAAAATGACTGACGTCTTTCTCTTAACTTAAAAGAATCATTGTAGACGCTGTTCTGATTGGCTGGTGGGTAATACCAATACTACGACACTCACTCCTTCTTAGAGTGACTATTCACTCTAAGCAGGAGTCAATAGTCACTCTAAGAAGGATTGACTATTCACTCTTCAAAAGAAGTGCATTTTAGTACCAAATGAGTGTAATTTCCAAGGTTACATTATGAAATGGAGTTTTTGAAAATTAAGAAGTGATATATTTTGGTGCTTTTCATTATTTTACTCCATATATATTAGTTAGAAGTTGATCGGAAATTTTTTAAAGTGTATAATGCCAGTCTTTCACTCTCTTCAGCGGAGTGAGATATTTCACTCTCGACAATGGAGGGAAATATTCCTCTTCTTTCTAGGGAGTGGAAATTCCACTCTTTAAGGAGTGTATTTTTTATAAAATTCACTCCAAAAAGAGTGAAAATGCCTGTTACTCTTTCAAAGAGTGAACTTTCATTCCTCCCAATTTTAGAGTTTAGACTCGATTAATGAAGATTAGAAAATTTAACATCTTAGCTACTTATTATTACTGATATTAGGTACTTAATGAATGTATGTCAAGTTATTGTTTTCAACGATTTTCGGCATTGTTAATGGTAAGTATGATTGACGGTTGACAATCATTTTTGGTGGTCTACCTTCCCGGCACGCAAAATAACTAAGTACCAAATCGACTGACGATACGTTTTAAAATTTGATTAATTAAATATTTATACATAGGTTGGTTCTTTTTACAATTAACTTATGTGAACAAAAGATCGAGTAATTTTATGTTAGCCGGGAAAAGTGATAAATCGCCAAATGTTGTTCCCATTGCCATCATTCGTATGCATTTATTTCATTTCAAATACACAACTTTCATTTCAAATACTCCAATCAGTTAAAAAACATTTAAAATACATACCTATTACCTAATTTAAAACACAAAATAACTAAATAAATTATAATATCATAAACAAAACCATTTTATATTAGTATCAAAGCATTTTTTCTATTTCACAAACACAAAAAATAACAACTTCTATTAGCTAGCAAAAAAATGCTATTGTCAAGATTTGCGCCCGTTTAACATAAAAGTATTAAAGATAGAAATGGATGTTAAGTTATATCAATGGATCCATGAAAAGAGGATCCTCCTTGGTTACATTACATGGATCTACACCTAAAACAATTATGCTAAACATTGATTGGCCTCTTAATTTTCTGGCACCAAACAGCACTGCAAAATTTGTGGTTGGATAACTTGCTTTGTGAATGATTACCTTCGTGATTTAATATTGTTATCGCTCACGATGAATGAATCTCTTGTGTTTGTTTACTTTGATGGAATTATATATTAGGCTGTCAACCTCATTTCAATTGAAGTTATCTCAGAATATATACATATTTGAATGTAACGCATATCTCAAAGACAATTTTTTTAACGATATTTGTAAAAATGTAACTTTTATGTAGCTTTATTCGGAAAATTAATTTTGTGTAAAAATGGTCTCCTGGCATATGAAAAGCGAAGCGGCCAGACCGTAAATGTTTATGACAGTTACGTGACTCGAGTTTTTATTATTTAGATATTCACTGCGTGCATTTACGTATTAAAAGTAACAATCGCGTCAAATTCCAAGTTCAGGCCCGAACAATTACATTCAAATCGTAATTTAGAACGTTTTTAGAAGGTTCTCTACTCGTTTCACCTTTTAAAATTTCAATTTTTTACGACAAGATTCCTGGAAGGCATTTACATTTTATAAACAACTACCATACCAAATTTCAGATTTTTATCTCCAACCGTTTGAAACATTTTCTAAGCATAAGTACGGGCATGTGGAACAATGGAAGGCTGCTGCCCTTCCTGGGTTTTGAAATTTAATTAACAAAATTTTCTTCGTCCATAATTACCGAAAAACAATATAAAATTTATTCTTCCAAAGTGACAATAGAATAATAGTGAAAAATGAACGAAAAATTTTTTGTTAGAGGCAGAGTCCCCTCTCTAAACCCTTTGTAGAAGAAAAATTTAAGTACTGTTTTATTTTTAAGGTTCAAGTGTTTAAAATTTATCTTACATCTATCCTTACAGCCCCCTGAAAAGAAAGAAATAAAGAAAGAACTGTTCCAGTTCTTGATTTTGAGAAATGTTGTTAGAAATTTATTTTTAAATATTTAATATTTCTTAATTGTTAAATTTTTATATTGCGTTTTATGTTTATATGTTTGAATATTGTCTTGTAGAAGGAGGTCAGAGAAAAAATGATTATATTTTGCGGAGGGGCTTTTGGACCACAGACACGTCTGTTCCAAAACACTGCCCTTCCCTATATTTCCTTCTGCCGGCGCTCATGTCTATTTTTATTTTAAGCTATATACCTCACTGTTTTCAAAGATTTAGGGGTAGTTGGCACTTAATTGCAACACCTGCGTATGTCCATGAGCACATGTATTTTTTGGAAAACTTTATATTTTTGTGAAAAGAAATTTTTTAACTATTTAGTGCAACAAAAATAACTTAGTTCTAAGACTTAACATATGCACTTGAACAATTTTGATACACGCCCTATGCTCTAATGAAGTTACTTTTTTTTTATAAAGAAATACCAAATTTAGTGGATAAAAAATATTTTATACTATATTTAAATATAATTTCATTATATTTAAATCATATTTTTATCTATTCAAAAATATTCTCTGAGATGGTGGCATTTTTAGTGGCACTTCTGTAACACATATGGTACAATTTTATCACATTCAGTCACTTCCAGTCACATTCAGTCACTTCAGTCATTCATCACATTCAGTTCAAGTGCCTGAATTTCTAAATGTCTTAATTTCAGACTTATTATCATTATTCTGACATTCTTTTCATTTCGTTTACACCATGATCATATTAAGATCAGTTGGAAATATAGTTGATGTATGGGTTAAAAGATGCTGTTCAAAATGGTATTTTTAAATACTTATTCACTTATGTCAGTAGACATCTACGATTAAACGATGAGAAAAGAGACGTAAACTTCCTTACAATGATCTTCACATTTTCCATAATTAGGTCACAATCATTCATGTTTCATGTATCAAAGTATGTATATAAAACCACAAACTTTGATGAATTTTCCATTTATAGCTGTATTTAAAAAAAATTACACAGATTTGTCACTGCAAAATTAATAAGCTAACATAAGTATTTAATAGAAAATTGTAAAGTTTTATCATAAATGCCTAACTTAAAAATTTTGTTTATCATTCTTTAGTAATCACTTAACTCAAAATATAATATTACTGAAAACGTTTTTATGTATGAACGTTATCGGCCATATAGGGATCTTATTTAATTCCATTCTTGCACTGCGTTATAATTTTGCATAATAAATAGCTACGCATGGATTGGTACAACGAAAATATATTTTCAATTTTCAAGTTCCAGTGAGCAATTTTATTGTAGTTCGATTTAATTAAGCAAATGTTATTCTAAAGATATAGTTTTATATTTATATTAGCTTTTTTTATTGGTATTTGAGTGCCTTAAGTTTAACGAACACAATCTCCGACATATTGGATATGTATAATTAATTGCGCGAAAAATCAAAAATAATTTCATGAATAATTGAATTAGCTTCAGACTGCATTAAATAATTTTAAAATGTTTAAATAAATTTATATTTTTAAGACAATATCTAGGTCACTGCAATAGCGACAAAACACTTGAAACAAGTTAAGTTACTTATTAGATAAACTTTAAAATCAATGAATTAGGCGTATGCATTCAACCCACTGATTTCATAATTATACACATGTCGTAAATTTGCGACAAAATGCTGTACAAAAACTTGAAAATTAAGATTTTTTTTCACAATGCAACGAAAAAGATCTAATGGCTCATCATGTGCCACAATATTATAAAGAAAAGTAATAAGTAATACGAAGCGCTATAATTTGATTTTTTTTCTAACTTGTTAAAGCCAGAAACCACTTTTTCAGATGTAAAAGACTAGAAAAAACATCCGTTCTAAGTGGTTCTTCAAAGATTCTTTTCCAGGTCCAGTTACGTAAACATATCATTAATTCGAATCACGATTCTCATTTACAACTTAGCAAAAAGAAAAAGTTTCTTCCCGGAACTTAAGTGGTGACAACCATTGTCTGTTTTCCTTTAATGATCTTTAATTGAACGAACTGCCTTCTTAGGTAAAAACCATAAATTATAGCTGTTGCATTGAATATTATAGTAAAAAGAGTCTTCTTTAGGCAAGCGAATAATATGTTTTAATGCCCAAATTCTGACGTTAGTTTTTAAATTCGATATATTTTTGTTGTTACTGTTGCTGTATCTACCTAGAATGATTATTAAATTTATACATGTGTTGTATCAAACGAGACAAATGATCGCTAGTTCAGCAGCTAAACACCCTTCAAGATTGAATGGGGAGGTTCATCCATACAATCATTCTCAGTGGGACAAAAGAAGACTGTCATTATCCCAAGTTATGGAATAACAATGTAAATGCAGTTAGGTGTATATTTAGATTTTGAATCATAGGCTGCTTTTAATGCCTATTCAAACCTACTGATTATTTGCTTGAAAGAGCCTTATTGAGTCAAAGATGGGGAGAACAAAACTATTCATTTAAAACGTGTCTTATGGATTAATATTTACGACACTAATAAATATAAAATTATTTAATGTATGTATATATACATTACGCATCTGAGATTATATTGTATTATAATTCTTGGTTCATGGTCGATTTTTCATGTGATTTATAGTGAATAATTTAAAAAAATGCATTATATATATGTATCCTCCTGAGACCCAAGAAAATTTGAAACACACTATCTTTGTCTTTACTGCTTTATTTTCATCAAAAGAGTAAAAAAAAATACTATTAAAGATTTTTTTTAACATTTGGTAAGGTCTATATCCATTTTAATGGATGCTCAGGTCTTAAATATGAGGAAATGTAAACACAGTTCATTTCAACTTTTCACATGTAAAGTGATACTGAAAAGCACTAAATTAACAATAAATTGAAACATATATATATTTATTATTAATTTAATAAACAACACTGAATCATTTTACACATATTTAACCCTTTGATGGTCACGACCGCATATCCGCGGTCAAAATAAAGTCTTTCTAAATGGTTACGGCCGCAAATAGGCGCCCAGAAATTTCTACTTTAAAAGCGTTATGAACGCGTATAGACGGTCGGCATTTGTTATCTCTAAATGGTCAACGTCGCGTATACGCGTTTGTGCTTCCCCCCATTTTTGGAGACTGGGAGTTAAAGAAGGCGTTTTTCAACCACACCTTCTTTCCACTACATAATAGGCGTAGACTATTTGTCAAGTAGTTTATTGTAGTCGAATGCTTTAGAGATTTGGTTGAAAAATGCCTTAGAGAATTAAGTTTTTTTGTAAATGATTAAGAATGGCATTACATTTCAAAACAGATACTAAGGTGAATTCAAAGAATATATACAGTAAATGAGTTATAGTTTCTTTGTGTGGAACTAGACAAATTCGCAGAATATTAATGTTTACTTGTTTTATTTTATTATATTTTCCATAAAATTATATTTCACTATAATTATTATTATTATTTTAAAACATTTACCATGTTGCATTTATTATTTGAATGAATACATGCGTTCTTTTCTTTTTATTTTCTTTTTTAAAAGTATTTCAATGTTTTTCATTTACTAAATACTTAAAAGTGTTTTTTTAATTTCTTATTTTCTATTTGCATCACTTTTGCAGTGTAATAGTAATTATTAATATCAAAAACCCAAATTCATATTACACTTTAAAAAATATTTTCTAATTTATAATTGCTGCTCAAATTTCATTCAAATTCAAGTGTAACTTTAAAACTATACCGTGAAACCTGTCTATAACTATTCTGAAGGGATCAGAAAAGGCGTCGATATAGACAAGTTATCATTATACACTGCTTCTAGACTGTTAATTGATTTAAAGTACGTAATAGAATGATTATTATATATAGAGGGATTTTTCGTTTTACTTTTTAAAATTATCTAATTAAATAATGAAATTTTATTATTTTATTATTTATAATAGAAATTATAAACCCATAATAGGATTTTTTAATTAATATGTAAATAATGTGCAATATAAATAAATCTAATAGAAACATGTTTTTTTTGTTTGTTTTTTTACCAGATTTGTAAAAATACATGAACTCGCAATTAAAAAAAAAGAATGGGATTTACAATTTTCACTATTAAAAAGGAAAAAATAAATTGTAGATAGTATTTATTAGTATATGAATTAAAGAAAAATACTTCATGTAAAAAAAATTGTAATTAATTGGACGTATAAATGTCGAAGATAAGAAGTGAAATATTACTTTTTTTTATTGACAGACATTATTTGACATTCATAGCATTTTTGTAATGAAAGAAGAAATAAGTATTTTCTCAATTAATTGAAACGCATGTATAGCTGCGATCAAAATTTTACTTTAGTGTAATAACAGGGTGTCTTTATCAGCATTTTCACTGAATCCCAATAAAATTAATTAACTAAATTTTAATACTCTTCGATATTTATAGGGTACTTAACTATATCTTGATGTAAGAAAAATGTGCACATATTCCTCTTTTTTTAAAAACATTCAGTTAATCACTACGTTTAAAATTGTCATTATAACTGTTGGAAATAGATTAAAAACTTCAAGCAATTAAATATAGTAGAAAGCTTTATTAACCCCTTGGGGACGAGCAACCGGTATACGTGCCGCGTAAGGTGATCAGAATCCGTGATTATTCTTACCAGTAAATTTTTATTGTAAATTTTGCCTTATTTAATCCGAGTATTTTTCCCGATTCAATTAGGCAAAAATTTCTGTTTTGAAAAACCGTAGATAAAAGGTTAAAAATTCTGTAAAAGACGCTCGTCCCGAAGGTGTTAAATCCAATTGCTCGCAATAATCTGCAGTGCTTATTTAACATTTTTCGGGGTAGTGATAGATAATCTTTATGATAGCGACTCTTCTTTGTTTTTACTTATATTAATAAATATATAAATAAAAATTTGTGCGCTTCTTTATGTATGTTGTTTTAATTGCATCCAACCTTTTTATATTTTTGAATAACTTGATACTTGTACCGTGCATTGGTGTCTTTATAAGCAAAATATAATCGCAGGTTTAGCATTATTGCAGCGAATACTTGCTTAATATGAAAAAGAGTTTCTTCCCCCTTTGAAAGAGTTGGGGAGTAATCGAAAAGACATTCTCACGGTATGGGTTCAATATAACGAACTCCTGGGGAGTAATCGAAAAAACATTCTCATGGTGTGGGTTCAATATAACGAACTCCTGTATGGAGCTCTTACCAACTAACTAAAAGAGTCCCAAATCATGTTTATTCTCACAGTTCCACTCAAAAGAAGCTGGGAACGTATCCCTAAATATTCTTTTGAAGCTACATCCACCCCCCCCCACCCCCCTCACAGTCTGATATCTGCAGATATCAGTATTTTTTACCTAATCATTTTACTAAATCATTATCGTCTCTTTTGTTACAATTTTGAGACGGTAATGACTAAATACAATCGAGTCGAACAAACATTTACATTTGAAAGTTTCTATGGATTTTCTTTGATGGATTTCCTATTGTTATCTACTTTCATTTTCCTATTTTTTTCACAAGTCATCGGATGTGGAAGGAGAGAGGTGGGGTGTAGAGAATTCCAAACTGGAACAGGGACTGTATGGCCCTAACTTTTGCAATCTGTGGGTGACATCGAAATATTACTTGTAAGTGAAACTGGAATTCTCGGAAAGTTATAACTGACAGAACTACCCCTACCTTGTAAAGATTATTTGTAAAAAAGATTTGTAAAGAAAACAAGTTCAGAGGAATAATACAACTTCCAAATGATGGACATTTACAAGAGGCTGCGTATTGTTTTCAGTGTCACATATTTATTCAAAAGATTAGCTTAGTCTTAAAAAAAAAAGTATTTTTTCATAAATAATTATTATTCAGATTTCTTAAATTATCAATCTTGCACAGTGTAACATAAAAAATTGTTGATATAAAAATAAAGAAAGACATCTTTTTTTTCCGTTATCTTTTTGGTTTCACATCAGAGATATGACAATATTGCCCCTCCCCCTTCCCCCACCCCCGCCTTAAAAAAGTTTGTAGCCTATGAATAATTAATATTATGCTTAGTTTTTATAGTAAAAATTTCATTCCTCCTTTCTGTAGATTTTCGATTTCTACTCCATTCCGCAAACGTGCTTTTACATTAATTTAAAAAAATTTCTATTTTACCAGAATACATTTAACTAATCTCTTTCAATGATTTAGTTGGAAAAAAAAAAAAGTAAAAAAAAAAGATGCTTGATATTTTTCATAGCTTGATAGCTCCGATACCTTGAAATCTAGAAATAATTTATCCGGGTAAGTATCACGCTAATGATAATTTGTAATTCTAAATTATAACGAATAATTTAGATAATAACTTTTTTGAACTAATGCACTTCATTTTTTATGCTGGAGAAAAATTTACAGAGATTCCACATGGACATATATATATATGGAAAAATAATACTATTTGTTTAAAAATTAAAATTAAAGATATCTTGACCAGGAATATAAAAATTGGTTTCATCCAAGTACAGTCAAACCTCGTTAACATGAACACGCTTAACGTGAATTACTTTTAACATGAATTGTTTTCACAGTCCCCTATAAGAACGAATACAAAGATTTGATACTGATAACATGAACAAAATTTTGGTTCCCCTTGAGGTTCATGTTAACGAGGTTCGACTGTATTCCAAATCTTTAAAAAATGAAAAGAAGAACAAACGATAAAACGTAAAAATGATATAAAGAGACGAAGTGACAGTTGATTTTTTTTTCTTTCTTTTTACAGATTTTTTTTCTTTTTTCTTTTCTTTTTTCTTTTTTTTTTTTTTTTTAATTTCTCTAGAGAACTTTGAAAAAATCATTGAATCTTACGGTTTTTAACATAAGAAATAAACGTATAAGAAATGTTAAATGAGCAGTTTCCGAATTTATTAAAAATGGAACTTAATTTCAGTCTAGTCGAATGATTTGTTATCAGATTGGAATGGCAATGTCGTCAAAATGGCGTTTTATTTAAGGTAGTTCTCTAATTCCCTAGTGCAACAACGAGACGCCACACCAGTGGCCAAGAGGTTCTGCTCTCAAAGCTGGTAGACGGGAAGTGCTGGGTTCGAACCCAATCGCGCTCGTTTGCTTAATCGTTCGGGGTTTTCCGCGATTTTCTTCGAACCCTGCATTTCCTTGCGTAAATACGGGTTAGGTTTCCTTAGAAAAACTCCCACTGAGGGCAGCTCTCCATTCGGGCCTATCCTTCCTCGTCATGTAGATAATTAACCATCAACAACGAGACATTTTCGGACTCCTTTTTAAACGTAAAGGCAAAAAAAAAAAAAATGACAGACTAGACTATTGAAGTGGTTTGAAATCAAATAAAGTTTTCCCTTTAATTCGAGTTTGTTATTTGAATGAATACTAATTCAATGATAACTTTCATGTAAAAGGCTTTTATTTATTTATTTTTTCTACTTACCCATCTTCACACACACACACAAAAAAAAAAAAAAAAAAAAAAAAAAAAAAAAACAGTAAAAGTAGTTTTGGGTGAAAAACAAATTAATTTTTGAAACTTTAATGTATGATTTTTTCAGGGCCGAAACTAGCCTTTTTTGCACCCGGGGCAAGCATGGATTTTGCGCCCCCCCCTCCTCTTCCGCAAAGTATATTTACAAAGAGAATTTTATTAATTTTCTAATAGCCGATTTATTCTAAAATTTAAAATATGTAATACGTAATCTACAATGGCGGATCCAAGGGGGGAGGTCACGGGAGTCATGAGTTCTCTCTGAACACCAACAAAAATATTCTAAAGATCATTTTTAAAATGAAATATACAGTTAGAGTTCCGATTATCCGAGTCCTGCTTAACCGAGTCTTACTTAACCGAGTTTCCGCTTTCACCGAGTTATTTTCTTCTGATGGACTGATGTCTTCTATTATTATGAAACAGTCATTAGAAATGAAGTGTTAGGTGAAGATGAAAAAACAGCCGTAAGTATATTTTTTTTTTTGAAAAAAAAATTATGGCCATTTTTTTTCCTTTCCATTCTGACCAGAAAATCAGACTTCTAACTTTTTACGGCTGCTCTTTCATCTTCACCTAACATTTCATTTATAATGACTGTTTCATAATAACAGAAGCCATCAGTCCATCAGAAGAAAATAATCCATTCCAAAGGTATAATCCTTCATTTGGCGCCCCTTCGTTCTGGCGCCCGGGGCACACGCCCCCTTAGTTTCGGCTCTGGATTTTTTAATCAATAAATTACTTATCGAGTTGTCAGCGAATTTTGCGTGTGACAGGTTTTTTTCCCTTTACCGCGTTGCCGCCACGGAAATTCGGTTCAAAACGCACACTTTCACAGTATTTTCTGGAAGATCCTTTAACAAACAATAGAAAACGCAATTTAATGACATGATTTCTGAATAGGAACATGTCCATTTCATGCGTTTCCAAACATGAATAAATTTAGGAATGTGTCAGGAAGTAGCTCTTTTGAATTTGAGGACAGTGCTTTCTCATAAGCGCCTAAGAGGTTTTGCTCTCAAAAAGAGTGATGTCAACACAGATTGAATTTAATACTCACAAAAAATTTCTCCTAGTGAAAGTGACATTTCAAAATCAAATGTTCAAAGCATAAATATTTTAGTTTGATTGTGCTATAAGTGGCATTATTTTTTCTCATTATCGTTGCTGCCAGTATATTTAAATGTCATATAATTTTAAAATGCAATTCTTATGTGAAAATGCATTTTTATCGTCAGTGATATTTTTGTAAGATTAAAATAGCAGGAATTTAATCTATTCAATGCACTTCAATTATTTACCTCATTATAATTTATTTCACGTATATGACTGAAAATGAAAAAAAAAAGTGAAATAATGTCACTTTTCTAACCCTACACAATTAAATAAATGATTTATTTGTGTATATTTCTGACCAATTCGAAAGATGGGGATTTGGGTGAGGGATTTAAAATTCTTCTCAAAACAGTTAAAATCCATAAGATATGTACAAATTTGGTTTTGTTAAGACGAATAAATAGTGAATAAGACAAATGTAAAGACAAACGCAAACAGGCAAAATCATTTCAGCTTGCATCTGTTTCAACGATTCCTTGTTTTGTGCAAAATGAATAAGAAATAGAGTGAGGAACAATAGGAGTAAATTACATATACATGTATTATGCTTCAATATATATATGACTGAAGAAGGAAATCCTTTTATGAAGCATTGGAAAATCTACGTGCTAAATTGGTTGATATTGTTCATTTTACGAGTAAAAATGACTGAAAACCTTTCGCAGGAGAAGATCCTGGCTGCGTCACTATGTAAATGTCGCTATTATATGGTTAGATTCTATTTTCAGTCAAAAAATCCATTCCATTACCACAACGTGTAAAAAAGTAATAAAGTATTTCTCAAAATTCTTAAATGAAATTTAGTATAAAAAAGCAAGCAAAAGAAAAGTATTCGGAAAAAAAGGCAAAAAAGTTTTTTGCACTTAAATTATTGTTGAAGAGATTATTTGCATGACTAATTTTATATGGATGAAATTCAAAAACAACATAGTTTTTTTTTCTCTTTACTAATGCAATCATTTTTCTATCTTTTTTATGCTTACTCTTTTCTAGCTGGTCCGCCAGGGGTTGCCGGGGCCGTCGAAAAGTAGCACAATACGAGAAGAAGCCCTTTAAAAATCGTATTAAAAAATAGGAATATTTTTAAAAACGATGTTAGAATTCCGAATAAACTTTTTTGAAACTACAAAACTTAACATAATGGACCAAGATATATTAACCGGAATTCTTTCACATAGGTAAAAAACTCCCCGTAAAACGTAAAAAAAAAAGCAGGGGATATAAATTACTAAAATATTGTGATCGTAATTTTTTTATGACAGTCAAAAAATCTAAACTCCGACTTCGAGGTGCATAACTACATATAGAGAGGTACCTTCTTACCAAATTTTGCAGTTCTGCGTTGAGCGGTCTCTTCAAAACACATTCGAGAGACACACGCACAAACTTCTTTCCTTATTTATAAATTGTGTAATTTTAGTTAAATATATATTGTAAGATATCTAAAATAAGCCCCTCCGAAAACGCCCCCCCCCCCCTCATATATGAGAATTTTTTGAAAGACCCCCCATTGGCCGAGATTTTCTGCTCTCAAAGCTGGTAGAAGGGATGTGGTGGGTTCGAACCCAATCGCGCTCGTCGGTCTAATCGTTCGGAGTTTGCCGTGGTTTTCTTCGAATCTTGGATTTCCTTGCGTAAATACGGTTTAGGATCTCTTAGAAAAACGCCACACGGAGGGTACTCCCCCCCCCCCCTTCGGGCCTATATCCCTCGTGTTGATAATTGACCGTCATAAACAACACCTTTTTTGAAAAAGTGCCATATATAAGATCTCCCCTTCAAGTTTTATTTTCTAACGCTGTCAATCCTTCTTCTTCTTCTTCTTTTTTTTTTTTTTTTTTTTTTTTTTTTTTTTAAATGTTGGAAATACCTTAAGTTTTTTGTTTTCTTATCTCCAAAATGAATATATCTTATGCAATTTATTTTTATCTAATCTTTTTACATATAACTGTATCATAGAATGGTCAATAAAATTTAACTCATTTGTGTCGTGAGTCTTTCATTTGGTGAGGAACTATCACAATAGCTTCATCGCCGTGGTATGGGTGGTGGTTTATCACAGTGATGTTAAATGTATCGCTGCACATTCTATCCACTTTTTTTTTTCGAATGGACACATTAATTGGTGCGGGTATATCAGTCACGAACCGGAACAATATTAGTCATAATTTCACGAGTCGGAATATCATTCCCGTTTGCTTAGGTACATTTCGCGCCCTGACTTTGTGTTGCTTAACCCTTTGAGGGGCAAGGAATTGTGTTTTTGTAATGTCGAATTTACACCGGAATCTTCAAAAAAGTTTACTGCAAAATAAGGAAAATCAATTTTACGACTTTTTCCACCAAAGTTAGAAAAGTAAAATTTAATTAAAAAAATAATTAATAAAATTTAATGAGTATTAAATAATTTAATAAAATGGCATCGTTGATGAGGTTTTCATGTATGGTGGAATTTAGAAAATATCTATTAAATGTAAAGGGTTCAAAAATAATATTGTGCTTCTCCTAGAATCAGACGTTAAGCTGACTTTCAGGTTGGTATCCATGGAGAGGTATATCATCCCGAAGCTACAAAATAAATTGTTTAAAAAGAAAAAAAAAAAGAAGAAAAGAAAGAAAAAAAATTAAAGTAAATTAAAAAAAAATTAACCATCATTTGTTCTAAAATTATTTTACAAATCACATTTTAAAGACAAAAATTTCTATTTTATAAGATATCATAATTAAAAAAATGAATTTAACTTTATTTTAATATCGAGTTTGAAACTTCTGCATACGAACAACACTACATCCGTATCTGATCTTAATTAATATCAAATACCATATCGAAAGTCTTAATTAAAAAGGTTAATTTTAGCTTTTTTCTATGATATCAGATCAGTTTTTATATATATAATTTACAGTTTATAAATGTTTAGATTTGGAAATTACAATATTTAAATATTAATTTTGGGGCATTCTTTGTGTCATACTTTTATAAGCAAAACATTCTTTTGTTGTTTAAGTAAAAAATAACCATATTTTCCATACATTTTTTTAATGTAAATTTCTTTAGACAGTCTAGTTTCTATGGCACCTCACCTAATTTAAGGATCTGTCTTTTACAGATATTATTTGATCTGAAATTAAGTACATTTGATGTCAAGTAAAAAATGTCTCTCATTTTAACTTATAAGTTTTCAGATCTGAAGATTACAATATTTAAAAATTATTTTTCTTTCATTCTACTTGAGTATCTATAAAATAGCATTGGAATCGCGCTCCTTGCTTTTAAATAATTATATTTTCTTATCTTTAAAATTGTCGTTTTTAGAAAGTTCTCAATCTAATACATCTTGCATAACTAATTATTCCTTGTAGGTTTGATTTAATAATAATAATAATAATACTAATGAATCCATATCTGTATTTAACTGATTTAATAATAATAATAATAATAATAATAATAATAATAATAACAATGAATTTATATCTGTATTTAACTGTTTCTGATATCATATTAAAAGATTTTGTTTTAATTAATTTATAATTATAGTGATGATGTATAGTTAATAATTAATTTAATATATCAACACCTTGGATTATAACTCATTTATATAATGCAAGTTCTTAACGTTATATTTTAGAATTTTTGTTTGATAACTTTTAAAAATCGCCTCAGAAATATGTTTCCTTTTCTTATTTGAGTGCAAACAGAAAGATACCTGAAGAATGAGTTCGAAAGGGGGTTAGTTCTGGGGTAGAGGTGGTAATCAATCACTGTCGAAATGAATGTGGGAAGTCTACCCTTTGGAAGCACATTACAATGGACTTTAGTAGGTTATTGTTTGCTAGGATGTACTGAAGGGGGGGAAGGCAGTTTTCGCAGATTCATTGCTAAACGTTTACCAAACTAAATCATTGACCACTTACAAACATACAAAGCATTTCGCTGTGAAACCATTTTCGAAGACAAAAATTGCACGCATCTTAACCGCGAAAGGGTTAAGCCATATATGAATCTTTGAAATAATTTCTTTCATTGGTAATGCACAAAAACCTATTGCAACTTTGACATCTATGTTTAGCTTTCTTTTAAAAACATATTATTATCAATGTAATGTCTAAAATAATGATTTGCTTTAAAGACTATGGTCACTTTTGCTTTTTGTTTTAGCTGTTGTGAAATATCAGGAGGATATGGAATACTTGAGCGAACCTAAAAGGAAACATAATTAAAATCAGATTTCATGATGCTTTGGAAAATATTTTTTATTGTATTAATTTAATTTTTTTCTTTATATTTATGAATTTCTAACAAAAGAAAAAGTCAACCGAAATAATTGTCTTAATTTACATATTAAAAAAAATTATATGCACATAAATCATAATTTGAACTTACTGCAAAGATCTCTTTCAAATCAAATATTGGGCTTTTGATATTTCGCTATTTCACTTCAGTTAGTTTAACTAACTGAGTCATCAGAAAAATTATTGACTGATTCTTTATTAGCCTTATTTTCAGCTTCAGAAGAATCTTCGTAAATTTTATTAATATTAACATATTCATCACTAGAATCACTAAAATGAAGACCGGAGTCTTTTCCATTTGCTATTATTTCTAATGTTGTTAATCTTTTGGTTAAAATAAAATACAAAAATATGTAATATTTTATAAAAACATTACATATATATTTATTTTTATAAAAAGTAATTAAAACATTACAGAGAGATTAAATAAACATGAAAAACTTGGAAATCTTGCACATGATTAAAACCAAAACTAATATTAAAACTGACTATATAACTTTACTCAAGTAAGACCCAACATCCATTTTAATGGATGTTTTTAAATTAAGCTTTAAAGCAATAAATATAGCCAAATTACAGTTAAACACTAGCTAGGGTACTACAAAAGCATTAAAATTAACATATACACTCTAAAATGTGCTTAAAAAAATAAAATGAGTAAAGAAAAATTGGAACTTACTAACACCTAGTTGAATACCACGTTGACTCACCAACTTCGCCATATTACAAACAAACGGGAAGCCGTTGCCAGATTCTAAAAACTTAAAAGTAATCTTTGAAGTGTATATTATATTGGAGTATCAGGACTTGCTTCCAAAGAAATATTTGATGTGATTAGTAGGTTAAAACAAAACATCCATTTTAATGGATGCGGGGTCTCAGGGGGATATATATATAACCATTAAAAAAACATTACCAACCACCAACAAAAACTGTGAAATTATGAATAAAGTGAAATTAACTAATTGACAAGACTACAGTTCCCATAACACACTCAACAGAGATTCCAAAATCATAGGAAAAAACAGCAAACATATATAGAACCATCTCAACAACTAATGTGAATGTATAATGATAAAGGAATTTATTCACATTAAAAATGATGTATAAACCATTATAAAATTCTTTTAAACAGATCCTTACAACAAGAGAAAGATAAAATTGAAAATACAGTTAACAATGAAAAAATGGAAATATTTGTGGAACCAAGGCAGAATCTTCAGGCCCTAATTACCTTGATTACCACAAATAATATGTACGATTTCATCTTTGCATTAGCCATAAAAAGCTAAAGAATGCAAAAAAAAAGGGGAATTTGAGATACTAAGATAAGAAATTCTAAATTCTGATTGAGTTGATTTGAGCCAATTTTCTGTTACTACCGGGTTGTTCATGTTTGTTATATCATTCCAGTCTCTTGGTTCGAACGTGTCATTTGTTTTGACGTGACAAACGTATCTGTCGGGTGGTATTCCTCTATTTGATCTCTGAAAACGTCTCGGTTCTACGTTGGGTTGTTTGAAAGCGGTTGGTTCTTCGTCCGTGTTACATAACTCTGTTTAAATGTAGTTTTCGTCATTGTTTCAGTTTTCTATCTCTTTGCTTTCTTTTAAATTGTTTATAGTATTTTCTGTAAACTTTATCGTTCTCGTTATTACTATTTTGTTTTCTTTTGTGAATATTCGATAACCTTTTGATTTGTTGTCATACCCTACAAGGATTCCTTATTGCGTTCTATCATCTAATTTGTTTCCCTGGTGTTTGTGTATATATGCATAAGCTTTACAGCCGTATGTTCGCAGGTAGTGTAAGGTGGGTTTTTGATTGAACCAGATTTCGAACGGTGTTTGGTGTGTTATTTTAGTTGGTAGTCTATTCTGCAGGGGATTGGCGGTATTTATGGCTTCTCCCCAGAATTTTTGAGGTAAGCCTCCTTCGGAGAGTAGACTCCTGGTCATATCTAAAAACGACCTATTCTTTCTTTCGGCTACGCCGTTTTGGCTCCGTAATGGTACCGTAAATTGGTGTTGGATACCTCTTGCTCTTATGTATTCTTCCGTTTCTTTACCTATGTATTCCCCTACATTAACAGATCTAATAACTTTAGGGAATCTGCCGAATTGGGTTTTCACCATGGCTACATAATCCTTTAACTTTTCGTAAATTTCATTTTTATGCGAAAGCAAGTAAATTACTGTGAACCTCGAACAGTCGTCTATAAAAGTGATGAATATTGTTTTCCCGCCGATTGTGGGTGTACCTATAGATGTGCGTACGTCCGTGTGTATAAGATCAAACGCTTTGCCTGTTTTAGGTCTGTTTGTTAATTTCGGATAAAGGGCATCGCTTACTTTTATTTGCATAATATTTCAAACAATGCAGTTATTTAATTTTATTCCTTTTGCCAAGCTTTTATTTATCAATTCTTTTACCGCATTATAGTTACGATGGCCAAGCCATCTGTACCGAATTTCTATATAATCTGTATTTTTACATTCTGTAATGTTTACTTTGTTAGTTTCAGCGCTTTCTAATAATTCGACTTGATATAAGTTATTTTTCATTCTTGCTTCAAGATAAATATTCCCGTTTCGGGACAGCGTGCATTTTTCTTTATCGAAAATTAATTCATACTTGTTCTGCGTTGCTTTGCATACCAATAGGAGGTTCGATTCCAATTCTGGTATGTGTAATACCTCTTTAGTGTAATTTTGTTTACCCCTCCATCGGATGATTTTATCATGAATGTCGTTTCTCCTGCTCCGTGTGAATTTAGCGTTTTTTCCGTTGGCAATGATGATGGTCATTTTTTCAGTGTCGTTTAATTTAGTAAACGCATCTTTACAGTTTAAGGAACTTTTTATTTGTTTTAAATGCTTTTGCGGAAGTGTCGCGCTGATCTGAGTTTTCTGTTCTTCTCAAGTATTCATCGGTAAGTTTCCCTTTTATAAATTCGGAAGTGAGCTCATTTTCTGGAAGGGCCTCTAGGGCCGTAATCAAAGTATTGTA